>CM034300.1:81206111-81806111 GCA_019925795.1 Dendrobium chrysotoxum | reverse complement strand
GCCAAGCGTGGTTGTGATTGAGCATTTTTTTAAATTTCAAATATATAACTGCTTGGGATATTTTTAAACTGTTGATTATTAGGATAACCCTGCAGGTTGTTGAGTCTAGATTTTTAATTTTCATTAATGTAATTTGATTTGATTTTGAGTTGTATTATTTAAAGTACTTTGAGATTGAGATATTTAAAATCCAATTTGGAATCCAAAGAGGAAGGAACATCCCTTAGGGGAGAGTTCCTATCCATTTGGAGATCCAAATTAGGATGAAGTTCAAGTATCCAAAGAGAAAAGATAACACCCCTATTCAGGGGGAGTTTCTTTTCATTTGGATATCCAGACCCGACGATCCAAGGAGTTCTAAGGAGACGAAGAAGTGAAGAACGAGAAGAATCTCAAATCTCAGAGTCACTTGAGTCTTAGGAGTAGAATCCGGGTTGTAGTCAGTGGTACCCGTCCACTTTACTTTACTGCAGACCCTGGGTTGTATTATTAAGGGCACTTGCCTATAGACTTTCAGTTTGAGCATTTATTTAATTAATTTAATTAAATGTTTATTTGATTACTTGATGTTGATTGCGATTAAGGACCCACATATTTTTAGTAGTTTATTTGGCGCTATTGCATGTTGATTTTGATTTAGCCTGGAACCCGATCGGAGGCTCGTGAGGGTACGATCATTAACTTTTTCTATTTAAACAAAATTAAAATTTTTATGCTCAGATAGAAACTCTAACGTTCTTAAGAAGTAAGCCCGGACTCACCGGGAGTTTTTCATGCATACATATTGACTTTTCTCATCCGTGTTAGGCACCTCCCCGCCTGCGGGTTCTGGCAGACCACCTGACCTATTAGGGTGCAGTTCTGTCCAAGGGGATGTTGTGCAATCTCTAGGATAAAACCTATTTTTAAGCCTATTTTAAAACTGCTTCATATTGATTTAAGCATTTCATTGAGTCAACTAGCATGCATTGCATTAGATACAAATTAAAAATCGAGTCTAAATCTTAATTGCATTTTATTTAGACATTTAACCCAACATATGTTAAGGGGTCAATTAGGATTTGCTCTAGATGTCGACCCCAATTCTTTAAACCAATCTTAATCAATGTCCTTAACCACTCTACATTTAAAGACTTTGACTCATGGTTTTAAAAGCGTTTAGGTGGTTTAGCTAGCTCCCCAATCCAGGCCGGGGTAAGTCCAGATTGCATTGCATTAGCTAGGATCCGGGTCACTGATTTTCAGTACCCATTTTAGACTTAGGTTCTGAGGCAGATGTTCAATCCTAAGATCTCAATCTTCCGGGAATCTAATTCCCACTTTCTAATAAAATTGATCACTTAAATATTAAATCTTTTTCAATCCAATTCAAGCCCAACACTTAGGATAGGTTGGGGTGTTTCTGAAGCAATTCAGAATCTTAAAGCACCTCCTACCATTCTTCCTTTGACTCCAGAAATAAGTGTTCAACCCTGAACCATTTCCACTTGAAATCCCAGTCCTTAACCTCCTTTGACATCAATCTTTGAAAATCTTAAATGAAATTCGTATCGCTATTTTAATCGAGAGTATTCGTAGGAAATTTTCTGGTTTCCTACGATGTAATTAACTACGAGGGCTTGCGCTCGTAGGAGATTTAGAAACCCAGACCTGATTTCAAAATCAAGCTTTTTCAAAATCCTCAATTAATTATCTTTAGGAAATTCAAAATTCAACGATCATTATTGTCATTTTCAAATGATCGATAACAGACGATATCCTCTTTCTTTGGAAAGATATATCGTACTATTATTATAACTTTGATTATGAAATTAATGATCTCTTTACTCGATTATTATAGTTAAATAATGGATTAAACATCATTCTGATTCTTCGGGATCATATGTTGTTTCTCCTTGAGTTTGACTACGATAATCAGGATAAATCAAGATTTATAATCTGAACCTATTAGGGAACGATATGTTTACCTTTTGAGGTAATATATCATTCATAATAAGTGTTCGATTATAAAATTTAAATTCCAGAAATTTAACTTTCCCAAAGAAAATTAAACCTTTTTCAAAACAACCCTCAACCCTCAACCCTCAACCCTCAACCCTCAACCCTCAACCCTCAACCCTCAACCCTCAACCCTAAACCCTAAACCCTAAACCCTTAACCCTAAACCCTAAACCCTAAACCCTAAACCCTAAACCCTAAACCCTAAACCCTAAACCCCTAATCAAACTTAAACCTTAATTAAGCCATTTAAACTTCCAGAAAATGTAATAAATCAAGATTAAATCCAAAAATTATATATAATACCTCAAACTGACCAGAATTGAACCCTTAATTAATGAAAAAAATAAAAGCCCCTTGACTGGACTTCAAAATTAAGTTTAATTTAAGTTTAATTGAAATTCAATATTCAATTAATTTAATTAATTAAAAATAATTAAAAATTCCAAAAATTTCTCAAACACTTGGAAATCACTCCTTAGGTCATTCCTGACCTTTGGAGTTGATTTTAAGGAGTTTGGAGATCATTTGGATTCAAACCACAAAAAGGGCTTTAATTAAACAATTTAAATAATTCAATAAATAGTCAAAACTTCAAAAATTCATAACTAATTCAAATGAACTCCAAATTGAGCAAACTCAAAGGCATATGACTCATCTTAAGCTCTAATATTTATTAAAAATGTTAAGTTTCCAGAAATCAATTAATTTTGAAAAAGTCAACTTTTGGTCAAACTTAGTTCAAATTTAAGTCAAACCTTCAAACCTTCATAATAAAATCTAGAAAAATCCAATTTCAGTGTACTTACTATCTAACTGATCGTATTAAGGTCTAGTATTTTAATAAAATATTAAATTTCCAGAAAACACTTTAAATCAAAAAGTTAACTTTTGACCCTTGAATTAAATGATTAAAATAATCCAGAAAATTCCAAAATTCAATAAATCATTCAAAATTCCAGAAAACACTAATTCAAACTTAAAACCAGCAACCAACTAATTCTAATTAAAATTTAATCAACTTTCAAACCTTAATTAAACTCAAATCACTTAATTGTATCGGGTACCACTGGGTAACCCAGGCCTACGAGGCTATTAAATTAGCCCCAAGGAAGTTGAAATAAACTTCACGGCCTCGGTGTGAAACAAAGGTGATATCCAACAAATAATTAAAATCAAGTTTAAAATCAATTTTAAGTCATTAATATTTAAATTCAAATTAAATCTTCCCTTAAACCTTCAACCAACTTGAACCTCAAATAATTTCAATCAATTGCCTATTTAGGACATATCAAAGCCACACAGCCTACCTCACACACTTTAGATGGTTTGCTAGGACAACCAACTTTAGTCTTAGGTTAGGCCGGTGTTTACTTTTCTGCTACTTGCGTGTGCCGGGTTTTTTCGTTGTTTTCATTGCATGCTGGTTGCTAGATTTAAGTAGTTGATGTTGATGTGATTATTTATTTATTTACTGCACTCTGAGTTGATTGATTGTACGTTAGATCTACCCTTAGGTTAGGAACGATTTATACTAATTCAATCTTATGCAGGTGGCCATGCTCATACAGGGCATAAATTAAAAGGGGCAAAAATCATAATTATTAACTTGCACAGGTGCTCCAGAAAATTGCTTAAGTCCCCCTTTAAAATTAAAAGAGCATGGCCAAGCGTGGTTGTGATTGAGCATTTTTTTAAATTTCAAATATATAACTGCTTGGGATATTTTTAAACTGTTGATTATTAGGATAACCCTGCAGGTTGTTGAGTCTAGATTTTTAATTTTCATTAATGTAATTTGATTTGATTTTGAGTTGTATTATTTAAAGTACTTTGAGATTGAGATATTTAAAATCCAATTTGGAATCCAAAGAGGAAGGAACATCCCTTAGGGGAGAGTTCCTATCCATTTGGAGATCCAAATTAGGATGAAGTTCAAGTATCCAAAGAGAAAAGATAACACCCCTATTCAGGGGGAGTTTCTTTTCATTTGGATATCCAGACCCGACGATCCAAGGAGTTCTAAGGAGACGAAGAAGTGAAGAACGAGAAGAATCTCAAATCTCAGAGTCACTTGAGTCTTAGGAGTAGAATCCGGGTTGTAGTCAGTGGTACCCGGCCACTTTACTTTACTACAGACCCTGGGTTGTATTATTAAGGGCACTTGCCTATGGACTTTCAATTTGAGCATTTATTTAATTAATTTAATTAAATGTTTATTTGATTACTTGATGTTGATTGCGATTAAGGACCCACATATTTTTAGTAGTTTATTTGGCGCTATTGCATGTTGATTTTGATTTAGCCTGGAACCCGATCGGAGGCTCGTGAGGGTACGATCATTAACTTTTTCTATTTAAACAAAATTAAAATTTTTATGCTCAGATAGAAACTCTAACGTTCTTAAGAAGTAAGCCCGGACTCACCGGGAGTTTTTCATGCATACATATTGACTTTTCTCATCCGTGTTAGGCACCTCCCCGCCTGCGGGTTCTGGCAGACCACCTGACCTATTAGGGTGCAGTTCTGTCCAAGGGGATGTTGTGCAATCTCTAGGATAAAACCTATTTTTAAGCCTATTTTAAAACTGCTTCATATTGATTTAAGCATTTCATTGAGTCAACTAGCATGCATTGCATTAGATACAAATTAAAAATCGAGTCTAAATCTTAATTGCATTTTATTTAGACATTTAACCCAACATATGTTAAGGGGTCAATTAGGATTTGCTCTAGATGTCGACCCCAATTCTTTAAACCAATCTTAATCAATGTCCTTAACCACTCTACATTTAAAGACTTTGACTCATGGTTTTAAAAGCGTTTAGGTGGTTTAGCTAGCTCCCCAATCCAGGCCGGGGTAAGTCCAGATTGCATTGCATTAGCTAGGATCCGGGTCACTGATTTTCAGTACCCATTTTAGACTTAGGTTCTGAGGCAGATGTTCAATCCTAAGATCTCAATCTTCCGGGAATCTAATTCCCACTTTCTAATAAAATTGATCACTTAAATATTAAATCTTTTTCAATCCAATTCAAGCCCAACACTTAGGATAGGTTGGGGTGTTTCTGAAGCAATTCAGAATCTTAAAGCACCTCCTACCATTCTTCCTTTGACTCCAGAAATAAGTGTTCAACCCTGAACCATTTCCACTTGAAATCCCAGTCCTTAACCTCCTTTGACATCAATCTTTGAAAATCTTAAATGAAATTCGTATCGCTATTTTAATCGAGAGTATTCGTAGGAAATTTTCTGGTTTCCTACGATGTAATTAACTACGAGGGCTTGCGCTCGTAGGAGATTTAGAAACCCAGACCTGATTTCAAAATCAAGCTTTTTCAAAATCCTCAATTAATTATCTTTAGGAAATTCAAAATTCTACGATCATTATTATCATTTTCAAATGATCGATAACAGACGATATCCTCTTTCTTTGGAAAGATATATCGTACTATTATTATAACTTTGATTATGAAATTAATGATCTCTTTACTCGATTATTATAGTTAAATAATGGATTAAACATCATTCTGATTCTTCGGGATCATATGTTATTTCTCCTTGAGTTTGACTACGATAATCAGGATAAATCAAGATTTATAATCTGAACCTATTAGGGAACGATATGTTTACCTTTTGAGGTAATATATCATTCATAATAAGTGTTCGATTATAAAATTTAAATTCCAGAAATTTAACTTTCCCAAAGAAAATTAAACCTTTTTCAAAACAACCCTCAACCCTCAACCCTCAACCCTCAACCCTCAACCCTCAACCCTCAACCCTCAACCCTCAACCCTCAACCCTAAACCCTAAACCCTAAACCCTAAACCCTAAACCCTAAACCCTAAACCCTAAACCCTAAACCCTAAACCCTAAACCCTTAACCCTAAACCCTAAACCCTAAACCCTAAACCCTAAACCCTAAACCCTCAACCCTCAACCCTCAACCCTAAACCCTCAACCCTCAACCCTCAACCCTCAACCCTCAACCCTCAACCCTCAACCCTAAACCCTCAACCCTAAACCCTCAACCCTAAACCCTCAACCCTAAAACCCTCAACCCTCAACCCTCAACCCTCAACCCTCAACCCTCAACCCTCAACCCTAAACCCTAAACCCTAAACCCTAAACCCTAAACCCTAAACCCCTAATCAAACTTAAACCTTAATTAAGTCATTTAAACTTCCAGAAAATGTAATAAATCAAGATTAAATCCAAAAATTATATATAATACCTCAAACTGACCAGAATTGAACCGTTAATTAATAAAAAAAATAAAAGCCCCTTGACTGGACTTCAAAATTAAGTTTAATTTAAGTTTAATTGAAATTCAATATTCAATTAATTTAATTAATTAAAAATAATTAAAAATTCCAAAAATTTCTCAAACACTTGGAAATCACTCCTTAGGTCATTCCTGACCTTTGGAGTTGATTTCAAGGAGTTTGGAGATCATTTGGATTCAAACCACAAAAAGGGCTTTAATTAAACAATTTAAATAATTCAATAAATAGTCAAAACTTCAAAAATTCATAACTAATTCAAATGAACTCCAAATTGAGCAAACTCAAAGGCATATGACTCATCTTAAGCTCTAATATTTATTAAAAATGTTAAGTTTCCAGAAATCAATTAATTTTGAAAAAGTCAACTTTTGGTCAAACTTAGTTCAAATTTAAGTCAAAACTTCAAACCTTCATAATAAAATCTAGAAAAATCCAATTTCAGTGTACTTACTGTCTAACTGATCGTATTAAGGTCTAGTATTTTAATAAAATATTAAATTTCCATAAAACACTTTAAATCAAAAAGTTAACTTTTGACCCTTGAATTAAATGATTAAAATAATCCAGAAAATTCCAAAATTCAATAAATCATTCAAAATTCCAGAAAACACTAATTCAAACTTAAAACCAGCAACCAACTAATTCTAATTAAAATTTAATCAACTTTCAAACCTTAATTAAACTCAAATCACTTAATTGTATCGGGTACCACTGGGTAACCCAGGCCTACGAGGCTATTAAATTAGCCCCAAGGAAGTTGAAATAAACTTCACGGCCTCGGTGTGAAACAAAGGTGATATCTAACAAATAATTAAAATCAAGTTTAAAATTAATTTTAAGTCATTAATATTTAAATTTAAATTAAATCTTCCCTTAAACCTTCAACCAACTTGAACCTCAAATAATTTCAATCAATTGCCTATTTAGGACATATCAAAGCCACACAGCCTACCTCACACACTTTAGATGGTTTGCTAGGACAACCAACTTTAGTCTTAGGTTAGGCCGGTGTTTACTTTTCTGCTACTTGCGTGTGCCAGGTTTTTTCGTTGTTTTCATTGCATGCTGGTTGCTAGATTTAAGTAGTTGATGTTGATGTGATTATTTATTTATTTACTGCACTCTGAGTTGATTGATTGTACGTTAGATCTACCCTTAGGTTAGGAATAATTTATACTAATTCAATCTTATGCAGGTGGCCATGCTCATACAGGGCATAAATTAAAGGGGGCAAAAATCATAATTATTAACTTGCACAGGTGCTCCAGAAAATTACTTAAGTCCCCCTTTAAAATTAAAAGAGCATGGCCAAGCGTGGTTGTGATTGAGCATTTTTTTAAATTTCAAATATATAACTGCTTGGGATATTTTTAAACTGTTGATTATTAGGATAACCCTGCAGGTTGTTGAGTCTAGATTTTTAATTTTCATTAATGTAATTTGATTTGATTTTGAGTTGTATTATTTAAAGTACTTTGAGATTGAGATATTTAAAATCCAATTTGGAATCCAAAGAGGAAGGAACATCCCTTAGGGGAGAGTTCCTATCCATTTGGAGATCCAAATTAGGATGAAGTTCAAGTATCCAAAGAGAAAAGATAACACCCCTATTCAGGGGGAGTTTCTTTTCATTTGGATATCCAGACCCGACGATCCAAGGAGTTCTAAGGAGACGAAGAAGTGAAGAACGAGAAGAATCTCAAATCTCAGAGTCACTTGAGTCTTAGGAGTAGAATCCGGGTTGTAGTCAGTGGTACCCGGCCACTTTACTTTACTGCAGACCCTGGGTTGTATTATTAAGGGCACTTGCCTATGGACTTTCAGTTTGAGCATTTATTTAATTAATTTAATTAAATGTTGATTTGATTACTTGATGTTGATTGCGATTAAGGACCCACATATTTTTAGTAGTTTATTTGGCGCTATTGCATGTTGATTTTGATTTAGCCTGGAACCCGATCGGAGGCTCGTGAGGGTACGATCATTAACTTTTTCTATTTAAACAAAATTAAAATTTTTATGCTCAGATAGAAACTCTAACGTTCTTAAGAAGTAAGCCCGGACTCACCGGGAGTTTTTCATGCATACATATTAACTTTTCTCATCCGTGTTAGGCACCTCCCCGCCTGCGGGTTCTGGCAGACCACCTGACCTATTAGGGTACAGTTCTGTCCAAGGGGATGTTGTGCAATCTCTAGGATAAAACCTATTTTTAAGCCTATTTTAAAACTGCTTCATATTGATTTAAGCATTTCATTGAGTCAACTAGCATGCATTGCATTAGATACAAATTAAAAATCGAGTCTAAATCTTAATTGCATTTTATTTAGACATTTAACCCAACATATGGTAAGGGGTCAATTAGGATTTGCTCTAGATGTCGACCCCAATTCTTTAAACCAATCTTAATCAATGTCCTTAACCACTCTACATTTAAAGACTTTGACTCATGGTTTTAAAAGCGTTTAGGTGGTTTAGCTAGCTCCCCAATCCAGGCCGGGGTAAGTCCAGATTGCATTGCATTAGCTAGGATCCGGGTCACTGATTTTCAGTACCCATTTTAGACTTAGGTTCTGAGGCAGATGTTCAATCCTAAGATCTCAATCTTCCGGGAATCTAATTCCCACTTTCTAATAAAATTGATCACTTAAATATTAAATCTTTTTCAATCCAATTCAAGCCCAACACTTAGGATAGGTTGGGGTGTTTCTGAAGCAATTCAGAATCTTAAAGCACCTCCTACCATTCTTTCTTTGACTCCAGAAATAAGTGTTCAACCCTGAACCATTTCCACTTGAAATCCCAGTCCTTAACCTCCTTTGACATCAATCTTTGAAAATCTTAAATGAAATTCGTATCGCTATTTTAATCGAGAGTATTCGTAGGAAATTTTTTGGTTTCCTACGATGTAATTAACTACGAGGGCTTGCGCTCGTAGGAGATTTAGAAACCCAGACCTGATTTCAAAATCAAGCTTTTTCAAAATCCTCAATTAATTATCTTTGAGAAATTCAAAATTCAACGATCATTATTGTCATTTTCAAATGATCGATAACAGACGATATCCTCTTTCTTTGGAAAGATATATCGTACTATTATTATAACTTTGATTATGAAATTAATGATCTCTTTACTGGATAATTATAGTTAAATAATGGATTAAATATCATTCTGATTCTTCGGGATCATATGTTGTTTCTCCTTGAGTTTGACTACGATAATCAGGATAAATCAAGATTTATAATCTGAACCTATTAGGGAACGATATGTTTACCTTTCGAGGTAATATATCATTCATAATAAGTGTTCGATTATAAAATTTAAATTCCAGAAATTTAACTTTCCCAAAGAAAATTAAACCTTTTTCAAAACAACCCTCAACCCTCAACCCTCAACCCTCAACCCTCAACCCTCAACCCTCAACCCTCAACCCTCAACCCTAAACCCTAAACCCTAAACCCTAAACCCTAAACCCTAAACCCTAAACCCTAAACCCTAAACCCTAAACCCTAAACCCTAAACCCTAAACCCTAAACCCTAAACCCTAAACCCTCAACCCTCAACCCTCAACCCTCAATCCTCAACCCTCAACCCTCAACCCTCAACCCTCAACCCTCAACCCTCAACCCTAAAACCTCAACCCTAAAACCCTCAACCCTAAAACCCTCAACCCTCAACCCTCAACCCTCAACCCTCAACCCTCAACCCTCAACCCTCAACCCTCAACCCTAAACCCTAAACCCTAAACCCTCAACCCTAAACCCTAAACCCTAAACCCTAAACCCTAAACCCTAAACCCTCAACCCTCAACCCTCAACCCTCAACCCTCAACCCTCAACCCTCAACCCTCAACCCTCAACCCTAAACCCTCAACCCTAAAACCTCAACCCTAAAACCCTCAACCCTAAAACCCTCAACCCTCAACCCTCAACCCTCAACCCTCAACCCTCAACCCTCAACCCTCAACCCTAAACCCTAAACCCTAAACCCTAAACCCTAAACCCTAAACCCTAAACCCCTAATCAAACTTAAACCTTAATTAAGTCATTTAAACTTCCAGAAAATGTAATAAATCAAGATTAAATCCAAAAATTATATATAATACCTCAAACTGACCAGAATTGAACCGTTAATTAATAAAAAAAATAAAAGCCCCTTGACTGGACTTCAAAATTAAGTTTAATTTAAGTTTAATTGAAATTCAATATTCAATTAATTTAATTAATTAAAAATAATTAAAAATTCCAAAAATTTCTCAAACACTTGGAAATCACTCCTTAGGTCATTCCTGACCTTTGGAGTTGATTTCAAGGAGTTTGGAGATCATTTGGATTCAAACCACAAAAAGGGCTTTAATTAAACAATTTAAATAATTCAATAAATAGTCAAAACTTCAAAAATTCATAACTAATTCAAATGAACTCCAAATTGAGCAAACTCAAAGGCATATGACTCATCTTAAGCTCTAATATTTATTAAAAATGTTAAGTTTCCAGAAATCAATTAATTTTGAAAAAGTCAACTTTTGGTCAAACTTAGTTCAAATTTAAGTCAAAACTTCAAACCTTCATAATAAAATCTAGAAAAATCCAATTTCAGTGTACTTACTGTCTAACTGATCGTATTAAGGTCTAGTATTTTAATAAAATATTAAATTTCCAGAAAACACTTTAAATCAAAAAGTTAACTTTTGACCCTTGAATTAAATGATTAAAATAATCCAGAAAATTCCAAAATTCAATAAATCATTCAAAATTCCAGAAAACACTAATTCAAACTTAAAACCAGCAACCAATTAATTCTAATTAAAATTTAATCAACTTTCAAACCTTAATTAAACTCAAATCACTTAATTGTATCGGGTACCACTGGGTAACCCAGGCCTACGAGGCTATTAAATTAGCCCCAAGGAAGTTGAAATAAACTTCACGGCCTCGGTGTGAAACAAAGGTGATATCCAACAAATAATTAAAATCAAGTTTAAAATCAATTTTAAGTCATTAATATTTAAATTCAAATTAAATCTTCCCTTAAACCTTTAACCAACTTGAACCTCAAACAATTTCAATCAATTGCCTATTTAGGACATATCAAAGCCACACAGCCTACCTCACACACTTTAGATGGTTTGCTAGGACAACCAACTTTAGTCTTAGGTTAGGCCGGTGTTTACTTTTCTGCTACTTGCGTGTGCCGGGTTTTTTCGTTATTTTCATTGCATGCTGGTTGCTAGATTTAAGTAGTTGATGTTGATGTGATTATTTATTTATTTACTGCACTCTGAGTTGATTGATTGTACGTTAGATCTACCCTTAGGTTAGGAATGATTTATACTAATTCAATCTTATGCAGGTGGCCATGCTCATACAGGGCATAAATTAAAGGGGGCAAAAATCATAATTATTAACTTGCACAGGTGCTCCAGAAAATTGCTTAAGTCCCCCTTTAAAATTAAAAGAGCATGGCCAAGCGTGGTTGTGATTGAGCAATTTTTTAAATTTCAAATATATAAATGCTTGGGATATTTTTAAACTGTTGATTATTAGGATAACCCTGCAGGTTGTTGAGTCTAGATTTTTAATTTTCATTAATGTAATTTGATTTGATTTTGAGTTGTATTATTTAAAGTACTTTGAGATTGAGATATTTAAAATCCAATTTGGAATCCAAAGAGGAAGGAACATCCCTTAGGGGAGAGTTCCTATCCATTTGGAGATCCAAATTAGGATGAAGTTCAAGTATCCAAAGAGAAAAGATAACACCCCTATTCAGGGGGAGTTTCTTTTCATTTGGATATCCAGACCCGACGATCCAAGGAGTTCTAAGGAGACGAAGAAGTGAAGAACGAGAAGAATCTCAAATCTCAGAGTCACTTGAGTCTTAGGAGTAGAATCCGGGTTGTAGTCAGTGGTACCCGGCCACTTTACTTTACTGCAGACCCTGGGTTGTATTATTAAGGGCACTTGCCTATGGACTTTCAGTTTGAGCATTTATTTAATTAATTTAATTAAATATTGATTTGATTACTTGATGTTGATTGCGATTAAGGACCCACATATTTTTAGTAGTTTATTTGGCGCTATTGCATGTTGATTTTGATTTAGCCTGGAACCCGATCGGAGGCTCGTGAGGGTACGGTCATTAACTTTTTCTATTTAAACAAAATTAAAATTTTTATGCTCAGATAGAAACTCTAACGTTCTTAAGAAGTAAGCCCGGACTCACCGGGAGTTTTTCATGCATACATATTGACTTTTCTCATCCGTGTTAGGCACCTCCCCGCCTGCGGGTTCTGGCAGACCACCTGACCTATTAGGGTGCAGTTCTGTCCAAGGGGATGTTGTGTAATCTCTAGGATAAAACCTATTTTTAAGCCTATTTTAAAACTGCTTCATATTGATTTAAGCATTTCATTGAGTCAACTAGCATGCATTGCATTAGATACAAATTAAAAATCGAGTCTAAATCTTAATTGCATTTTATTTAGACATTTAACCCAACATATGTTAAGGGGTCAATTAGGATTTGCTCTAGATGTCGACCCCAATTCTTTAAACCAATCTTAATCAATGTCCTTAACCACTCTACATTTAAAGACTTTGACTCATGGTTTTAAAAGCGTTTAGGTGGTTTAGCTAGCTCCCCAATCCAGGCCGGGGTAAGTCCAGATTGCATTGCATTAGCTAGGATCCGGGTCACTGATTTTCAGTACCCATTTTAGACTTAGGTTCTGAGGCAGATGTTCAATCCTAAGATCTCAATCTTCCGGGAATCTAATTCCCACTTTCTAATAAAATTGATCACTTAAATATTAAATCTTTTTCAATCCAATTCAAGCCCAACACTTAGGATAGGTTGGGGTGTTTCTGAAGCAATTCAGAATCTTAAAGCACCTCCTACCATTCTTCCTTTGACTCCAGAAATAAGTGTTCAACCCTGAACCATTTCCACTTGAAATCTCAGTCCTTAACCTCCTTTGACATCAATCTTTGAAAATCTTAAATAAAATTCGTATCGCTATTTTAATCGAGAGTATTCGTAGGAGATTTTCTGGTTTCCTACGATGTAATTAACTACGAGGGCTTGCGCTCGTAGGAGATTTAGAAACCCAGACCTGATTTCAAAATCAAGCTTTTTCAAAATCCTCAATTAATTATCTTTGGGAAATTCAAAATTTAACGATCATTATTGTCATTTTCAAATGATCGATAACAGACGATATCCTCTTTCTTTGGAAAGATATATCGTACTATTATTATAACTTTGATTATGAAATTAATGATCTCTTTACTGGATTATTATAGTTAAATAATGGATTAAACATCATTCTGATTCTTCGGGATCATATGTTATTTCTCCTTGAGTTTGACTACGATAATCAGGATAAATCAAGATTTATAATCTGAACCTATTAGGGAACAATATGTTTACCTTTCGAGGTAATATATCATTCATAATAAGTGTTCGATTATAAAATTTAAATTCCAGAAATTTAACTTTCCCAAAGAAAATTAAACCTTTTTCAAAACAACCCTCAACCCTCAACCCTCAACCCTCAACCCTCAACCCTCAACCCTCAACCCTCAACCCTCAACCCTCAACCCTAAACCCTCAACCCTAAACCCTCAACCCTAAAACCTCAACCCTAAAACCCTCAACCCTAAAACCCTCAACCCTCAACCCTCAACCCTCAACCCTCAACCCTCAACCCTCAACCCTAAACCCTAAACCCTAAACCCTAAACCCTCAACCCTAAACCCTCAACCCTCAACCCTCAACCCTCAACCCTCAACCCTCAACCCTCAACCCTCAACCCTCAACCCTCAACCCTCAACCCTAAACCCTCAACCCTAAACCCTCAACCCTAAACCCTCAACCCTAAAACCTCAACCCTAAAACCCTCAACCCTAAAACCCTCAACCCTCAACCCTCAACCCTCAACCCTCAACCCTCAACCCTCAACCCTCAACCCTAAACCCTCAACCCTCAACCCTAAACCCTAAACCCTAAACCCTAAACCCTAAACCCCTAATCAAACTTAAACCTTAATTAAGTCATTTAAATTTCCAGAAAATGTAATAAATCAAGATTAAATCCAAAAATTATATATAATACCTCAAACTGACCAAAATTGAACCGTTAATTAATAAAAAAAATAAAAGCCCCTTGACTGGACTTCAAAATTAAGTTTAATTTAAGTTTAATTGAAATTCAATATTCAATTAATTTAATTAATTAAAAATAATTAAAAATTCCAAAAATTTCTCAAACACTTGGAAATCACTCCTTAGGTCATTCCTGACCTTTGGAGTTGATTTCAAGGAGTTTGGAGATCATTTGGATTCAAACCACAAAAAGGGCTTTAATTAAACAATTTAAATAATTCAATAAATAGTCAAAACTTCAAAAATTCATAACTAATTCAAATGAACTCCAAATTGAGCAAACTCAAAGGCATATGACTCATCTTAAGCTCTAATATTTATTAAAAATGTTAAGTTTCCAGAAATCAATTAATTTTGAAAAAGTCAACTTTTGGTCAAACTTAGTTCAAATTTAAGTCAAAACTTCAAACCTTCATAATAAAATCTAGAAAAATCCAATTTCAGTGTACTTACTGTCTAACTGATCATATTAAGGTCTAGTATTTTAATAAAATATTAAATTTCTAGAAAACACTTTAAATCAAAAAGTTAACTTTTGACCCTTGAATTAAATGATTAAAATAATCCAGAAAATTCCAAAATTCAATAAATCATTCAAAATTCCAGAAAACACTAATTCAAACTTAAAACCAGCAACCAACTAATTCTAATTAAAATTTAATCAACTTTCAAACCTTAATTAAACTCAAATCACTTAATTGTATCGGGTACCACTGGGTAACCCAGGCCTACGAGGCTATTAAATTAGCCCCAAGGAAGTTGAAATAAACTTCACGGCCTCGGTGTGAAACAAAGGTGATATCCAACAAATAATTAAAATCAAGTTTAAAATCAATTTTAAGTCATTAATATTTAAATTCAAATTAAATCTTCCCTTAAACCTTCAACCAACTTGAACCTCAAACAATTTCAATCAATTGCCTATTTAGGACATATCAAAGCCACACAGCCTACCTCACACACTTTAGATGGTTTGCTAGGACAACCAACTTTAGTCTTAGGTTAGGCCGGTGTTTACTTTTCTGCTACTTGCGTGTGCCGGGTTTTTTCGTTATTTTCATTACATGCTGGTTGCTAGATTTAAGTAGTTGATGTTGATGTGATTATTTATTTATTTACTGCACTCTGAGTTGATTGATTGTACGTTAGATCTACCCTTAGGTTAGGAATGATTTATACTAATTCAATCTTATGCAGGTGGCCATGCTCATACAGGGCATAAATTAAAGGGGGCAAAAATCATAATTATTAACTTGCACAGGTGCTCCAGAAAATTGCTTAAGTCCCCCTTTAAAATTAAAAGAGCATGGCCAAGCGTGGTTGTGATTGAGCATTTTTTTAAATTTCAAATATATAAATGCTTGGGATATTTTTAAACTGTTGATTATTAGGATAACCCTGCAGGTTGTTGAGTCTAGATTTTTAATTTTCATTAATGTAATTTGATTTGATTTTGAGTTGTATTATTTAAAGTACTTTGAGATTGAGATATTTAAAATCCAATTTGGAATCCAAAGAGGAAGGAACATCCCTTAGGGGAGAGTTCCTATCCATTTGGAGATCCAAATTAGGATGAAGTTCAAGTATCCAAAGAGAAAAGATAACACCCCTATTCAGGGGGAGTTTCTTTTCATTTGGATATCCAGACCCGACGATCCAAGGAGTTCTAAGGAGACGAAGAAGTGAAGAACGAGAAGAATCTCAAATCTCAGAGTCACTTGAGTCTTAGGAGTAGAATCCGGGTTGTAGTCAGTGGTACCCGGCCACTTTACTTTACTGCAGACCCTGGGTTGTATTATTAAGGGCACTTGCCTATGGACTTTCAGTTTGAGCATTTATTTAATTAATTTAATTAAATGTTGATTTGATTACTTGATGTTGATTGCGATTAAGGACCCACATATTTTTAGTAGTTTATTTGGCGCTATTGCATGTTGATTTTGATTTAGCCTGGAACCCGATCGGAGGCTCGTGAGGGTACGGTCATTAACTTTTTCTATTTAAACAAAATTAAAATTTTTATGCTCAGATAGAAACTCTAACGTTCTTAAGAAGTAAGCCCGGACTCACCGGGAGTTTTTCATGCATACATATTGACTTTTCTCATCCGTGTTAGGCACCTCCCCGCCTGCGGGTTCTGGCAGACCACCTGACCTATTAGGGTGCAGTTCTGTCCAAGGGGATGTTGTGCAATCTCTAGGATAAAACCTATTTTTAAGCCTATTTTAAAACTGCTTCATATTGATTTAAGCATTTCATTGAGTCAACTAGCATGCATTGCATTAGATACAAATTAAAAATCGAGTCTAAATCTTAATTGCATTTTATTTAGACATTTAACCCAACATATGTTAAGGGGTCAATTAGGATTTGCTCTAGATGTCGACCCCAATTCTTTAAACCAATCTTAATCAATGTCCTTAACCACTCTACATTTAAAGACTTTGACTCATGGTTTTAAAAGCGTTTAGGTGGTTTAGCTAGCTCCCCAATCCAGGCCGGGGTAAGTCCAGATTGCATTGCATTAGCTAGGATCCGGGTCACTGATTTTCAGTACCCATTTTAGACTTAGGTTCTGAGGCAGATGTTCAATCCTAAGATCTCAATCTTTCGGGAATCTAATTCCCACTTTCTAATAAAATTGATCACTTAAATATTAAATCTTTTTCAATCCAATTCAAGCCCAACACTTAGGATAGGTTGGGGTGTTTCTGAAGCAATTCAGAATCTTAAAGCACCTCCTACCATTCTTCCTTTGACTCCAGAAATAAGTGTTCAACCCTGAACCATTTCCACTTGAAATCTCAGTCCTTAACCTCCTTTGACATCAATCTTTGAAAATCTTAAATGAAACTCGTATCGCTATTTTAATCGAGAGTATTCGTAGGAAATTTTCTGGTTTCCTACGATGTAATTAACTACGAGGGCTTGCGCTCGTAGGAGATTTAGAAACCCAGACCTGATTTCAAAATCAAGCTTTTTCAAAATCCTCAATTAATTATCTTTGGGAAATTCAAAATTCAACGATCATTATTGTCATTTTCAAATGATCGATAACAGACGATATCCTCTTTCTTTGGAAAGATATATCGTACTATTATTATAACTTTGATTATGAAATTAATGATCTCTTTACTGGATTATTATAGTTAAATAATGGATTAAACATCATTCTGATTCTTCAGGATCATATGTTGTTTCTCCTTGAGTTTGACTACGATAATCAGGATAAATCAAGATTTATAATCTGAACCTATTGAGGAACGATATGTTTACCTTTCGAGGTAATATATCATTCATAATAAGTGTTCGATTATAAAATTTAAATTCCAGAAATTTAACTTTCCCAAAGAAAATTAAACCTTTTTTCAAAACAACCCTCAACCCTCAACCCTCAACCCTCAACCCTCAACCCTAAACCCTCAACCCTAAACCCTCAACCCTAAACCCTCAACCCTAAAACCTCAACCCTAAAACCCTCAACCCTAAAACCCTCAACCCTCAACCCTCAACCCTCAACCCTCAACCCTCAACCCTCAACCCTAAACCCTCAACCCTAAACCCTAAACCCTAAACCCTAAACCCTAAACCCTAAACCCTAAACCCTCAACCCTAAACCCTCAACCCTCAACCCTCAACCCTCAACCCTCAACCCTCAACCCTCAACCCTCAACCCTCAACCCTAAACCCTCAACCCTAAACCCTCAACCCTAAAACCTCAACCCTAAAACCCTCAACCCTAAAACCCTCAACCCTCAACCCTCAACCCTCAACCCTCAACCCTCAACCCTAAACCCTAAACCCTAAACCCTAAACCCTAAACCCTAAACCCTAAACCCCTAATCAAACTTAAACCTTAATTAAGTCATTTAAACTTCCAGAAAATGTAATAAATCAAGATTAAATCCAAAAATTATATATAATACCTCAAACTGACCAGAATTGAACCGTTAATTAATAAAAAAAATAAAAGCCCCTTGACTGGACTTCAAAATTAAGTTTAATTTAAGTTTAATTGAAATTCAATATTCAATTAATTTAATTAATTAAAAATAATTAAAAATTCCAAAAATTTCTCAAACACTTGGAAATCACTCCTTAGGTCATTCCTGACCTTTGGAGTTGATTTCAAGGAGTTTGGAGATCATTTGAATTCAAACCACAAAAAGGGCTTTAATTAAACAATTTAAATAATTCAATAAATAGTCAAAACTTCAAAAATTCATAACTAATTCAAATGAACTCCAAATTGAGCAAACTCAAAGGCATATGACTCATCTTAAGCTCTAATATTTATTAAAAATGTTAAGTTTCCAGAAATCAATTAATTTTGAAAAAGTCAACTTTTGGTCAAACTTAGTTCAAATTTAAGTCAAAACTTCAAACCTTCATAATAAAATCTAGAAAAATCCAATTTCAGTGTACTTACTGTCTAACTGATCGTATTAAGGTCTAGTATTTTAATAAAATATTAAATTTCCAGAAAATACTTTAAATCAAAAAGTTAACTTTTGACCCTTGAATTAAATGATTAAAATAATCCAGAAAATTCTAAAATTCAATAAATCATTCAAAATTCCAGAAAACACTAATTCAAACTTAAAACCAGCAACCAACTAATTCTAATTAAAATTTAATCAACTTTCAAACCTTAATTAAACTCAAATCACTTAATTGTATCGGGTACCACTGGGTAACCCAGGCCTACGAGGCTATTAAATTAGCCCCAAGGAAGTTGAAATAAACTTCACGGCCTCGGTGTGAAATAAAGGTGATATCCAACAAATAATTAAAATCAAGTTTAAAATCAATTTTAAGTCATTAATATTTAAATTCAAATAAAATCTTCCCTTAAACCTTCAACCAACTTGAACCTCAAACAATTTCAATCAATTGCCTATTTAGGACATATCAAAGCCACACAGCCTACCTCACACACTTTAGATGGTTTGCTAGGACAACCAACTTTAGTCTTAGGTTAGGCCGGTGTTTACTTTTCTGCTACTTGAGTGTGCCGGGTTTTTTCGTTGTTTTCATTGCATGCTGGTTGCTAGATTTAAGTAGTTGATGTTGATGTGATTATTTATTTATTTACTGCACTCTGAGTTGATTGATTGTACGTTAGATCTACCCTTAGGTTAGGAATGATTTATACTAATTCAATCTTATGCAGGTGGCCATGCTCATACAGGGCATAAATTAAAGGGGGCAAAAATCATAATTATTAACTTGCACAGGTGCTCCAGAAAATTGCTTAAGTCCCCCTTTAAAATTAAAAGAGCATGGCCAAGCGTGGTTGTGATTGAGCATTTTTTTAAATTTCAAATATATAACTGCTTGGGATATTTTTAAACTGTTGATTATTAGGATAACCCTGCAGGTTGTTGAGTCTAGATTTTTAATTTTCATTAATGTAATTTGATTTGATTTTGAGTTGTATTATTTAAAGTACTTTGAGATTGAGATATTTAAAATCCAATTTGGAATCCAAAGAGGAAGGAACATCCCTTAGGGGAGAGTTCCTATCCATTTGGAGATCCAAATTAGGATGAAGTTCAAGTATCCAAAGAGAAAAGATAACACCCCTATTCAGGGGGAGTTTCTTTTCATTTGGATATCCAGACCCGACGATCCAAGGAGTTCTAAGGAGACGAAGAAGTGAAGAACGAGAAGAATCTCAAATCTCAGAGTCACTTGAGTCTTAGGAGTAGAATCCGGGTTGAAGTCAGTGGTACCCGGCCACTTTACTTTACTGCAGACCCTGGGTTGTATTATTAAGGGCACTTGCCTATGGACTTTCAGTTTGAGCATTTATTTAATTAATTTAATTAAATATTGATTTGATTACTTGATGTTGATTGCGATTAAGGACCCACATATTTTTAGTAGTTTATTTGGCGCTATTGCATGTTGATTTTGATTTAGCCTGGAACCCGATCGGAGGCTCGTGAGGGTACAGTCATTAACTTTTTCTATTTAAACAAAATTAAAATTTTTATGCTCAGATAGAAACTCTAACGTTCTTAAGAAGTAAGCCCGGACTCACCGGGAGTTTTTCATGCATACATATTGACTTTTCTCATCCGTGTTAGGCACCTCCCCGCCTGCGGGTTCTGGCAGACCACCTGACCTATTAGGGTGCAGTTCTGTCCAAGGGGATGTTGTGCAATCTCTAGGATAAAACCTATTTTTAAGCCTATTTTAAAACTGCTTCATATTGATTTAAGCATTTCATTGAGTCAACTAGCATGCATTGCATTAGATACAAATTAAAAATCGAGTCTAAATCTTAATTGTATTTTATTTAGACATTTAACCCAACATATGTTAAGGGGTCAATTAGGATTTGCTCTAGATGTCGACCCCAATTCTTTAAACCAATCTTAATCAATGTCCTTAACCACTCTACATTTAAAGACTTTGACTCATGGTTTTAAAAGCGTTTAGGTGGTTTAGCTAGCTCCCCAATCCAGGCCGGGGTAAGTCCAGATTGCATTGCATTAGCTAGGATCCAGGTCACTGATTTTCAGTACCCATTTTAGACTTAGGTTCTGAGGCAGATGTTCAATCCTAAGATCTCAATCTTCCGGGAATCTAATTCCCACTTTCTAATAAAATTGATCACTTAAATATTAAATCTTTTTCAATCCAATTCAAGCCCAACACTTAGGATAGGTTGGGGTGTTTCTGAAGCAATTCAGAATCTTAAAGCACCTCCTACCATTCTTCCTTTGACTCCAGAAATAAGTGTTCAACCCTGAACCATTTCCACTTGAAATCTCAGTCCTTAACCTCCTTTAACATCAATCTTTGAAAATCTTAAATGAAATTCGTATCGCTATTTTAATCGAGAGTATTCATAGGAAATTTTCTGTTTTCCTACGATGTAATTAACTACGAGGGCTTGCGCTCGTAGGAGATTTAGAAACCCAGACCTGATTTCAAAATCAAGCTTTTTCAAAATCCTCAATTAATTATCTTTGGGAAATTCAAAATTCAACGATCATTATTGTCATTTTCAAATGATCGATAACAGACGATATCCTCTTTCTTTGGAAAGATATATCGTACTATTATTATAACTTTGATTATGAATTAATGATCTCTTTACTGGATTATTATAGTTAAATAATGGATTAAACATCATTCTGATTCTTCGGGATCATATGTTGTTTCTCCTTGAGTTTGACTACGATAATCAGGATAAATCAAGATTTATAATCTGAACCTATTAGGGAACGATATGTTTACCTTTCGAGGTAATATATCATTCATAATAAGTGTTCGATTATAAAATTTAAATTCCAGAAATTTAACTTTCCCAAAGAAAATTAAACCTTTTTCAAAACAACCCTCAACCCTCAACCCTCAACCCTCAACCCTCAACCCTCAACCCTAAACCCTCAACCCTAAACCCTCAACCCTAAAACCTCAACCCTAAAACCCTCAACCCTAAAACCCTCAACCCTCAACCCTCAACCCTCAACCCTCAACCCTCAACCCTCAACCCTAAACCCTAAACCCTAAACCCTAAACCCTCAACCCTAAACCCTAAACCCTAAACCCTAAACCCTAAACCCCTAATCAAACTTAAACCTTAATTAAGCCATTTAAACTTCCAGAAAATGTAATAAATCAAGATTAAATCCAAAAATTATATATAATACCTCAAACTGACCAGAATTGAACCCTTAATTAATTAAAAAACTAAAAGCCCCTTGACTGGACTTCAAAATTAAGTTTAATTTAAGTTTAATTGAAATTCAATATTCAATTAATTTAATTAATTAAAAATAATTAAAAATTCCAAAAATTTCTCAAACACTTGGAAATCACTCCTTAGGTCATTCCTGACCTTTGGAGTTGATTTCAAGGAGTTTGGAGATCATTTGGATTCAAACCACAAAAAGGGCTTTAATTAAACAATTTAAATAATTCAATAAATAGTCAAAACTTCAAAAATTCATAACTAATTCAAATGAACTCCAAATTGAGCAAACTCAAAGGCATATGACTCATCTTAAGCTCTAATATTTATTAAAAATGTTAAGTTTCCAGAAATCAATTAATTTTGAAAAAGTCAACTTTTGGTCAAACTTAGTTCAAATTTAAGTCAAAACTTCAAACCTTCATAATAAAATCTAGAAAAATCTAATTTCAGTGTACTTACTGTCTAACTGATCGTATTAAGGTCTAGTATTTTAATAAAATATTAAATTTCCATAAAACACTTTAAATCAAAAAGTTAACTTTTGACCCTTGAATTAAATGATTAAAATAATCCAGAAAATTCCAAAATTCAATAAATCATTCAAAATTCCAGAAAATACTAATTCAAACTTAAAACCAGCAACCAACTAATTCTAATTAAAATTTAATCAACTTTCAAACCTTAATTAAACTCAAATCACTTAATTGTATCGGGTACCACTGGGTAACCCAGGCCTACGAGGCTATTAAATTAGCCCCAAGGAAGTTGAAATAAACTTCACGGCCTCGGTGTGAAACAAAGGTGATATCCAACAAATAATTAAAATCAAGTTTAAAATCAATTTTAAGTCATTAATATTTAAATTCAAATTAAATCTTCCCTTAAACCTTCAACCAACTTGAACCTCAAACAATTTCAATCAATTGCCTATTTAGGACATATCAAAGCCACACAGCCTACCTCATACACTTTAGATGGTTTGCTAGGACAACCAACTTTAGTCTTAGGTTAGGCCGGTGTTTACTTTTCTGCTACTTGCGTGTGCCAGGTTTTTCCGTTGTTTTCATTGCATGCTGGTTGCTAGATTTAAGTAATTGATGTTGATGTGATTGTTTATTTATTTACTGCACTCTGAGTTGATTGATTGTACGTTAGATCTACCCTTAGGTTAGGAACGATTTATACTAATTCAATCTTATGCATGTGGCCATGCTCATACAGGGCATAAATTAAAGGGGGCAAAAATCATAATTATTAACTTGCACAGGTGCTCCAGAAAATTGCTTAAGTCCCCCTTTAAAATTAAAAGAGCATGGCCAAGCGTGGTTGTGATTGAGTATTTTTTTAAATTTCAAATATATAACTGCTTGGGATATTTTTAAACTGTTGATTATTAGGATAACCCTGCAGGTTGTTGAGTCTAGATTTTTAATTTTCATTAATGTAATTTGATTTGATTTTGAGTTGTATTATTTAAAGTACTTTGAGATTGAGATATTTAAAATCCAATTTGGAATCCAAAGAGGAAGGAACATCCCTTAGGGGAGAGTTCCTATCCATTTAGAGATCCAAATTAGGATGAAGTTCAAGTATCCAAAGAGAAAAGATAACACCCCTATTCAGGGGGAGTTTCTTTTCATTTGGATATCCAGACCCGACGATCCAAAGAGTTCTAAGGAGACGAAGAAGTGAAGAACGAGAAGAATCTCAAATCTCAGAGTCACTTGAGTCTTAGGAGTAGAATCCGGGTTGTAGTCAGTGGTACCCGGCCACTTTACTTTACTGCAGACCCTGGGTTGTATTATTAAGGGCACTTGCCTATGGACTTTCAGTTTGAGCATTTATTTAATTAATTTAATTAAATGTTGATTTGATTACTTGATGTTCATTGCGATTAAGGACCCACATATTTTTAGTAGTTTATTTGGCGCTATTGCATGTCGATTTTGATTTAGCCTGGAACCCGATCGGAGGCTCGTGAGGGTACGGTCATTAACTTTTTCTATTTAAACAAAATTAAAATTTTTATGCTCAGATAGAAACTCTAACGTTCTTAAGAAGTAAGCCCGGACTCGACGGGAGTTTTTCATGCATACATATTGACTTTTCTCATCCGTGTTAGGCACCTCCCCGCCTGCGGGTTCTGGCAGACCACCTGACCTATTAGGGTGCAGTTCTGTCCAAGGGGATGTTGTGCAATCTCTAGGATAAAACCTATTTTTAAGCCTATTTTAAAACTGCTTCATATTGATTTAAGCATTTCATTGAGTCAACTAGCATGCATTGCATTAGATACAAATTAAAAATCGAGTCTAAATCTTAATTGCATTTTATTTAGACATTTAACCCAACATATGTTAAGGGGTCAATTAGGATTTGCTCTAGATGTCGACCCCAATTCTTTAAACCAATCTTAATCAATGTCCTTAACCACTCTACATTTAAAGACTTTGACTCATGGTTTTAAAAGCGTTTAGGTGGTTTAGCTAGCTCCCCAATCCAGGCCGGGGTAAGTCCAGATTGCATTGCATTAGCTAGGATCCGGGTCACTGATTTTCAGTACCCATTTTAGACTTAGATTCTGAGGCAGATGTTCAATCCTAAGATCTCAATCTTCCGGGAATCTAATTCCCACTTTCTAATAAAATTGATCACTTAAATATTAAATCTTTTTCAATCCAATTCAAGCCCAACACTTAGGATAGGTTGGGGTGTTTTTGAAGCAATTCAGAATCTTAAAGCACCTCCTACCATTCTTCCTTTGACTCCAGAAATAAGTGTTCAACCCTGAACCATTTCCACTTGAAATCCCAGTCCTTAACCTCATTTGACATCAATCTTTGAAAATCTTAAATAAAATTCGTATCGCTATTTTAATCGAGAGTATTCGTAGGAAATTTTCTAGTTTCCTACGATGTAATTAACTACGAGGGCTTGCGCTCGTAGGAGATTTAGAAACCCAGACCTGATTTCAAAATCAAGCTTTTTCAAAATCCTCAATTAATTATCTTTGGGAAATTCAAAATTCAACGATCATTATTGTCATTTTCAAATGATCGATAACAGACGATATCCTCTTTCTTTGGAAAGATATATCGTACTATTATTATAACTTTGATTATGAAATTAATGATCTCTTTACTGGATTATTATAGTTAAATAATGGATTAAACATCATTCTGATTCTTCGGGATCATATGTTGTTTCTCCTTGAGTTTGACTACGATAATCAGGATAAATCAAGATTTATAATCTGAACCTATTAGGGAACGATATGTTTACCTTTCGAGGTAATATATCATTCATAATAAGTGTTCGATTATAAAATTTAAATTCCAGAAATTTAACTTTCCCAAAGAAAATTAAACCTTTTTCAAAACAACTATATTTTTTTTTCAATCAAACAAAAAAAAAATTGGCGACTCCGTTGGGGAAAGTTAAATTTCTGGAATTGATCCTAAGGTCTGTATATGATCAATCCAGACCTGATCCTCTGTATAGAGCAAGTTTCCTCTATACACGATCATCCAGATCCGATCCTCTATGTGAAGCAAGTTTCCTTCACATACGATCATTCCAGATCTGATTATCTGTATAGAGCAAGTTTCCTCTATACACGATCGTTCCAGACTCGATCCTCTATGTGAAGCAAGTTTCCTTCACATATGATCATTCCAGACCTGATCCTCTGTATAGAGCAAGTTTCCTCTATACACGATCATCCAGATCCGATCCTCTATGTGAAGCAAGTTTTCTTCACATACGATCATTCCAGATCTGATCCTCTGTATAGAGCAAGTTTCCTCTATACACGATCATCCAGATCCGATCCTCTATGTGAAGCAAGTTTCCTTCACATACGATCATTCCAGATCTGATCCTCTGTATAGAGCAAGTTTCCTTTACACACGATCATCCAGACCGGATCCTCTGTGAAAAGCAAGTTTCCTTTACATACGATCACTCCAGACCCAATTCTGTGCGAAGCAATGCTTCCTTCTCACAGGATCGTCCAGTCTTCTTTTCCTTAAGGTTAGATGTGAGTCATCGTGCTTTCTATCCTTAGGATTAGATCCGCTAGTGGTGGAGTATGCCCTCTGTGGCACCATCCTAGCTTCTTCCAGTTTTCTTTTCCTTAAGAATAGATGTGAGTCATCGTGCTTTCTTTCCTTAGGATCAGATCTGCTAGTGATGGATAACGCCCTCTGAGGCACCATTCTAGTTTCAAAATTCAAATCTTTAAGTCTGACCTCCTATAGGAAGCAGTACTACCTTCTTATGAGATCATCCAGTTCTCTTTTCTTTAAGAGTAAGTATTCTCCTTCTCTTAAGATTAGATTCCCCAGTGATGGAATAAGTCCCTTGTGGCCCCGTCCTGGATTCAATTTCAATTTCAAAAAAATATATAGTTGTTTTGAAAAAGGTTTAATTTTCTTTGGGAAAGTTAAATTTCTGGAATTTAAATTTTATAATCGAACACTTATTATGAATGATATATTACCTCGAAAGGTAAACATATCGTTCCCTAATAGGTTCAGATTATAAATCTTGATTTATCCTGATTATCGTAGTCAAACTCAAGGAGAAACAACATATGATCCTGAAGAATCAGAATGATGTTTAATCCATTATTTAACTATAATAATCCAGTAAAGAGATCATTAATTTCATAATCAAAGTTACAATAATAGTACGATATATCTTTCCAAAGAAAAAGGATATCGTCTGTTATCGATCATTTGAAAATGACAATAATGATCGTTGAATTTTGAATTTCCCAAAGATAATTAATTGAGGATTTTGAAAAAGCTTGATTTTGAAATCAGGTCTGGGTTTCTAAATCTCCTACGAGCGCAAGCCCTCGTAGTTAATTACATCGTAGGAAATCAAAAAATTTCCTACGAATACTCTCGATTAAAATAGCGATACAAATTTTATTTAAGATTTTCAAAGATTGATGTCAAAGGAGGTTAAGGACTGGGATTTCAAGTGGAAATGGTTCAAGATTGAACACTTATTTCTGGAGTCAAAGGAAGAATGGTAGGAGGTGCTTTAAGATTCTGAATTGCTTCAGAAACACCCCAACCTATCCTAAGTGTTGGGCTTGAATTGGATTAAAAAAGATTTAATATTTAAGTGATCAATTTTATTAGAAAGTGGGAATTAGATTCCCGGAAGATTGAGGTCTTAGGATTGAACATCTGCCTCAGAACCTAAGTCTAAAATGGGTACTGAAAATCAGTGACCCGGATCCTAGCTAATGCAATGCAATCTGGACTTACCCCGGCCTGGATTGGGGAGCTAGCTAAACCACCTAAACGCTTTTAAAACCATGAGTCAAAGTCTTTAAATGTAGAGTGGTTAAGGACATTGATTAAGATTGGTTTAAAGAATTGGGGTCGACATCTAGAGCAAATCCTAATTGACCCCTTAACATATGTTGGGTTAAATGTCTAAATAAAATGCAATTAAGATTTAGACTCGATTTTTAATTTGTATCTAATGCAATGCATGCTAGTTGACTCAATGAAATGCTTAAATCAATATGAAGCAGTTTTAAAATAGGCTTAAAAATAGGTTTTATCCTAGAGATTGCACAACATCCCCTTGGACAGAACTGCACCCTAATAGGTCAGGTGGTCTGCCAGAACCCGCAGGCGGGGAGGTGCCTAACACGGATGAGAAAAGTCAATATGTATGCATGAAAAACTCCCGGCGAGTCCGGGCTTACTTCTTAAGAACGTTAGAGTTTCTATCTGAGCTTAAAAATTTTAATTTTGTTTAAATAGAAAAAGTTAATGACCGTACCCTCACGAGCCTCCGATCGGGTTCCAGGCTAAATCAAAATCGACATGCAATAGCGCCAAATAAACTACTAAAAACATGTGGGTCCTTAATCGCAATCAACATCAAGTAATCAAATCAACATTTAATTAAATTAATTAAATAAATGCTCAAACTGAAAGTCCATAGGCAAGTGCCCTTAATAATACAACCCAGGGTCTGCAGTAAAGTAAAGTGGCCGGGTACCACTGACTACAACCTGGATTCTACTCCTAAGACTCAAGTGACTCTGAGATTTGAGATTCTTCTCGTTCTTCACTTCTTCGTCTCCTTAGAACTCCTTGGATCGTCGGGTCTGGATATCCAAATGAAAAGAAACTCCCCCTGAATAGGGGTGTTATCTTTTCTCTTTGGATACTTGAACTTCATCCTAATTTGGATCTCCAAATGGATAGGAACTCTCCCCTAAGGGATGTTCCTTCCTCTTTGGATTCCAAATTGGATTTTAAATATCTCAATCTCAAAGTACTTTAAATAATACAACTCAAAATCAAATCAAATTACATTAATGAAAATTAAAAATCTAGACTCAACAACCTACAGGGTTATCCTAATAATCAACAGTTTAAAAATATCCCAAGCAGTTATATATTTAAAATTTAAAAAAATGCTCAATCACAACCACGCTTGGCCATGCTCTTTTAATTTTAAAGGGGGACTTAAGCAATTTTCTGGAGCACCTGTGCAAGTTAATAATTATGATTTTTGCCCCCTTTAATTTATGCCCTGTATGAGCATGGCCACCTGCATAAGATTGAATTAGTATAAATCGTTCCTAACCTAAGGGTAGATCTAATGTACAATCAATCAACTCAGAGTGCAGTAAATAAATAAATAATCACATCAACATCAATTACTTAAATCTAGCAACCAGCATGCAATGAAAACAACGGAAAAACCCGGCACACGCAAGTAGCAGAAAAGTAAACACCGGCCTAACCTAAGACTAAAGTTGGTTGTCCTAGCAAACCATCTAAAGTGTGTGAGGTAGGCTGTGTGGCTTTGATATGTCCTAAATAGGCAATTGATTGAAATTGTTTGAGGTTCAAGTTGGTTGAAGGTTTAAGGGAAGATTTAATTTGAATTTATATATTAATGACTTAAAATTGATTTTAAACTTGATTTTAATTGTTTGTTGGATATCACCTTTGTTTCACACTGAGGTCGTGAAGTTTATTTCAACTTCCTTGGGCTAATTTAATAGCCTCGTAGGCCTGGGTTACCCAGTGGTACCCGATATAATTAAGTGATTTGAGTTTAATTAAGGTTTAAAAGTTGATTAAATTTTAATTAGAATTAGTTGATTGCTGGTTTTAAGTTTGAATTAGTGTTTTCTAAAATTTTGAATGATTTATTGAATTTTGGATTTTTCTAGATTATTTTAATCATTTAATTCAAGGGTCAAAAGTTAACTTTTTGATTTAAAGTGTTTTCTGGAAATTTAATATTTTATTAAAATACTAGACCTTAATACGATCAGTTAGACAGTAAGTACACTGAAATTGGATTTTTCTAGATTTTATTATGAAGGTTTGAAGTTTTGACTTAAATTTGAACTGAGTTTGACCAAAAGTTGACTTTTTCAAAATTAATTAATTTCTGGAAACTTAATATTTTTAATAAATATTAGAGCTTAAGATGAGTCATATGCCTTTGAGTTTGCTCAATTTGGAGTTCATTTGAATTAGTTATGAATTTTTGAAGTTTTGACTATTTATTGAATTATTTAAATTGTTTAATTAAAGCCCTTTTTGTGGTTTGAATCCAAATGATCTCCAAACACCTTGAAATCAACTCCAAAGGTCAGGAATGACCTAAGGAGTGATTTCCAAGTGTTTGAGAAATTTTTGGAATTTTTAATTATTTTTAATTAATTAAATTAATTGAATATTGAATTTCAATTAAACTTAAATTAAACTTAATTTTGAAGTCTAGTCAAGGGGCTTTTATTTTTTTTATTAATTAAGGGTTCAATTCTGGTCAGTTTGAGGTATTATATATAATTTTTGGATTTAATCTTGAATTATTACATTTTTTGGAAGTTTAAATGGCTTAATTAAGGTTTAAGTTTGATTAGGTTAATTAATGGACTTAATGATTCCAAAATCCAGTGGGAAATTTTCCTTAAGGCTGAGAGTGTCACTAAGTTTAAATGGTTTGAGTTTCAAGTCAATAGGAAGTGAATCCTAATTATTAGAATTTTCTAAATTTTCTAGACTAAAAGTCCTTAATTATTGTTCCTAAGTGTCACTAGGTTGATTAGGTTTGAATCAAGATTTATCTAGCCCTTGGACACTAATTACAATCATACCATAGCAATCATCAAAAGCAAAAAGGGAATATCCTAATGCTCTATGGAAAGATCATGATGAATCATTTAAATCATAGGATATATTGTAACCTATGAACTCAAGAAATCCATTATGAAGCAAAGAATACATTAAATTGACTTGAGGGTATTAGGAGATGTAGAATACATCCTCAAATAAGACCTCATTCAATTTAAAGGTATAATCATGTGTAATTCAAAGCTTATTTACAAAGATCATAATATGATTAAAGTTAGATTTCTTTTGAATCATACATGATTATAACCTACATCTATTTTCCAATGAAAGGTAACCTTTCAGTAGTTCCATAGAGTACTAACATGCATTAATTGAAGTTAAATTGAGTCAATTATGAATTTCCAAAAATCTAGGTCAAGTCATGACCAAAATTTTTGTAAATTCATAATGCAACTGATATTGCATCAAATAATCCTGAGAAAAATAGGGAAGATCATAATTAAACCCTATAATACCTCTGTCAAGTTTCAACTAAAAATAATTTATATATTTTTATTTAAAATTAAAATAAGGTTTTATGAATAAATGAAATAATTAACAAAATATTAATCAAAATATTTTTATTTTATTTTTAAAATAAACTAGATTACAATACGAAGAGAATGAGCCCAAGAACTTTGAAATTGGATTAAAAATGAAATTCCTAGGATTTTTTGAATTTCTGTGCATTTTCTGAAATTATTTAAACGGTTTTAAAAGATTAATCGAAGGGTGGTGCTGACTGGATCTGGGCTTTCCACGCGTCGGCAGCTGGTTCGACTGCATAAACGGCGGCGATCAAGCGGGCCCCGTTCACTTAAACAGCGCATCAGGGCTTTAAGCCGTCGGATCCATCAAAGGAATGACTCAACGGCTATGATCAAACCGCGGGATGGATTTCGATTCAGCATGATCGGACGGCCATAAAGGACCCCGCGGTTTTGAAGGGACGACCAGGATTCAGTCGGATGAAATACACCTGAGCCCTCATTTTAAATGGTTGAAACAGAGGAACGGATCAACTAAATCACAGCCGTCCACATCAAATAGAATGAATGGACGGCCACGATTTTGTCTTCCTCCTCGAGTCACCGTAAACCCTAAGACTATTTTCGTTTCTTATTCTTAAAACACTTGATAAAAACTTATAAAATTTTTAACAGAGAAATTATAGGATTAAAGAAATGATTAGGAAGTGTTTCTCAAACTTTTGATGCAATATCAAAGGGTATATTTAAAAACTTAGATGGATGTCTAGGGTTGGAGTTTTACCTCACTACAATGGACGGATTTGAAGGATTTTGATCTTGTTGAGCTTGTGGATTGTCCACGATTAGTTCTCCAGAAGACCCCGAGCCTAGAGGAAGCTTCTACAAGAAGTTGAGGTAGCTTGGACGGAGCTAGCCTCGGTTTGATTTCGAACTCGTCGCCGGCGGCCGCCAAACGCCAGGAAATAATCGGGAAATAAAGGGGAAGTTATGAGAATCAAAAACGAACTCTCAGGGAGGCTGGGGCTGGACTAGAATGGGAGATCCCTCCTTATGAGCTATTTCATCCCTTTAGCCCTATTCAAGCTACGGGAGCTTGCTTGAATGGTCTGGATCCTCCAGATAAAGTGCTGGGATGCTGGACACCTGTCCCAAACGGTTAGAGGAACAAAGGGACGTGCTGCTCAGGTGAAAACGATCCTAGGTCATTCTCATGCCTAGGGGGACCACTAGGGTCGGTTTGAGCCGTTTAGAGCCGTGGAAATGACTCAGCTGGGTTGGGATAACTCCAGAGAGGATTCTGGAAGAAATTCCATAAACTGGGCAGGCTTGGATCTGGTTGATCAATGCTTAAGGGGTCGGGTGGACCATTAGAGCTCATTTGGAATTCAATTGACTTGGTTTTGATTAGTCAAAGTGGTCAAAGGTGATGAGCTGGAGTCCAAGTAAACCTAGAAAGCTGATAGAATAGTTTAAATACCATATGGTGTTATGGTATAAAGGTTTAAATGGAGATTAGCTAAGAGCCTACCCTTAGTTGACTGATTTGACCAATTGATTAATCAATGCAGGTGGCATGGCATATAGGAGGACTTGAAGAGATGCCTGAGTTGATTTGAAAAGGCTTGAAGGTTAAAGATGAGGATTTGAAGTAAAAGTATGAGTTGGAATTGATTTGAGGCATGATATAGATTGGGTTTGACTAAACTTAGTTTAGTTGACCAAGTCAACTGGTGACTTGGTCAGGGGTCCCATCAAGCCCACAACATTAAGAAGAGTGATTAGAGAGGTTTGAATGGGTTTGAAGTTAATCTGGAACTTAATTTAAAATATAAAAGCTTAAGGGTTGAATTGGTCAACTTGAGTTGACTTGGTCAACCAAGTTGACCAAGGGCCAGGGTTTGGACTGAAATAATTTCAAATGGTATTTGAAGTCTGGTAGAAGTGGTTTGAGGGTTTGAATAGGCCATTTGGGTAAAATCACCTATTTGAACCCTTAATGGGCTTAATAGGTCAACTGGGTTGACTTGGTCAACCAAGTTGACCCAGGGTCAAGGATTGGGTCTAACCAATTCAGAATAATATTCTGAGTCTACTGGTGGTGGTCTCAAGGTCTGGAGAGGTCATTTGGTCAAAATGACCTATTTGGGCCCTTAATGGGCCTTTAGGTCAAACCTGGTTGACCTAGTCAACCAGGTGGGTCTAGGGTCTGGAAATGGGTTCAACAGATTTGAAATGACGTTTGGAGACCAATGGAGGTGGTCCCAAGGTTAGAGGAGGTCATTTGGTCAAAATGACCTGTTTTGACCCTAAAGGGGCATTCTAGGTCAACTAGGTTGACTTGGTCAACCAGGTTGACCCAGGGGCTGGTTCTGGGTTCAATGGGTTTGGTTTGACATTTGAAACTTGCTGGAAGTGACTGCATTTGATTTGGAGGTCATTTGATCAAAGTGACTATTCACACCCCATAGGGGTATTTTGGTCATTTTGACTCCTGGTCAACTGGGGGTCAAACTGAGTCCAACAAAATGCAGTTTAATACTCAATGGGTCATAATCAAGGGTCTGGAAGTAATTTGGAGCTTTGGAGAAAGCTCCAGGGTCAAAATCCACTGGGTGGCAGGTCCAGTGGCATAGGCCGTAAATATTTGAAGGTTTTACAACCTTTGGATTTCAATTCAGTTTCTGGGGTTAGAGATCTCAGAATGAGCTCAAATTTGGAGGGTTACCTCTAGAGACATGTCACATCAGTGTGGAACTGACAGATCTTGAATCAGAGGTCATTTGATAGGGTTTTGAAATATTCAAAAATTTGCTGGAAAAGGCTTTCAGGACTTAGACCTTTGGCCTTGGATTTGAATCTGGAAATCTGGTTTTGAATTGAATTTTGAGCTTGAATGATAGGATTTGAATTAAGTTTAGATTGAATTAAAGCTTAGATTGATCTAGAAGAATCCTAGGGTTTAGAATAGTTCTTAGGGTCCAAATCAGCTTAAGGGAATCCTAGGGTCTAGAATAGATCCTAGGGACTGGAGTCTGGGAAGATCCTGGGATCTAAAAGTCCTAAGGAAATCCTAGGATCTAAGGTCTGGAAGCATCCTATAATCTAGAAAAATCCTAAGATCTAGGAATCCTAAGATCTAGGAATCCTAGGATCTAGATTGATCCTGAGATCTAAAATCTAGGAAAGATCTTAGGATCTAGAATAGTCTAGAAATTTGATTGATTTGAGATCAGGGTTGATTTGAATTTGGATTGATCTTAAAGTCTGGATTGATCTAAGATCAGATTGATCCTAGGGTTAAGATTGATCCTAAGGATTGAAAAAATCCTAAGGTCTGGATTGGTCCTACTGAGCTCATACAAAAATGAGGTCAACAAATGTGATATCCAACAAATAATTAAAATCAAGTTTAATGGTCACGGCCTCGGTGTGAAACAAAGGTGATATCCAACAAATAATTAAAATTAAGTTTAAAATCAATTTTAAGTCATTAATATTTAAATTCAAATTAAATCTTCCCTTAAACCTTCAACCAACTTGAACCTCAAACAATTTCAATCAATTGCCTATTTAGGACATATCAAAGCCACACAGCCTACCTCACACACTTTAGATGATTTGCTAGGACAACCAACTTTAGTCTTAGGTTAGGCCGGTGTTTACTTTTCTGCTACTTGCGTGTGCCGGGTTTTTCTGTTGTTTTCATTGCATGCTGGTTGCTAGATTTAAGTAATTGATGTTGATGTGATTGTCTATTTATTTACTGCACTCTGAGTTGATTGATTGTACGTTAGATCTACCCTTAGGTTAGGAACGATTTATACTAATTCAATCTTATGCAGGTGGCCATGCTCATACAGGGCATAAATTAAAGGGGGCAAAAATCATAATTATTAACTTGCACAGGTGCTCCAGAAAATTGCTTAAGTCCCCCTTTAAAATTAAAAGAGCATGGCCAAGCGTGGTTGTGATTGAGCATTTTTTTAAATTTTAAATATATAACTGCTTGGGATATTTTTAAACTGTTGATTATTAGGATAACCCTGCAGGTTGTTAAGTCTAGATTTTTAATTTTCATTAATGTAATTTGATTTGATTTTGAGTTGTATTATTTAAAGTACTTTGAGATTGAGATATTTAAAATCCAATTTGGAATCCAAAGAGGAAGGAACATCCCTTAGGGGAGAGTTCCTATCCATTTGGAGATCCAAATTAGGATAAAGTTCAAGTATCCAAAGAGAAAAGATAACGCCCCTATTCAGGGGGAGTTTCTTTTCATTTGGATATCCAGACCCGACGATCCAAGGAGTTCTAAGGAGACGAAGAAGTGAAGAACGAGAAGAATCTCAAATCTCAGAGTCACTTGAGTCTTAGGAGTAGAATCCGGGTTGTAGTCAGTGGTACCCGGCCACTTTACTTTACTGCAGACCTTGGGTTGTATTATTAAGGGCACTTGCCTATGGACTTTCAGTTTGAGCATTTATTTAATTAATTTAATTAAATGTTGATTTGATTACTTGATGTTGATTGCGATTAAGGACCCACATATTTTTAGTAGTTTATTTGGCGCTATTGCATGTCTATTTTGATTTAGCCTGGAACCCGATCGGAGGCTCGTGAGGGTACGGTCATTAACTTTTTCTATTTAAACAAAATTAAAATTTTTAAGCTCAGATAGAAACTCTAACGTTCTTAAGAAGTAAGCCCGGACTCGCCGGGAGTTTTTCATGCATACATATTGACTTTTCTCATCCGTGTTAGGCACCTCCCCACCTGCGGGTTCTGGCAGACCACCTGACCTATTAGGGTGCAGTTCTGTCCAAGGGGATGTTGTGCAATCTCTAGGATAAAACCTATTTTTAAGCCTATTTTAAAACTGCTTCATATTGATTTAAGCATTTCATTGAGTCAACTAGCATGCATTGCATTAGATACAAATTAAAAATCGAGTCTAAATCTTAATTGCATTTTATTTAGACATTTAACCCAACATATGTTAAGGGGTCAATTAGGATTTGCTCTAGATGTCGACCCCAATTCTTTAAACCAATCTTAATCAATGTCCTTAACCACTCTACATTTAAAGACTTTGACTCATGGTTTTAAAAGCGTTTAGGTGGTTTAGCTAGCTCCCCAATCCAGGCCGGGGTAAGTCCAGATTACATTGCATTAGCTAGGATCCGGGTCACTGATTTTCAGTACCCATTTTAGACTTAGGTTCTGAGGCAGATGTTCAATCCTAAGATCTCAATCTTCCGGGAATCTAATTCCCACTTTCTAATAAAATTGATCACTTAAATATTAAATCTTTTTCAATCCAATTCAAGCCCAACACTTAGGATAGGTTGGGGTGTTTCTGAAGCAATTCAGAATCTTAAAGCACCTCCTACCATTCTTCCTTTGACTCCAGAAATAAGTGTTCAACCTTGAACCATTTTCACTTGAAATCCCAGTCCTTAACCTCCTTTGACATCAATCTTTGAAAATCTTAAATGAAATTCGTATCGCTATTTTAATCGAGAGTATTCGTAGGAAATTTTCTGGTTTCCTACGATGTAATTAACTACGAGGGCTTGCGCTCGTAGGAGATTTAGAAACCCAGACCTGATTTCAAAATCAAGCTTTTTCAAAATCCTCAATTAATTATCTTTGGGAAATTCAAAATTCAACGATCATTATTGTCATTTTCAAATGATCGATAACAGACGATATCCTCTTTCTTTGGAAAGATATATCGTACTATTATTGTTACTTTGATTATGAAATTAATGATCTCTTTACTGGATTATTATAGTTAAATAATGGATTAAACATCATTCTGATTCTTCAGGATCATATGTTGTTTCTCCTTGAGTTTGACTACGATAATCAGGATAAATCAAGATTTATAATCTGAACCTATTAGGGAACGATATGTTTACCTTTCGAGGTAATATATCATTCATAATAAGTGTTCGATTATAAAATTTAAATTCCAGAAATTTAACTTTCCCAAAGAAAATTAAACCTTTTTCAAAACAACTATATTTTTTTTTCAATCAAACAAAAAAAAAATTGGCGACTCCGCTGGGGAAAATCTCTCTCTCCATCTTTAATAGCGGTACGAATTTTATTGCATCGGTAGTTTTGATTACCTTTCTTCCGTTGGTCCCTCTACCCATTTCTTCCTTGGGTGAGTATGGCCAACTCAATTAAGACATGTGAAAAGAGAGGCGAGTGTAGGAAACCTCCCTCCAAGCTGGGCTTTGACATTTTGCCTCCAAGTTTATTGGTAGAGCAAGAGAGTCAAGCCAAGCTTGTTAAAATCTTTTTGCATATGTTACAAACTCGCATGCGAATAGATTCCTGCATGCTAAGTTTCACAATTTACAAAAATTCCTCAATCTCAAAACCCAGATTCAAAATTTCTTTAATTCAACCTAGATTCTGACATTTCACCCTAAGCTAGTCAGTGTGGCGAAAGAGTCAAGTCAAGGTTTCTAGATTTTCCCTTGAATTTTGTTAACCATTATGTTGAAAATAAAACTCAACATTTTTGAGTTTCAAAAGTCAAGGAAAATCTTTCAAATCAACTTCAATCGTCGTTGCTATGTGTCTTCTACAATATTCTGTTGTAGTTGAACACATGCAATTCAAATTCAAAATTCTCCAGTCAATTCTGGGCTTTGATATTTCACCCCTAAATTGCTTGGTGGGGTGCAAAGAGTCAAGCCTTATGATCTTCAGGCTAATTTGGTAAACCTACATATTTGAACAAAATTCAATATGTTGAGTTCCAAATTTTGAAGAAGATCCGTTCAATTCCAACCTTGAGTGTAAATCCAGTTTCAAATTTAAATTTAATCTCGATTAAAACTCAATTTCAACCTGAACTTCGAATTCAATTTTAATCTCAAGATTTAAATTCAAATTCAGCATTAACTCTAAATTCAATTTCCACGTTGAATTCAAATTTGATTTTAATTTCAGATTCAAGTTTAAATTTGATTTCAAAATCAAATTCGGGTTTTGACATTTCGACCCAAGTCAATTTGTGAAACGTAAAGAGTCAAGCCCGATCCCCGGATCTTTCATATCGATTTTATGCACCTATATGATTGAGTGAAACTCAATCTGTTGAGTCATAAAATTTGAAGAAAGATCCATTTGACTTGAGCTTCAAGTTCAAATTTCAAAATTTGAGAACAAACATAAGTTGAACATGAAATTTGAATTTGATTTCCAATTTGAAGTCAATTCAATTTTGATCGGGATTTTGACATTTCGACCCAAGTCAATTGGTGAAATGAAAAGAGTTGAGCCCGATCCTTGAATCTTTCATATCAATTTTATGCACCTACATGATTGAGTGAAACTCAGTCTGTTGAGTCATAAAATTTGAAGAAAGATCCATTTGACTTGAGCCTCAAGTTCAAATTCAAACTTTGAATCCAAACATAATTTCAACCCGAAATTTGAATTTGATTTCCAATTTAAAGTCGATTCAATTTTTATCGGGATTTTGACATTTCGACCCAAGTCAATTGGTGAAATGAAAAGAGTCAAGCTCGATCCCTGGATCTTTCATATCAATTCTGTGTACCTATATGATTGAGCGAAACTCGATCTGTTGAGTCACAGAATTTGAAGAAAGGTCCATTCGACTTCAACCTTAGGTTTAAATTCAAATTCAACTTTAAATCAAAATACAATCTCAACTTTAAGTTTGAATTTGATTGTCACTTCAAATTTTAAATTCAATTTTGAATTCAAGTTCGAGTTTGAACTTTGACATTTTGCCCCAAGTTAATTGGTGTAGCGAAAGAGTCGGGTTCAACCCTTAAGTCTTTGTTAAGTCTACGAACCTCTGTTTTGAATCTAAGCTTAACATGATTGAATTATTAAATTTTGAATAACATTAATCAAGTTTAAAATTTAAATTCAAATTCAAGATTAACTAATTCAAATCATTGTTCATTAATTTCAGGATTTAAGCACTCAAATGGCTGGGAAACTCATCTTCTCTCTAGATAGAAATTTGATAGTCGAAGGAATCACTTCTGGTAATTTTATCCAGTTTGAAATACAATTCCAAGACTTCAAGTTATCAGTCGACGAAGAAGAAATGATTGATCTGTCTGCTGGAATACGAAGGAATATCCCCTTGGTTGAGATTACTCTAGGGTCAGGAGTTGACTCCCCCATCTCCGAGATGGAGGCTGATGTCACCCCTTTACCCATTGTACCTTCTGCCCAGGTGGATAAGAACCAGAACTCAATAACGATAGAAGAGCTACCATCTCAGCCTGAGATTGGATCAAGTTCTAGTACCCTTGTCGTCAGCAAGGCCAGCAAGAACAAAATGAAGAACTACCTTCGTAGAGTCAGAAAGAAGGTTGTCAAGGCCAGGAAGACTACTGAGGCGAAAGCCTTAAAGCATGACAAGTTCGAGGCTAATCAAAAGTTCGTTGCTCCTTCTACGAACCCCTTCCCTGGTGGAAATCATTTTCACCCATCTCCTGTTGCTCAAAGGAGGGAGGTTGTAGAGACGAGAGCACAATCTTCAATACATCTTCTTGACTACTACATGACAAGAATCAATCAAGCCAGAACTGAACAAACTCCAGCACCAGGCCTTAGGCCCCCAGTTGAAGGTTATGACCCATCCACTCTACTAGATGATGTTAGGTTACGTTTCTATACGTGTCCCACTACATCAACTAGAGAGGAGGAGGTGTAGAAATCACTCGGGGTGCCACTCTCTTAATTGCTAGATCACTAGTAATAAGAGAGGGGAAATAATCTAAGATTATATCAGATAGTGATACCGTTAAAATTCAACTTTCAACGGGGTCCTATCGAGATAAATCTTTTTGATTAAAGTAATGCAATGACTTCTAAGGATAGTGCAGACCCAATAGTAGTCTCTCCCTCCAAAGAGATCGTAGGAATCTAATTCCGTACTACTGGGGTCTTGCCACTTAGATTTGCAATTTCTTTTAAGGAAAAGCTTCCAATTTCTCAAGTGTACTGATTTCAAACTTTCAAGATAGTTGAGTTATCTTTTTAATGAAAATTGACCTCTATTTTGAGTTTTAAGCAGGAGAAAGTAGTAGTTGACTCCAAATGTTTGAATACACCTCCCTCCCGCCTCTTTTGTGGGATTGATTCAACTGTTGAGTTAAATCGATATCGAACTTAAGTTGATATTTGAAATGAAAATCTTTTTAATCATCTCGCAATTTTCTATCTTAGATAGACATCTCTTGCGTGTTTAAAATCTGTTCAATGATTTTCAAAAGTCAAGCCAATATTCATTTTAAAAGACTGGGTCCTACCTTGAGGATTATTCGTCCTTGCATAAGAGAATGAGTTTTCTTCTCTTATACTTGAGATGTAATCCCGGTATTGAAATAGAGAAGGTGTAGCCTCTTCTTAAATTCAATTGAATTCAAAAGATGCGCAAAATGCGCCAACAATCAAGAAATGCACAAAGTGCATCAAAAGTTAAAAGATGCGCAATGGGCGCCACAAGTTAAGAAACAGTGCAAAATACACCATAAATCAAAAGATGCGCAATGTGCGTCACCAGAAAAAGAATGAGGCTCCCTTTTTCTAAATGTTTTAATCTCAAAAGACCCAGTTAAATTTAAATTGCTTGATTTTGAAAGTCTTGAATCCAGAATTTTCATCGGGCATCGATATTCTATCAAGATACAAAAATCTGTCGTGCTAGAGAATTGAAAAGATCAAATTTCTATATTCAACTTAAACCTCTTTGAAATTGATTTTAATTCAAAATATTTAAGAGAGACCCCAGTTTAGTTCCTACGAAACTTGGTCTGGGTCAACAAAACCTAAATCCTCAAACCTTTTCAGGTTAGTTGGGGTCACTCAAACTTTTCACTGTACTTCTGAATTTGTTCCCGTTCGTTGTTCTGACAGGGTCCAAACACCTAGAGGAAGTTTTCTAATAAGAAGAATGAATTTTCTACTCTTGATTAAAATCCAAAATCTGGTCCTTGAGAAGTGTGTGTAAGCCCTTCCACATAGGCATCCTTCCTTTAAGGCCTTCTTTATAAAATTACACTCTATGCTGGGTCCAAGTTCAATCCCACTGGAGGAGTATTTTATAATGCTGGAGATTGTCGTTCACAATCAAACCACACCCTATGCTGGGTCCTAGATCATTCTGATCTAGAAGCGTAGTTTTCTGAGCTGAGACTTGCTGTTTAAAATCAAACTCTATTTGAGCAGAATGCTTGACTCCAATTCAAGGAGCTCAAGGGCATCAAATAAAAATCAATACATGCTCAACAAAATTTGAAAGTTCATAAGTCACATTTGATTCAAGTTATTGATAAGTTGTGTCACTTTAGAACTCTCCAAGTAGGAGACTTGGTCGTAGTCTTTTGTAGACCGCTTCTAATCCGTTGTAAACTCAATGGAAAGCTTGAGTCAATGTTGACTGGACCGTTCATGATGATCTTTGAGGAAATTTCCAATCGACTGATCAACCCTAAAGAATGCCACCTAATATTTTTAAAAATTGGGGAGGCTCTTCAGGAAGTACCATGCCAGATGAGTGTCAAACTTAAAATTAAATTCAAAACACTTCAAATTCAAAATCAAATTCAAACAATTCAAAATCAAATTCAAACAAATCAAAATTGAGCCAAACACAATCGAAATTCAAAATTCAAAATCAAATTCAAGATGAATCAAAATCAAATCAACTTTCAAATTCAAATTTTCAAATTCAAAATAATTCAAATCAAATTCAAAACACATCACAAATTCAAAACCTTTCAAACTCAAATTCATCAAATCAAGTTTTAAATTCAAACATCTTCAGATTCAAAAATCTTCAATCAAATTCAAGTTCAAACATCATTCAAATTTCAAATTCCAGAATTCAAATATCAAATTCCAGAATTCAAATCTGATCCTCTATATAGAGCAAGTTTCCTCTATATACGATCAATCCAGACCCGATCCTCTATACAGAGCAAGTTTCCTCTGTATATGATCATTCCAGACTCGATCCTCTATGTGAAGCAAGTTTCCTTCACATATGATCATTCTAGACCTGATCCTCTATATAGAGCAAGTTTCCTCTATATACGATCAATCCAGACTCGATCCTCTATACAGAACAAGTTTCTTCTGTATATGATCAATCCAGACCCGATCCTCTATACAGAGCAAGTTTCCGCTGTATATGATCATTCCAGACTCGATCCTCTATGTGAAGCAAGTTTCCTTCACATATAATCATTCTATACCTGATCCTCTATATAGAGCAAGTTTCCTCTATATACGATCAATCCAGACTCGATCCTCTATACAGAACAAGTTTCCTCTGTATATGATCAATCCAGACCCGATCCTCTATACAGAGCAAGTTTCCTCTGTATATGATCATTCCAGACTCGATCCTCTATGTGGAGCAAGTTTCCTTCACATACGATCATTTCAGTTGAGATCCTCTGTACAGAGCAAGTTTCCTCTGTATATGATCATTCTAGACTCGATCCTTTATGTGAAGCAAGTTTCCTTCACATATGATCATCTCTGACCTGATCCTCTATATAGAGCAAATTTCCTCTATATACGATCAATTCAAACCCGATCCTCTATACAGAGCAAGTTTCCTCTGCATACGATCATTCCAGACTCGATCCTTTATACAGAGCAAGTTTCCTCTATATACGATCGTTCCAGACTCGATCCTCTATGTGAAGCAAGTTTCCTTCACATATGATCATTCCAGACCTGATCCTCTATATAGAGCAAGTTTCCTCTATACACGATCATCCAGATCCGATCCTTTATGTGAAGCAAGTTTCCTTCACATACGATCATTCCAGATCTGATCCTCTGTATAGAGCAAGTTTCCTCTATACACGATCGTTCCAGACTCGATCCTCTATGTGAAGCAAGTTTCCTTCACATATGATCATTCCAGACCTGATCCTCTGTATAGAGCAAGTTTCCTCTATACACGATCATCCAGATCCGATCCTCTATGTGAAGCAAGTTTCCTTCACATACGATCATTCCAGATCTGATCCTCTGTATAGAGCAAGTTTCCTCTATACACGATCATCCAGATCCGATCCTCTATGTGAAGCAAGTTTCCTTCACATACGATCATTCCAGATCTGATCCTCTGTATAGAGCAAGTTTCCTTTACACACGATCATCCAGACCGGATCCTCTGTGAAAAGCAAGTTTCCTTTACATACGATCACTCCAGACCCAATTCTGTGCGAAGCAATGCTTCCTTCTCACAGGATCGCCCAGTCTTCTTTTCCTTAAGGTTAGATGTGAGTCATCGTGCTTTCTATCCTTAGGATTAGATCCGCTAGTGGTGGAGTATGCCCTCTGTGGCACCATCCTAGCTTCTTCCAATTTTCTTTTCCTTAAGGACAGATGTGAGTCATCGTGCTTTCTTTCCTTAGGATCAGATCTGCTAGTGATGGATAACGCCCTCTGAGGCATCATTCTAGTTTCAAAATTCAAATCTTTAAGTTTGACCTCCTATAGGAAGCAGTACTACCTTCTTATGAGATCATCCAGTTCTCTTTTCTTTAAGAGTAAGTATTCTCCTTCTCTTAAGATTAGATTCCCCAGTGATGGAATAAGTCCCTTGTGGCCCCGTCCTGGATTCAATTTCAATTTCAAAATCCAGTTCTCTCTTTCTTAGGGTAGGTTCTTCTTCCTTCCTTTGGGATTAGACTTCCTAGTGATGGAATAAGTCCTCTATGGCACCGTCCTGGAATCAATCTCAATCAAGCTTTCTTTCCTTTAGGGCTAGGTTCTTCTTCCTTCCCTTAGGATTAGATCTACTAGTGGCAGAGTACGCCCTTCGTGGCACTGCCCTAGTATCAAAATTCAAATTTGATCCTCTGTAGTTAGGAATTCTTCTTTTCTATACGATCATCCAGGCCTTCTTTTCCTTAGGGATAGGTTTTCTTCCTTCTCCTAGGACTAGATCTACTAGTGGTAGAGTACGCTGTCCCCAGCACTACCCTAGTATCACTTCAAATTCAAACTTCTAAGGTTAGGATCTCCTTCCCTTAGAGTCATTTCAAACTCAATTTTCTTAGGGTAGGGTTTTTCCTTTCCCTTAGAATCAAATTTAATTCCGATCCTTTATAGTTAGGAGTTTCTTCTTCCTATAGGATCACCCAGGTTCCTTTTCCTTTAAGATTAGGATTTTCCTACCCTTAGGATTAGATTCACTAGTGGTAGAGTACGTTTTTCCTAGCACTACCCTAATATTAATTCAAACTTGATTCCCCAGGGATACACTTTTCATTCCCTCAGGATCAAAACTCCAGACTTGACCATTTTATTCAGTCAACACCAATATGTGCAATAGAACTACATTCTATTACACATATTGGGGGTCCATTTGTTGACCTCATTTTTGTATGAGCTCAGTAGGACCAATCCAGACCTTAGGATCTTTTCAATCCTTAGGATCAATCTTAACCCTAGGATCAATCTGATCTTAGATTAATCCAGACTTTAAGATCAATCCAAATTCAAATCAACCCTGATCTCAAATCAATCAAATTTCCAGACTATTCTAGATCCTAAGATCTTTCCTAGATTTTAGATCTCAGGATCAATCTAGATCCTAGGATTCCTAGATCTTAGGATTCCTAGATCTTAGGATTCTTCTAGATTATAGGATGCTTCCAGACCTTAGATCCTAGGATTTCCTTAGGACTTTTAGATCCCAGGATCTTCCCAGACTCCAGTCCCTAGGATCTATTCTAGACCCTAGGATTCCCTTAAGCTGATTTGGACCCTAAGAACTATTCTAAACCCTAGGATTCTTCTAGATCAATCTAAGCTTCAATTCAATCTAAACTTAATTCAAATCCTATCATTCAAGCTCAAAATTTAATTCAAAACCAGATTTCCAGATTCAAATCCAAGGCCAAAGGTCTAAGTCCTGAAAGCCTTTTCCAGCAAATTTTTGAATATTTCAAAACCCTATCAAATGACCTCTGATTCAAGATCTGTCAGTTCCACACTGATGTGACATGTCTCTAGAGGTAACCCTCCAAATTTGAGCTCATTCTGAGATCTCTAACCCCAGAAACTGAATTGAAATCCAAAGGCTGTAAAACCTTCAAATATTTACGGTCTATGCCACTGGACCTGCCACCCAGTGGATTTTGACCCTGGAGCTTTCTCCAAAGCTCCAAATTACTTCCAAACCCTTGATTATGACCCATTGAGCATTAAACTGCATTTTGTTGGACTCAGTTTGACCCCCAGTTGACCAGGAGTCAAAATGACCAAAATACCCCTATGGGGTGTGAATAGTCACTTTGATCAAATGACCTCCAAATCAAATGCAGTCACTTCCAGCAAGTTTCAAATGTCAAACCAAACCCATTGAACCCAGAACCAGCCCCTGGGTCAACCTGGTTGACCAAGTCAACCTAGTTGACCTAGAAGGCCCCTTTAGGGTCAAAACAGGTCATTTTGACCAAATGACCTCCTCTGACCTTGGGACCACCTCCATTGGTCTCCAAACATCATTTCAAATCTGTTGAACCCATTTCCAGACCCTAGACCCACCTGGTTGACTAGGTCAACCAGGTTTGACCTAAAGGCCCATTAAGGGCCCAAATAGGTCATTTTGACCAAATGACCTCTCCAGACCTTGAGACCACCACCAGTAGACTCAGAATATTATTCTGAATTGGTTAGACCCAATCCTTGACCCTGGGTCAACTTGGTTGACCAAGTCAACCCAGTTGACCTATTAAGCCCATTAAGGGTTCAAATAGGTGATTTTACCCAAATGGCCTATTCAAACCCTCAAACCACTTCTACCAGACTTCAAATACCATTTGAAATTATTTCAGTCCAAACCCTGGCCCTTGGTCAACTTGGTTGACCAAGTCAACTCAAGTTGACCAATTCAACCCTTAAGCTTTCATATTTTAAATTAAGTTCCAGATTAACTTCAAACCCATTCAAACCTCTCTAATCACTCTTCTTAATGTTGTGGGCTTGATGGGACCCCTGACCAAGTCACCAGTTGACTTGGTCAACTAAACTAAGTTTAGTCAAACCCAATCTATATCATGCCTCAAATCAATTCCAACTCATACTTTTACTTCAAATCCTCATCTTTAACCTTCAAGCCTTTTCAAATCAACTCAGGCATCTCTTCAAGTCCTCCTATATGCCATGCCACCTGCATTGATTAATCAATTGGTCAAATCAGTCAACTAAGGGTAGGCTCTTAGCTAATCTCCATTTAAACCTTTATACCATAACACCATATGGTATTTAAACTATTCTATCAGCTTTCTAGGTTTACTTGGACTCCAGCTGATCACCTTTGACCACTTTGACTAATCAAAACCAAGTCAATTGAATTCCAAATGAGCTCTAATGGTCCACCCGACCCCTTAAGCATTGATCAACCAGATCCAAGCCTGCCCAGTTTATGGAATTTCTTCCAGAATCCTCTCTGGAGTTATCCCAACCCAGCTGACTCATTTCCACGGCTCTAAACGGCTCAAACCGACCCTAGTGGTCCCCCTGGGCATGAGAATGACCTAGGATTGTTTTCACCTGAGCAGCACGTCCCTTTGTTCCTCTAACCGTTTGGGACAGGTGTCCAGCATCCCAGCACTTCATCTGGAGGATCCAGACCGTTCAAGCAAGCTCCCGTAGCTTGAATAGGGCTAAAGGGATGAAATAGCTCATAAGGAGGGATCTCCCATTCTAGTCTAGCCCCAGCCTCCCTGAGAGTTCATTTTTGATTCTCATAGCTTCCCCTTTATTTCCCGATTATTTCCTGGCGTTTGGCGGCCGCCGGCGACGAGTTCGAAATCAAACCGAGGCTAGCTCCGTCCAAGCTACCTCAACTTCTTGTAGAAGCTTCCTCTAGGCTCGGGGTCTTCTGGAGAACTAATCGTGGACAATCCACAAGCTCAACAAGATCAAAATCCTTCAAATCCGTCCATTGTAGTGAGGTAAAACTCCAACCCTAGACATCCATCTAAGTTTTTAAATATACCCTTTGATATTGCATCAAAAGTTTAGGAAACACTTCCTAATCATTTCTTTAATCCTATAATTTCTCTGTTAAAAATTTTATAAGTTTTTATCAAGTGTTTTAAGAATAAGAAACGAAAATAGTCCTAGGGTTTACGGTGACTCGAGGAGGAAGACAAAATCGTGGCCGTCCATTCATTCTATTTGATGTGGACGACTGTGATTTAGTTGATCCGTTCCTCTGTTTCAACCATTTAAAATGAGGGCTCAGGTGTATTTCATCCGACTGAATCCTGGTCGTCCCTTCAAAACCGCGGGGTCCTTTATGGCCGTCCGATCATGCTGAATCGAAATCCATCCCGCGGTTTGATCATAGCCGTTGAGTCATTCCTTTGATGGATCTGACGGCTTAAAGCCCTGATGCGCTGTTTAAGTGAACGGGGCCCGCTTGACCGCCGCCGTTTATGCAGTCGAACCAGCTGCCGACGCGTGGAAAGCCCGGATCCAGTCAGCACCACCCTTCGATTAATCTTTTAAAACCGTTTAAATAATTTCAGAAAATGCACAGAAATTCAAAAAATCCTAGGAATTTCATTTTTAATCCAATTTCAAAGTTCTTGGGCTCATTCTCTTCGTATTGTAATCTAGTTTATTTTAAAAATAAAATAAAAATATTTTGATTAATATTTTGTTAATTATTTCATTTATTCATAAAACCTTATTTTAATTTTAAATAAAAATATATAAATTATTTTTAGTTGAAACTTGACAGAGGTATTATAGGGTTTAATTATGATCTTCCCTATTTTTCTCAGGATTATTTGATGCAATATCAGTTGCATTATGAATTTACAAAAATTTTGGTCATGACTTGACCTAGATTTTTGGAAATTCATAATTGACTCAATTTAACTTCAATTAATGCATGTTAGTACTCTATGGAACTACTGAAAGGTTACCTTTCATTGGAAAATAGATGTAGGTTATAATCATGTATGATTCAAAAGAAATCTAACTTTAATCATATTATGATCTTTGTAAATAAGCTTTGAATTACACATGATTATACCTTTAAATTGAATGAGGTCTTATTTGAGGATGTATTCTACATCTCCTAATACCCTCAAGTCAATTTAATGTATTCTTTGCTTCATAATGGATTTCTTGAGTTCATAGGTTACAATATATCCTATGATTTAAATGATTCATCATGATCTTTCCATAGAGCATTAGGATATTCCCTTTTTGCTTTTGATGATTGCTATGGTATGATTGTAATTAGTGTCCAAGGGCTAGATAAATCTTGATTCAAACCTAATCAACCTAGTGACACTTAGGAACAATAATTAAGGACTTTTAGTCTAGAAAACTTAGAAAATTCTAATAATTAGGATTCACTTCCTATTGACTTGAAACTCAAACCATTTAAACTTAGTGACACTCTCAGCCTTAAGGAAAATTTTCCACTGGATTTTGGAATCATTAAGTCCATTAATTAACCTAATCAAACTTAAACCTTAATTAAGCCATTTAAACTTCCAGAAAATGTAATAAATCAAGATTAAATCCAAAAATTATATATAATACCTCAAACTGACCAGAATTGAACCCTTAATTAATAAAAAAAATAAAAGCCCCTTGACTGGACTTCAAAATTAAGTTTAATTTAAGTTTAATTGAAATTCAATATTCAATTAATTTAATTAATTAAAAAATAATTAAAAATTCCAAAAATTTCTCAAACACTTGGAAATCACTTCTTAGGTCATTCCTGACCTTTGGAGTTGATTTCAAGGAGTTTGGAGATCATTTGGATTCAAACCACAAAAAGGGCTTTAATTAAACAATTTAAATAATTCAATAAATAGTCAAAACTTCAAAAATTCATAACTAATTCAAATGAACTCCAAATTAAGCAAACTCAAAGGCATATGACTCATCTTAAGCTCTAATATTTATTAAAAATGTTAAGTTTCCAGAAATCAATTAATTTTGAAAAAGTCAATTTTTGGTCAAACTTAGTTCAAATTTAAGTCAAAACTTCAAACCTTCATAATAAAATCTAGAAAAATCCAATTTTAGTGTACTTACTGTTTAACTGATCGTATTAAGGTCTAGTATTTTAATAAAATATTAAATTTCTAGAAAACACTTTAAATCAAAAAGTCAACTTTTGACCCTTGAATTAAATGATTAAAATAATCCAGAAAATTCCAAAATTCAATAAATCATTCAAAATTCCAGAAAACACTAATTCAAACTTAAAACCAGCAACCAACTAATTCTAATTAAAATTTAATCAACTTTCAAACCATAATTAAACTCAAATCACTTAATTGTATCGGGTACCACTGGGTAACCCAGGCCTACGAGGCTATTAAATTAGCCCCAAGGAAGGTGAAATAAACTTCACGGCCTCGGTGTGAAACAAAGGTGATATCCAACAAATAATTAAAATCAAGTTTAAAATCAATTTTAAGTCATTAATATTTAAATTCAAATTAAATCTTCCCTTAAACCTTCAACCAACTTGAACCTCAAACAATTTCAATCAATTGCCTATTTAGGACATATCAAAGCCACACAGCCTACCTCACACACTTTAGATGGTTTGCTAGGACAACCAACTTTAGTCTTAGGTTAGGCCGGTGTTTACTTTTCTGCTACTTGCGTGTGCCGGGTTTTTCCGTTGTTTTCATTGCATGCTGGTTGCTAGATTTAAGTAATTGATATTGATGTGATTGTTTATTTATTTACTGCACTCTGAGTTGATTGATTGTACGTTAGATCTACCCTTAGGTTAGGAATGATTTATACTAATTCAATCTTATGCAGGTGGCCATGCTCATATATGGCATAAATTAAAGGGGGCAAAAATCATAATTATTAACTTGCACAGGTGCTCCAGAAAATTGCTTAAGTCCCCCTTTAAAATTAAAAGAGCATGGCCAAGCGTGGTTGTGATTGAGCATTTTTTTAAATTTTAAATATATAACTGCTTGGGATATTTTTAAACTGTTGATTATTAGGATAACCCTGCAGGTTGTTGAGTCTAGATTTTTAATTTTCATTAATGTAATTTGATTTGATTTTGAGTTGTATTATTTAAAGTACTTTGAGATTGAGATATTTAAAATCCAATTTGGAATCCAAAGAGGAAGGAACATCCCTTAGGGGAGAGTTCCTATCCATTTGGAGATCCAAATTAGGATGAAGTTCAAGTATCCAAAGAGAAAAGATAACACCCCTATTCAGGGGGAGTTTCTTTTCATTTGGATATCCAAACCCGACGATCCAAGGAGTTCTAAGGAGACGAAGAAGTGAAGAACGAGAAGAATCTCAAATCTCAGAGTCACTTGAGTCTTAGGAGTAGAATCCGGGTTGTAGTCAGTGGTACCCGGCCACTTTACTTTACTGCAGACCCTGGGTTGTATTATTAAGGGCACTTGCCTATGGACTTTCAGTTTGAGCATTTATTTAATTAATTTAATTAAATGTTGATTTGATTACTTGATGTTGATTGCGATTAAGGACCCACATATTTTTAGTAGTTTATTTGGCGCTATTGCATGTCGATTTTGATTTAGCCTGGAACCCGATCGGAGGCTCGTGAGGGTACGGTCATTAACTTTTTCTATTTAAACAAAATTAAAATTTTTATGCTCAGATAGAAACTCTAACGTTCTTAAGAAGTAAGCCCGGACTCGCCGGGAGTTTTTCATGCATACATATTGACTTTTCTCATCCGTGTTAGGCACCTCCCCGCCTGCGGGTTCTGGCAGACCACCTGACCTATTAGGGTGCAGTTCTGTCCAAGGGGATGTTGTGCAATCTCTAGGATAAAACCTATTTTTAAGCCTATTTTAAAACTGCTTCATATTGATTTAAGCATTTCATTAAGTCAACTAGCATGCATTGCATTAGATACAAATTAAAAATCGAGTCTAAATCTTAATTACATTTTATTTAGACATTTAACCCAACATATGTTAAGGGGTCAATTAGGATTTGCTCTAGATGTCGACCCCAATTCTTTAAACCAATCTTAATTAATGTCCTCAACCACTCTACATTTAAAGACTTTGACTCATGGTTTTAAAAGCGTTTAGGTGGTTTAGCTAGCTCCCCAATCCAGGCCGGGGTAAGTCCAGATTGCATTGCATTAGCTAGGATCCGGGTCACTGATTTTCAGTACCCATTTTAGACTTAGGTTCTGAGGCAGATGTTCAATCCTAAGACCTCAATCTTCCGGGAATCTAATTCCCACTTTCTAATAAAATTGATCACTTAAATATTAAATCTTTTTCAATCCAATTCAAGCCCAACACTTAGGATAGGTTGGGGTGTTTCTGAAGCAATTCAGAATCTTAAAGCACCTCCTACCATTCTTCCTTTGACTCCAGAAATAAGTGTTCAACCTTGAACCATTTCCACTTGAAATCCCAGTCCTTAACCTCCTTTGACATCAATCTTTGAAAATCTTAAATGAAATTCGTATCGCTATTTTAATCGAGAGTATTCGTAGGAAATTTTCTGGTTTCCTACGATGTAATTAACTACGAGGGCTTGCGCTCGTAGGAGATTTAGAAACCCAGACCTGATTTCAAAATCAAGCTTTTTCAAAATCCTCAATTAATTATCTTTGGGAAATTCAAAATTCAACGATCATTATTGTCATTTTCAAATGATCGATAACAGATGATATCCTCTTTCTTTGGAAAGATATATCGTACTATTATTGTAACTTTGATTATGAAATTAATGATCTCTTTACTGGATTATTATAGTTAAATAATGGATTAAACATCATTCTGATTCTTCGGGATCATATGTTGTTTCTCCTTGAGTTTGACTACGATAATCAGGATAAATCAAGATTTATAATCTGAACCTATTAGGGAATGATATGTTTACCTTTCGAGGTAATATATCATTCATAATAAGTGTTCGATTATAAAATTTAAATTCCAGAAATTTAACTTTCCCAAAGAAAATTAAACCTTTTTCAAAACAACTATATTTTTTTTTCAATCAAACAGTTTATTTGACTGTATTGTGTGTATGTGTGTTTGAACTCTTGTATGCGATATCTATATGAACTATTTTTAGGCATGCAGCTTGCCCAAGAGCGCTTATGTGGGGGGTATGTATGTGGAAACTATGTGCATGAGGGTAGCTCCCTCGCATATTTATTTTTGCATGAATGGTGTTTCTGATATCATGAGTATATGTTTGATATGCATGTACATGTATCAACTGTGTATTTGTGTGTGAATAATATGTACTCATGCATGAGATATGTTTGGATCAAAAAATAATGAAGATAATATATGCTTGTACGTTGGTTCATGTATGTGTTTTAGCATGTGTGTGTTTGCATACTTCTATTATATGTGCGCATTTTTCCTTATATATTTGTTGTATTTTAACTAAAAAAAGTTTCGTTATTAGTTATGTTGTAATTAATATGACTAAGTATGATTACCGAGTTGATTTAGTTGTAATTGTTAGGTGTAATTGACGTAAGCATGTATATGTCCATGTGCATGTGTAATTGAATCATGTTTGCTTGTGTAAAAGATGTGTGAGCTATGTGAACTGTTTATTTATGTGCTTGTATGTAAATTTTTTGAGTGCGGTGTATTAAGTATTATGAGAGATTTATGTCTGCGTGCGTGTTGTGTGCATGCATTTTTAAACTCTTTTTATGCTTAAATTATGTAAACTATCTCTTTATGCATGGGGGGCTCATGCTCAGCTAGCAAGCATAGACATGTTTCTATGGGCGCTTATGTGTGACACTTACGTGTGAATTTTGTGTGTGAGTTTTATTATCATATATTTTTATTTGTATATGAACCTGATCATCTCTGTAGCATTATTTTCTTAGGCTCTATTAATTGACTTTCTTCAACTTCAACCCAACTTAATGGAGTTTAGCACCTTCTTCCATATTATGCTTCATAAGGTTTTATTTAAATATTGAATAGATAACTATTATTGTATGCAAATTCTATTAATTAGAATATAATCTACCAAGCTACCGCCAAAGTCCAATACGTATAATTCTTTCTAATTGACCATTTGTCATTAGATAAAATAATGTACTGAGATTTACCTTTATACCAAAATTTTCATGTTCCATGGTCTTGAAGTAAATCTCGCATCTTTTTTGATACTATTACCTTTGGAATACAATGCAACTTAATGATCTCCTTTACATATTATCTCGTTAATTTCTATACTGAATTCATTTGCTTAATAATATTATTATAATCCTATCTAGATCTGAAAAATCCCTTAACAAAATCCATTGCAATTTTTTCTTTTTTTTTAGGATAGTAATGACAGGAACAAACCACTTTGGCCATTAACGTTTAGCCTTCATTGTTTGATAGATTTCACATTTGGCCATATATTTCAACTTCTTGTGTAGTGTATGTGTGAATTGTGTGCATAACTGTAATTATTGTGTACTTTTATGTGTGTATAAATTATGTACCTATGTATATGCCTATGTGCTTGCATGCATGCGTGAGTCCATCCCCAACTCTTCATTGTGAAAACATGCTGTCTAAAGCACTTTCCTCAACCGCTGCTTCGTTAAGAAGAAAAATTGGGTGAGTTTGTGGTGCTACTGTGTTATTATTTATGTGTGTGAACTATACATGTTCATTTGACTGTATTATGTGCATGTGTGTTTGAACTCTTGTATGCGATATCTATATGAACTATCTTTGGGCATGCAGCTTGCCCAAGAGCGCTTATGTGTGGGGTATGTATGTGGGAACTATGTGCGTGAGGGTAACTCCCTCGCATATTTATTTTTGCATGAATGGTGTTTATGATATCATGAGTATATGTTTGATATGCACGTACAAGTATCAACTATGTGTTTATATGTGAATAATGTGTACTCATGCATGAGATATGCTTGGATCAAAGAATATTGAAGATAATGTATTTGTATGTTTGTTCGTGTATATGTTTTCGCATGTGTGTGTGTGCATGCATGCTTCTATTATGTGTGTGCATTTTTTTCTTATACATTTGTTGTGTTTTGGGTAAAAGAAGTTGCGATATTAGTTAGTTGTAATTGATATAGCTAAGTATGATTACCTAGTTGATTTAGGTGTAATTGTTATGTGTAATTGACGTATGCATATATATATATATATATGTTCATCTGCATGTGTAATTTAATCGTGTTTGCTTGTGTGAAAGATGTGTGAGCTATGTGAACTATTTATGTATGTTCTTGCATGTGAATTTTTTGAGTGCGGTGTAATTATGTGTCTTGAGAGATTTATGTCTGAGTGCGTGTTGTATCCATGCGTGTTTAAACAGTTCACGCAGCTCACACATCTTTCACACAAGCAAGCAGGATTCAATTACACATGTATATGGGCACATACATGCATACGTCAGTTACACCAAACAATTACACCTAAATTAACTAGCTATATCAATTAAACTTAACTAATAGCGCAACATTTTTCAGTCAAAATACAACAAATATATTAGAAAAAAATGCGCATACATAATAGAAGCATGCACACACACACACATGCTAAAACTCATACACGAACAAATGTACAAACACATATTATTTTTATTATTTTTTGATCCAAACATATCTCATGCATGAGCACACATTATTCACACACAAATACACAATTGATATATGTACGTGCATATCAAACATATGTTCATCATATGATAAGCATCATTCATGCAGAAATAAACATGCGAGGGAGCTACCCACACGCACATAGTTCCCACATACATACCTCACATAAGCGCACTCGGGCAAGCTGGATGCCTAAAGATAGTTCATATAGATTGTGCATAACATAGTTCAAGCACACATGCACACAATATAGTCAAATGAACACGCATAGGTCACACACATAAATAGTAACATAGTAGCACTGTAAACTCTCCCAATTTGTCTTCCTAATGAAGCAGCTGTTGAGGCAAGTGCTTCAGACTGCATGCTTTTGCAATGAAGAGTTGGGGATGGACTCATGCATGTATGCAAGCACATATGCATATGCACAAGCATGTAATTTATACACACAAAAAGTACACAATAATCACACTCATGCACATAACTCATATACACCACACAAGAAGTTGATATATATGGTCAAATGTGAAATCTGCCAAACAATGAAGGCTGAACACCAATGGCCAAAGTGGTTAATTTCTATCATTACTATCCTAAAAAAGAAAAAAAATTGCAATGGATTTTGTAAAGGGGTTTTCTAGATCTAGATAGGGTCTTAATAACATTATCAAGCAAATAAATTCAATAGAAAAATTAAGGAGATAATATGTAAAAGATATTATCAAGTTGCATTGTATTCTAAAGGTAATAGCATCCAAATATAAGAGATTTACTTCAAAACTATGGAAGCACAAATATAAAAAATTTGGTATAAAGTTAAATCTCAGTACAACATTTTATCCACTAACAAATGGTCAATTAGAAAGAATTATATGTATTGGACTTTGGATTACAATGCAACTTGACAATCTCTTTTACATTTTATCTCGTTAATTTCTCTACTGAATTCATTTGCTTGATAATGTTATTATAACCTATCTCGATCTGGATAACTCCTTAACAAAATTCATTTTAATTTTTTCTTTTTTCTTTTTAAGGATAGTAATAACAAGAACAATCCACTTTGGCCATTGGTGTTCAGCTTTCACTGTTTGGTAGATTTCACATTTATCCATATATTTCAACTTCTTGTGTGGTGTATGTGTAAATTATGTGCATGAGTGTGATTATTGTGTACTTTTTTTGTGTATAAATTACATGCTTATGCATATGCCTATATGCTTGCAGGCATGCGTGGGTCAATCCCCAACTCTTTATTGTGATAGTATGCTGTCTGAAGCACTCGCCTCAAACGCTGCTTCTTTAGGAAAAAAAATTGGGAGAGTTAGCAGTACTACTGCATTACTATTGATGTGTGTGAACTATACGTGTTCATTTAATTGTATTGTGTGCATGTGTGTTTGAATTATTGTATACGCAATCTATATGAACTATCTTTAGGCATGCAGCTTGCTTAAGAGCGTTTATGTGTGGGATATGTATGTGAGAACTATGTGCATGAGGGTAGCTCCCTCGCATGTTTATTTCTGCATGAATGGTGTTTATGATATCATGAGTATATGTTTGATACGCACCTACATTTATCAACTGTGTATTTGTGTGAATAATGTGTGCTTATACATGAGATATGTTTGAATCAAAAAATAATGAAGATAATATGTGCTTATACGTTTGTTCGTGTATTTGTTTTACAATGTGTGTGTGCATGCACACTTCTATTATGTATGCGCATTTTTTTCTTGTATCTTTGTTGTGTTTTGACTCAAAAAAATTGTGCTATTAGTTAAGTTTAATTGATATAGCTATGTATGATTACCTGGTTGATTTAAGTGCAATTGTTAGCTGTAATTGACGTATGCATCTATGTGTCAATGTGCATGTGTAATTGAATCGTCTTTGCTTGTGTAAAAGATGTGTGAGTTGTGTGAGCTGTGTGAACTGATTATGTATGTGCTTTTATGTAAATTTTTTGAGTGCGGTATAATTAAGTGTTTTGAGATATTTATGTATGTGTGTTATTTGCATGCTTGTTTAAACTCATTTATATATAAACTATCTCTTTATGCATTGAGGTTCATGCTCGGCTAGCAAATATGGGCATGTTTCTATGGGGCTTATGTGTGTCATTTACGTGTGAATTGTGTGCGTGAGTTTTATTATCATGTATTTTTGCTTGTATATGAACCTGATCATCTCTATAGCTTTGTTTTCTTAGGCCCTATTAATTGACTTTCTTCAACTTCAAACCAACTTAATGGAGTTTAGCACCTTCTTCTATATTATGTTTCATAGGGTGTCATTTGAATATTGAATTGATAACTTTTATTTTACGTAAATTTTATTAATTAGAATATGGTCTTCCAAGCTACTGCCAAAGTCCAATACATATAATTATTTCTAATTGACCATTTATTAGTGGATAAAATGTTGTACTGAGATTTAACTTTATACCAAAATTTTCATGTTTGTGTTTCCATGGTCTTGAAGTAAATCTCTCATCATTGTTGGATAATATTTCCTTTAGAATACAATGCAACTTGGCAATTTCTTTTACATGTTATCTCATTAAGTTTTCGACTGAATTCATTTTCTTGATAATTTTATTATGACCCGGAAAACCTCTTAACAAATTCCATTGTAATTTCTTCTTTTTTTCTTTTTTAGGATAGTAATGACATAAATAAATCATTTTGGCTATCGGTGCTCAGCCTTTATTGTTTGGTAGATTTCATATTTGGCCATTTATTTCAACTTCTTGTGTGGTGTATATGTGAATTGTGTGCATGAGTGTGATTATTGTGTATATAAATTGCATACTTATGTATATGCCTATATGCTTGCATGCACACGTGAGTCCATCCCCAACTCTTCATTGCGAAAGCATGCTGTCTGAAGCACTCGCCTCAACCGCTGCTTCATTAGCAAGAAAAATTAGGATAGTTTGCGATGCTACTGTGTTATTATTTATGTATGTGAACTATGTATTTTCATTTGACTATATTGTGTACATGTGTATTTGAACTCTTGTATGCGATATCTATATGAACTATTTTTAGGTTTGCAGCTTGCCCAAGAGCGCTTATGTGTGGGGTATGTATGTAAAAACTATGTGTGTGAGGATAGCTCCCCCGCATGTTTATTTCTGCATAAATGGTGTTTATGATATCTTGAGTATATGTTTGATATGCATATACATGTATCAACTGTGTATTTGTGTGAATAATGTGTGCTCATGTATCAGATATGTTTGGATCAAAAAATATTAAAGATAATATGTGCTTGTACATTTGTTCGTGTATGTGTTTTAACATGTGTGTTTGCATGCATGTTTCTATTATATGTGCGCATTTTTTTCTTATACATTTGTTGTGTTTTAACTAAAAAAAGTTTTGCTATTAGTTAAGTTGTAGTTGATATAGCTAAGTATGATTACCTAGTTGATTTAGGTGTAATTGTTAGGTGTAATTGACATATGCATGTAAGTGTCCATGTGCATGTGTAAATGAATCATGTTTGCTTGTGTGAAAGATGTGTGAGCTGTGTGAACTGCTTATTTATGTGCTTGCATGTGAATTTTTTGAGTGCGGTGTATTAAGTGTTATGAGAGATTTATGTCTGCGTGTGTGTTGTGTGCATGCATGTTTAAACTCTTTTTATGCTTAAACTTTGTAAACTATCTCTTTTTGCATGGGGGTTCATACTTAGCTAGCAAGCATGGGCATGTTTCTATGGGGGCTTATGTGTAACATTTACGTATGAATTGTGTCTGAGTTTTATTATCATGTATTTTTGTTTGTATATGAACCTGATCATTTCTGTAGCTTTATTTTCTTAGGCACTATTAATTGACTTTCTTCAACTTTAAGCCAACTTAATGGAGTTTAGCACCTTCTTCCATATTATGCTTCATGAGGTGCATTTAAATATTGAATTGATAACTATTATTGTACGCAAATTCTATAAATTAGAATATGGTCTACCAAGCTACAGCCAAAGTCCAATACATATAATTCTTTCTAATTGACCATTTGTCAGTAGATAAAATGTTGTATTGAGATTTATATTTATACCAAAATTTTCATGTTCCATGGTCTTGAAGTAAATCTCGCATCTTTGTCGATACTATTACCTTTGGAATATAATGCAACTTAACAATCTTCTTTATATATTATCTCGTTAATTTCTCTACTGAATTCATTTGCTTAATAATGTTATTATAACCTTATCTAGATCTAGAAAACCCCTTAACAAAATTCATTGCAATTTTTTTCTTTTTTCTTTTTTAGGATATTAATGACAGGAACAAACCACTTTGGCCATTGACATTTAGCATTCACTATTTGATAGATTTCGCATTTGGCCATATATTTTAACTTCTTGTGTGGTGTATGTGTGAATTATGTGCATGATGTGATTATTGTATACTTTTCTGTGTGCATAAACATGCCTATGCATATGCCTATGTGCTTGCATGCATGCGTGAGTCCATCCCCAACTCTTCATTGCGAAAACATGCTATCTGAAGCACTTACCTTAACCGCTGCTTCGTTAGGAAGAAAAATTGGGAAAGTTTGCGGTGCTACTGTGTTATTATTTATGTGTCAACTATGCATGTTCATTTGACTGTATTGTGTGCATGTGTGTTTGAACTCTTATATGCGCGATCTATATGAACTATCTTTGGACATGCAGCTTGCCGAAGAGCACTTATGTGTGGGATATGTATGTGAGAACTATGTGCGTGAGGGTAGCTCCCTTTCATATTTATTTTTTCATGAATGGTGTTTATAATATCATGAGTATATGTTTGATTTGCACGTATATGTATCAACTGTGTATTTGTGTGTGAATAATGTGTGCTCATGCATGAGATAATGCTTGGATCAAAAAATATTGAAGATAATATGTGCTTGTATATTTGTTCGTGTATATATTTTTGCATGTGTGTGTGTGTATGCATGCTTCTATTATATCTGTGCATTTTTTCCTTATACATTTGTTATGTTTTGACTAAAACAAGTTACGCTATTAGTTAGTTGTAATTGATATAGCTAAATATGATTACCTAGTTTATTTAGGTGTAATTGTTATGTGTAATTATCGTATGCATATATATATGTCCATATGCATGTGTAATTGAATCGTGTTTGCTTGTGTGAAAGATGTGTGAGCTGTGTGAACTGTTTGTGTATGTGCTTGCATGTGAATTTTTTGAGTGCGGTGTAATTACGTGTTTTGAGAGATTCATGTCTGATGAGGACATCAACAGGAGATTCTAGCCCGTCTATCAGAGGAAGAATCGTAGATTGAAAGATACGATTAGGAGTTTTTATTTATGATTCATTTTTTTATATATTATTTTATTCTGTGTTTTAGTCTTTTATCATTTTATCCTTATGAGGGCTTTGTTCATGATGTTGCCCAAAGAGAATTTTAGTCTTTGCATCTCTTTTTATTTTATGGTCTATATATAGAGGTCTTCACTATTGTATGAGATTAATGATTGATTAATAAAATTTTCTACATTCTTGTTCTTATGAGCATGGTGAGTTCTAGAGAGAGGAGAAGTCCCTAGGTGAGGGCAAAAGCAATACCCACCAACCGCAGGAAGAGTCCGGATTTGTGGTCCACCATCTCCCCCAAGTTCATTCCTCCTAGCCGCTGGCCTCCCTTCCCAAAGCCCTTCTAACCGCCGGCCAAGAAACCCCCTCCACCTCCTTCAAGCCGGTGGCCACAATTCCCCTCCACCCAACCCACCGGCCTAATCCCCACTACTCGCCGATCAAATCCCACCCAGAAGCTACCGGCCATGCCTCCTCCTCTTCCACCCCTAACCGCAAGCCCTAAGCCCTAGCCCCCCCCCCCCCCCCCCCCCCCCCCCCCCCTACATTCATTAGTTTCCTAAATTAGCCCACTATTGATTTAGGTGTAATTGACATATGAATCGTGTTTGCTTGTGTGAAAGATATGTGAGCTGTGTGAACTATTTATGTATGTGCTTGTATGTGAATTTTTTGAGTGTAGTGTATTTACGTATTTTGAGAGATTTATGTCTGTGTGCGTGTTGTGTCCATGCGTGTTTAAACTCATTTTTATATAAACTATCTCTTTATGCATGGGGGTTCATGCTCGGCTAGCAAATATGGGCATGTTTTTATGGGCGCTTATATGTGACATTTACATGTGAATTGTGTGCGTAAGTTTTATTAACATGTATTTTTGTTTGTATATAAATTTGATCATCTCTGTAGCTTTATTTTCTTAGGCCTTATTAATTGACTTTCTTCAACTTCAACCCAACTTAGTGGAGTTTAGCACCTTCTTCTATATTATACTTCATAGGGTATCATTTGATTATTGAATTAATAATTATTATTATACGCAAATTCTATTAATTAGAATATAATCTACCAAGCTACCGCCAAAGTCCAATACGTATAATTCTTTCTAATTGACCATTTGTCATTAGATAAAATAATGTACTGAGATTTAACTTTATACCAAAATTATCATGTTTGTGCTTCCATTGTCTTCAAGTAAATTTCTCATCTTTGTTGGATGCTATTACCTTTGGAATAAAATGCAACTTGACATTCTCTTTTCCATATTAACTCGTTAATTTCTTTACTGAATTTATTTGCTTGATAATGTTATTATGACCCTATATAGATTTGGAAAATCTCTTAACAAAATCTATTGCAATTTTTTCTTTTTTCTTTGTTAGGATAGTAATGACAGAAATAAACCACTTTGGCCCTTGGTGTTCAGCCTTCACTGTTTGGTAGATTTCACATTTTGCAAGATATTTCAACTTCTTGTGTGGCGTTTATGAATTATGTGCATGAGTGTGATTATTGTGTACTTTTCTGTATTTATAAATTACATGCGTATGCATATGTCTATGTGCTTGCATGCATGCGTGAGTCCATCCCCAACTCTTAATTGCGAAAGCATGCTGTTTAAAGCACTCACCTTAACCGCTGCTTCGTTAGGAAGAAAAATTGGAAGAGTTTGCGGTGCTACTGTGTTACAATTTATGTGTGAACTATTCGTGTTCATTTGACTGTATTATGTGCATGTGTGTTTGAACTCATCTATGCGCGATCTATATGAACTATCTTTAGGCATGCAACTTGCCCAAGAGCGCTTATATGTGGGGTATGTATGTGGGAAACTATGTGCGTGAGGGTAGCACCCTCGCATGTTTATTTTTACATAATTGGTGTTTATGATATCATGAGTATATGTTTGATATGCACGTATATGTATCAACTTTGTATTTATGTGTGAATGATGTGTGCTCATGCATGAGATATGTTTGGATCAAAAAATAATGAAGATAATATGTGCTTGTACGTTTGTTCGTGTATGTGTTTTAGCATGTGTGTGTGTGCATGCATGCTTTTATTATGTATGAGCATTTTTTTATACATTTGTTGAGTTTTGACTAAAAAAAGTTGGGTTATTAATTAAGTTGTAATTGATATAACTAAGTATGATTTCCTAGTTGATTTAGGTTTAATTGACGTATGCATGTATGTGTCCATGTGCATGTGTAATTAAATCGTGTTTGCTTGTGTGAAAGATGTGTGAACTGTTTATGTATGTTCTTGTATGTGAATTTTTTGAGTGCGATGTAATTATGTGTTTTGAGAGATTTATGTCTATGTGCATGTTGTGTACATGCGTGTTTAAAATCATTTTTATGTAAACTCTCTCTTTATGCATGGGGGTTCATGTTCGGCTAGCAAGCATGGGCATGTTTCTATGGGCGCTTATGTCTGACATTTACGTGTGAATTGTGTGCGTGAGTTTTATTATCATGTATTTTTGTTTGTATATGAACCTAATCATCTCTGTAGCTTTATTTTCTTTGGCCATATTATTTGTTTCTTTAACTTCAACCCAACTTAATGGAGTTTAGCACCTTCTTCCATATTATGCTTCATAGGGTGTCATTTGAATATTGAATTGATAACTATTATTGTACAAAAATTTTTTTAATTAGAATATGGTCTTCTAAGCTACCACCAAATTTCAATACATATAATTCTTTTTAATTTTCCATTTGTCTGTGAATAAAATGTTGTACTGAGATTTAACTTTATACCAAAATTTTCATGTTTATGCTTCCATGGTCTTGAAGTAAATCTCTCATCTTTGTCGGATACTATTACCTTAGGAATACAATGCAACTTGACAATCTCTTTTACATATCTCGTTAATTTCTCTACTGAATTCATTTGCCTGATAATGTTATTATGACCCTATCTAGAACTGGAAAACCCCTTAACTGTTGAGAATTGACAGTAAAACCTTTGGTAGGTAGTAAGACCTTGTATGCTACAGTTAAGCTGACACTTGTAAGCAAATAGAATTTACTTTTCAACTCATACTTGATCACTTTTAGCTCAATTAATTTATCTGCACCAAATCATACATACCATCTTGTCATATTAATGGTTTCTTCATCGACGAACTCGTTAATTCTTTCTAAAGAAAACATGCCCTCATTTAGGGATTTTAAAAACACTGAATTAATAGAGTGTCCGCTTAATGAAGAAGACCTAAATCGAGGATCTCTTCCGAAGGTAGATAAACATCTTATCTACCAAATAGGCATCTTTGATTTCAAAGAAAAGTCTTCCATAAAAATTATGGAACAGTCGATAACAATTGACTCAATGGAAAAAAAAACTATTCCATTACTCTCTATGACGATCTTCGGATGTATATAGAAGAGTTTAAATATATCCATATTGGATTAATTCAGATCGCATTTAAACCACTCACTCTCAGAGGGTTAAATGCCTCCATCCTCACATGTTTAAGGGATGGGCGATGCCTAAACTGGGCTCAATCCCTTATGGGAGTTATGGAAACTAGCCTGTGCCACAGCCCAATCTACTTTAATACGTTTCCAAACCTCAGTCTCTCTCTGACTGATGTTCATCTATATGAAGCTATAAAACTTCATTTGCAATTACATGGTTATGACTTTTTTGCCAGGATATGAAACTATCGCTTTAGTTTATAGAATCCATTTTAAAGTTATGAATACTCTAAGTCCTAGAGTGAAGAAAGTGGTTCAACCAGGTAGTCGAACTACTTTGATCGAGACAAATTTATTAGCTTCTAACATAGCTACAAATAGAGTAATAAAATAGAACGAAATTACATTTCCAGAGCAATGGACACTTCCACAGGCCATTACTCCAAAACCTATAATCAACCAAGAAATTGATTAAATAATTCCAGTCCACCTCACATTTATGAAGGGATAGATCATTCATCTATGGGATATTCAGGATTTAGGTATTAATGAAACAGGGATAGGAAACTTAACTACTTGAAAAGTTCAATCAAATTGGAATATAGTAATATACACTTACTACTAATTTTGCATAGAGGTTCTTCCCATTACTCAGGCATAGCTTTACCGAAGAACCACCGTGCATTGGTTCTATAGTATTACCAGATGATGCAACTCTTGATGAATCACCCATCGGTTGTACCTGCTCTTTTGATGTTATTGTGGATCTAAATTGTGATGGAAATTTCAATGAGGCCAATCTTGCATTGTGCATTGCCTTCTGGAAGTCCAAATTCTCCTAATCACAGTTCCCATGTAATAAGAGAAGTTAGTAAAAATACGGAACAATCAAGTGGTGATGGATGTTTCTCAACGCCAACAAGGCTAGCATTAAGCTCTGAAAACTATATGAATTTTGTAGAGCATGAAAAGATTATTCAAAAACTTAAAAGTTTGCTAAATGTGAATCATTTATAGAGATGGAAGAACAAGAAGGAAACCGATAGTATCTTTTGGTTTGAAAGAGGGGAAAAGGTTATTATTGCCAGTCTTATAACTAGCAGAGCTATTTCTGATTTTCCTATCTAACAGCAGGAAGGCAGAAAATATTATTGATTAGGCCCTCCTCCCGTGACACAGCATTGCCATCGTCCTAATCACTCCTAAAATGCCGTACCAAGCTTATTAGCCATAACAGCAAGATACCACCAGATTTTTCCTCCCATTTTAACCAAATTTTAAACCAAACCAAGCATTTTAAAAATGTGTCGCATATTTTCTTAGATTTTTCAATTTCAGTTTCTTTTCATTTCTTATTAGAAGAAGAGTTTGAGGCAACGATTAGATTGCTTCCATTATGATCTGACGGCCATAGATTTGATTCAAGAAAATAACCTTTCTCAAATGTGAGAGGAAGACTGCAGATAGCAACTCTTTCCTATTCAACATTTGTGAGGCGTCATGCACTAGGCTATCCTTATTTATTTTCATTTGATGTCATCGAATAATTTCTCATTAAAGAGCAAAAATAAGAACTTTTTTTTATGCAAGCATTTGTTTGGAAGCAATCAAGGTCCTTGTTCAATGCCATTATTCCATCTCCCTGGAAATGTCTCTCTTCCACCTTTTTTTTTTTTGGCATAAATATAGATTTTATTTTGGAGGTAATCAAGTTCATTGCTCACCACTACTACTTCATCATACCACCCAGCCCACCTTTCTCCCTCCCTTCTCTCTCATGTACATGCAAGTGCAAGCATACACAAAATTAAACAAAGTGCCCAAAGTGAAATTACACGTTGCTTGATTGATTAATATTGTACGTGTTATATTATTTCTAGCTGTTAATTTGAACTGACCTATTCATCACTTGGATGCGAAAAATATCTTCAAAATATCTTATGACACTTAGAAGATGAAGTTTGTATGGTTTTAACACCTAGATTTGAGGCTACTAACAACGCAAATCATGTAGACACAATTTTTATATGATCTAAAGCAGCCATCAAGAGTTTATTATGATAAATTCAATATGACTATAAAAAAATATGAATACTCAGAAGGATAATCTGATCATGCTTTATTCATCAATGAATCATCAAGATTTAAAATCACAATCCTTTTCATATACGTTGATATTATTTTGATGGAAAATAATGAGAAAATTAGCAAACTAAAAGGTGTCCTAACCAAAAAACTTCAAATCAAAAAATTTAGTTTCTTGAAGTATTTCCAATGTATGGAAATAACAAGATTGAGAAAAAGTCACTCAATAAAAATACACTTCAGAACTACAAAAAGAACATGCTAACAATCCAATGGATTCTCCAAATAAAAATGGGTCCAAGATAGAAACAACATAGGCGCACAAAGGAAGATACCAACAATTAACAGGAAAATTAATCCATTATCTCAAACTAGAGCAGACATTTTTTCTAGTTAGTCATGTCAGTGGATACATGAATAATCCCACAAAGAAATACCTTAAACTTGCATGCTAATACTTAAAAAGACACATGAAAAAGGTTTATTCTTTAAGAAAGGAACTAATAGAAGTAGTGAAATCCTCATTAGTGCTAATCGAGCAGGACCCATAACTAATTAAAAATTCCTCTTATTATTGCTCGTTTAGATGGGAAAATGTAGTTGCTAGGAGACCTAAAAAAATTGTTTGTTTTTGCCCAAATAAATGTCGAGGCAGAATTTAGAGATAGGGCTCATGGAATTTATGAACGAATGTGGCTTAAAAAAACATCTTGAAGAACTAAAAGTATATGCTAAAGAATCAATGATGTTGTGACAAATTAAGTTACAATAAGTATTACTAAGAATTATGTAATGAACCGGTTGGGTGGCCAGTTCAACCGAACCGGCCAACCCGCCTAACAAGAGTCGCGACCCCATGAGGGGGTCGGTATTTGCAAACGAAACAAAGAGCGGAAGGGGGGCGGACGACTTAACTTGCACGAAGGGTTTGGAGAAATCTCGTTTTTTCCATTTTAGCAAATGATTGCGTTGGAGGATAAGATTTAACAATTCCTCTTCATTCCTATCGCTAAAAGAAGTGATAAATTTGGATGAAATTTCAACAAACGAGAGGAACGACCGACGAGAAGAGGGAAGAAGGTTTGTTGAAATTTTCTTATCATTTATGTATAAATTCCCTTCATTTACTTTATTTAAAGCAAGTGATATCTTCATAAGGGAAGAGGAGAGACTTGGAAGTGAAGAGAAGAAATTTTGAGGGAGAAAGAGAGATTTTGGAATTTGGAAAAAAAATCCCCTCGTTGTAAGTGAATTTCCTATTGTATAACTTTATTTAAATTTTGTTATTTAATCACATTTTCATGAAAGTTATGTTGTATGGATTTAGGGATTTTAGAAAGGAAGAAATCAAATTGTAGAAGTTGGGTTCTTCAAGGAACTCAACAAAAACGAAAAATTTGAGGCTGAGGTATGAATCAATTATGTAGATGTTATTGAGAAAATTGATGAAAATTAATTATATGTAAAAATTTCTTTATTTTGTATCTCTTTAGGTTGAGACGAGGATCAAAGATATGAAAAGATCAAAGTGGGTAAATTTATGTTATTTCATGATTAAATTTTATGCATGGTCTTTTAGATATTTGATTCCTTTGCATAAATTACAAATATTAAAAGTATAAATTTTTCATGATTATATAGTCTTCTATATAGTTTTCTGATCAATTACATCCGTTATTAATGTTTGAAAGTTTCCTTAAAGTGAAAGGTAATATTTATGTAAGATATGCAAATGTATAAATAATGAAAAAAGAAATGGTGATGGAAAAAAAAAAAAAAGCCAAAAGATATATATGTATGAAAATAAAACATATAAATATAACAAAGGAAAAGGATATGCATGCAGATTACAGGAGTTTCCCCCCGTATGATACTGACTGGGGAAGCAACGTACCCGTGCACATAAAAAGAAAAAGGTTATGGAAAAGTAAAAAGAAAATGGAAAGGGTTGTACCTTTGGGTACATTTAGACAGTGCTCCGTTCAAAATAAATGGGAAAAGAAAAACATGTTGAAGTAAAGATTGTAAATGAATATAATATATGATGTATAAATGAATGAATGGAAAATGATATAGCATGTATAAAAGAATTAATGTAATGAAATGAACGAAAGAAATAAAATAGACATATATCAAAGATTATATATATTGTATTTTATGCATGCTAATTTTTTTTTCAGTTACCCACTGAGTTTACTTAGTAAACTTAAACCACGAATTTAAATATTTTAGGTAAGTCTTCAGTGATTTAGAAATGACATAAAGGGAGGAATTCGTCTATAGAAGACAACACAATAATGAAAATAGGTAAATTATGATTGTTGTAATTCTTAGCTTTGAACAGTGAAATGAATAGATTTTATGGAATATTTTGTTATAGTGGCTCTTCAGTTGCTTTGAAAGACTTTATGTAAATGTGATCATTGAAAAGAATGGAATGTTAATACCGTCCGACTTTTAGTTCTCGCCTCGTTAAGTCGAGCATGCAGCTGTTAAATACATCTCAGCCATATATTTGTTACAAACCCTTTATACTAGAGCCATTAGATTAAAGTGAAATCAGAACTCTTACAACTTTAGACAAATATATTTGCATACATTGTACTGGAAAAGGTGAGGAAGAGAATAGCAAGGTTTAGCATATGGGTTTCAGTTCCCTGTTATTTCCTTGGTGTTTCTGTTTTGCTTGTAGTAATGTACTGCGGTAGAAAGCTTGTTTTCAATATGCATATGCTTAACAGCTTATTTGACTTTTTTCTTTGTTTTTCTTGCTGTGACGTTTTTATGCTTTCTGTAAAGTCTTGACTCGCTGAACATGTTCTGATCTTTTCAGAATTCCACGTTCTAGGGCTAAAAATAGGCTCAAACAAGATTCATTATGATGATTTCTTCAAACTTTTCAGAATTCAACATGCTTAAAGCTTAAAGCTTTCGAGTAGAATAGCAGCTCTCCAGCTACCGAAGGAATTGCAGGTATCATTTGCTAATGCATATGACTTCCTGGAATGTTGGTGGAAAAAAATAAGAAAAAAATTGCGTGACTGCACACGTCTTACCCATTTCAGCAAAGTTCAGCACTTCTACTTTATTAGTTTAGCTATTGACTGTAAAATAGATAGCAAATAACATATATAATCAATAGGACCTATTTAACACAGCATGTAGAAAAATACATTTTTACTGTTGCATTGCTATTTTCCTGTTCCGTCTTCATCCATTCAGACGCAGATATGTTGATGTTAAAAGAAATTTTGGCATGTTGTTAAGATAATTAGTCCTTATTTACAAAATAGAATAAAATATAAAGTTTAACAACTATTAGCTTTTTTTAGAAGGAAAAAAAAAGTGCTCAAACGATAATGAGTTTTATGCAATCTCACAGAAGAATTTGTCTGCTTTAGGATACAGACACTGCAAAATTATATCCCTCCAGAAATCAGTAGACTGGCCGCAAATTATAAAATTTCTTAGTGAAAGCTATGCACTTTTTTATTTAAGTTATGTGAACATCATACAGAATTGATGACACATTTCAAAGTTATCCGGTATTTTATTTAGACAATTACAACATCAAAAGCGTCACACTATAAACCAGATATAGTCCACTTTCAAGGCAAAGTATAACCTGCAATCAATGATGCAAGCACAGCGAAACAATCAGTATGAGTAAGAGATTGTTCATGACATCAAACCAATAAAAAGCTAATTCACCTCCACTTTTGTATCCAACCGGTCTGTTCGAAATTTCACAACGCTTGGGTATTGTCACAGCGACACCCGGATTCACACCAGCACTCTTTGCAGTATTTGAAAGCATGACGGCACACAGACACTTGGGGTTCTGACCTATCTTTTGAACTGCCGAGCAGCATGATGCTGAAACTGCAGCATTCACATCCTGCGAAGCCGAAGCACATGGAGCCATTTGAAAGGCCATTGTATCTGCAGAAGTACTCCCACATTCTCCAGCTCCATTGACCCTTTTAATAACTGCACAGCTTAAAAAAAGTAGAGCAAGAAGAAGAAGGCACTTCACCTTGGCTTCCATTCTTATGATGAGCTTATACAGGAGAAAAACTGTTAGCAGAAAGATATCCGCAATGGTGGAAGGACACCTCGTAGCCCAATTAGTCTTGGTGGATGAAGCACTAGCTACACTACAGCTTTTTTATTGCAGCACTTGCTAACTTTCGGGACACAATGGATGAAGCATTACTATCTGCTTCAATCTTAAATAAGTGGGATTGCAATATCTATGCAGATCTATAGATTGATAAGAAGAACAACATTTGGTGCCGTTTGATTGCCCGTGATATTTTTCATCAACCAAGATGAAAGGAAAAATTAAAAACAGTTGATAAAAGATTTTATATCGTTCTAATATCAATCCTTTTGCATCCATGATTTTACATTTTTCACCGTTGATTAGGTTATTATTTAGAGATTTTATATAGTTCAAATATCAATGATTCATAAGACAGTTCCCTCGCTTATGATACTTCAATACGGGCTCCAAGCAAGATGTATATCGCTAGGGATCTAAATCTAGAATCAGGTGATAGAATTCAAAATCATAATTCCTCATAACTCTTTAATGCCCGTCTTAAGTAATAGAATTAAACTCTACTCAATCCCTCGCAACACTTCCGAGGGTTTAATATATTGCTAAACTACAAAAAACTCTCTATATAGAACAGTTTTCCATATACTTTTGATCCCAAATGTTCAAGTATTTGAGCCATCCCTCATTGCCGACCAAAATATTACCATATATTTCAGCCATCTCTCTTTGCCAACCAATATAATTCCAGTATTCATAGAGATATTTCAAACAACTGATGCCATCCTTTATTAAATAAAAAATGTCATCTAAACGCCCAAAAATAAAATTAGCAATGAAGAAACTAATGTACTAGTTATCAACATGTGAGAATGAGACTCGATCATCTGCTTAGAGTTCATTGATCATCAACATGTTGAAAATTAAGAACATTTGAGAAGATTTATATTGCGTTTGCAGTTACATCTGAAGTGTATAAGACAAACTTTCTATGGAGCAAGGTAATTGGCAATTTGAGGTTGCTGTTAACGCCATGAGAAATCCTTGTATGGATGAACAATAAAGGGGAAGAAGAAGAAGAAATACATAATAGAGAACAGGGCAAGTAAAATTTTCATTATTTTCTTTTTTGAAAATACACATTGATATACTCTTACTGCTCATGAGTACAAACAAAATTAATTCTACTACAGCTTGACAAGCATCCCATCATCTTAATCATCCAAAATAGAGTTGCCGATGACCTAAAAGACATACCACCTAGGAATAACAAATTTGTAGAAATTTTAATATACCCTCATTTTATTTACAACCAATTGTACCCCTGGTTACCTGTTTCTATATGATAATCCTTAAGCTACATGGATGTCTTCCATGCTCTATTGCTATGCCTATATGTAAGAGCTATTGTAGGCTCTGAAGTCATGTTTGTCACAATTTTTTTCGCTGTTGAAAGGCTCAATTTCCTTCACTGTTGAAAGGCTGACCTTGTCCTCAAGTTCGGTGCTAAAAATAATGGTGGTAAAATCATCTTCTATGATCCTTATGGATTTAGCTTCTGTCATGCTAGTGCACTGGACCAAATGTTGCCATTGGAGTTTGTTTCCTTTAAGATTTATTGTGAATGGAGGGCATACTCAGGTCGAACAATTGGATGATTAACCCAACTACCTATTGGAAGTTGTCTAGGGGTTAAGTTGTTGCTTTTCTAGAAAGGCTTAAGGAGAGATATGTGGATAATTATGGGGTAGATTTTGGATGTAAAAGATAGTTGTACTTTGTCTGCTTCTGTACCGATGCAAACTTGAATGGAGAATGACCCATAGTAGTGGCGACTGTGTTTCATGAAGCATTCATTATGTGTAGATAATTGACAGTATTATGGTTGTTATTTGACTAGGACTGTCATCAATGGAAAATTTTAAGTCAATATGCTTCTTGTGAGCTTGCTGCATCATTAAATGTTTGGCTTGTTGTAGATTAGATTCGGAGTATACAATTTCATCCGTTTGATGCGGCCATGTATCAATTGAGTCTACATTTGTTATTTAATAATTTTCATACTTAGTATAATTTTTATAATAATTATAGAAAAAAAATAATTTTAGAATAAGATAAAAATATTTGAGAATGTTCATTTCATATAAATTTCTCCACCATCGAGGCAGATGCATCCATGGCTCCATCAGATCACATAGCTCCACTAAACTGCAGTCTCCTTATGATGTTAGAATTACACCAATCTGGCCTTCAATCTGCTTCCAACAATGATCTAAAATATAAATCAAACAACCCTAAACCCTAAAAGCCTAAACCCTAAACCCTAAAACCCTAAACCCTAAACCCTAAACCCTAAAAACCCTAAGCCCTAAGCCCTAAGCTCTAAACCCTAAACCCTAAACACTAAATCCTAAACCCTAAAACCCTAAACCCTAAACCCTAAACCCTAAAAACCTATAAACCCTAAATCCTAAATCCTAAACCCTAAACACCATCAATATTAGCCCTATATAAATTCAAAACTATTTCATCATTTTAATTTCAAAATTAGTTATTTCATGATTTATAATTTCATAGACTCAACTACATCAAATTATAGCAAACAAAAATATATGATAATGTGCTATAAAATATAAAATATACCATGCATACCATGATATGCTATACTATGTTATACTATAGTATGCTATATTATATTGTACTATAATATGGCTTATGATCTTATATCATATAATATTAGGGATGACTCAAATGTCAAAAAATCTTATTATTTGACTAAATAAATAAAAAAAATCTATTTGCAACATTTACTGAATTTGTTAAACTAGAAACATATACTTTAGTACATCTCTGATGCAACTCTCAAAGCCCCACTTGTATTAAATAAAATTCCATTATCTCAAAATTCAAATAAGTATTTTGAGGGATTATATTAATATAAGCTTGACTACATTATGCTATAACATACTAAAATATATTATAATATGTTATAACATATAATATAATCCAATAACATACCATATTATATTGTAATACATTATATATATTATGATATAGTATATTATATTGTATAATACTATAAAATAGTGTACTATTTAATTTCATATAAAACTAAATATAACTCTGTTAATAAAAATTTCCTAATTTGACTTGAAAATTAATATAATCTTTTTTGACATATAACCATACTTTTTCATTATAAATAATATACTTTAACACACATTTTTCTATCCTAAAGCTTTACATGAATTGGATCAAAATTTATTACTTCATCCTTCAAAATACTATTATATTTTATTTTATACTATACCATATTAAGAACAACTAAAGGCTAACAGAATTCTCAATTTTGATAAAATAAAATAAGCAATATACAGTTAAATGTATAGCTCCATTTTTCTGATTGAAAATGATATACAATATCACACCATTAGTTATGCACTCTAAAGCCCCACTTAAATTCAGTCAAATTATATCTTCTTGATCTTCACCTTAATCATTTTTAAATTTATTCTATTAAAGACTCAACCACATCATATGTTAATGTATTAAATCATACAAAAACATGTTATAACATATAGAAATGGATCAAAATATATAGCAATACATTATGTTATACTATTTTATTTATATTATATTATACTACACTATAATATAAATTATTATCTTATATTATAATATATTTTGGATGAATCCGCCGGAAAAAAAATAAAATATTTTATCCAAAAATAATGTTTTTTTTCTTATAATCTAATTATCTTTACTAGAAATAATAATATAACACCTTATCAATGTTGTGCCCAAAAGCCCTATATAAAATTAATACAATTTCATTATCCCAACCTTTAAATTAGTATTATTATGATATATACTATTATAAAATCAACTGCACTATGTTATGACATATATAAATATATAATAATGTGCTATAATATACAATTACATATCATAATATATTATACTATATTATGCTATAATATGTTATATTATATTGCACGATATAATATAGTATATGATCTTGTATTATTCCATATTAGGGATGGCTTAAAGATAAAAAATCTCATAATTTGATCAAGAAAATAAATAATATTTATTTTGAACATTCAATGTATCTTTTGAATAAGAAACACATACTTTAATACACCCCCGATGCTACTTCCATGCCACACTTAAATTCATTGAAGTTCCATAATCTAAATTGAAATTGTACTATTATAACTTTAATTGCATTATACTATAAGATGCTACAATATATTATAACATGTTATAATAAATAATATAATATAATAACATACCTTAATGTGATATATATTAACAAATAATATCATATAATAACATACCTTTATATATTACATTAGAAATTTAATTTATAGAACTCTATGCAACACGTAGAATTATTTATGCTTAAACTTATGAATGATTATGTGTCTTTTAAAATTAAAATTTTCTGATCAGAAATGGATAGGATCACATGATAATTTTAAATAGTAATATATTTATATCTTTACTCTACTTATCATTTGTAAATATATAATTTTTTTAATATTTATAGGATGAGACTTATTTATTTCCCGCCAAATTCGTTCCATATATGCCGCGGCTCCCAACTATTACAGGGCTCGGTTAGGGCATCGACGTCGATTCCAGGATGGATGAGGAGCAACTGATCCCCCACGCCGACGAGCTCGAGTGGCTTGAAACTAACAGCTTTTTGGTCGAATGCGAAGAGGAAGAGGACGTACCTTTCATCGCAGAAGAGATCAGGGAAGATGATGGAGATCTTCCAGTCTCAGCTGCCTTGCCTCGTGAGCTCATCAATTTCAAATTTTGGAGCCCGTGGATCCACTTAATTTCCGATATTGATTGTATAATTTCAGTCTTTTCCTGGTCGTTTCGCTGCAGGTCCACACGAGAGTCAGGTCTCCAGGAAGCGTAGCTTGTCGGAAGAGAACGAGGGATCTGAAAATATCGGAGAAATTGTTAAGAGTGAGGAGAGTGGAAATAAGAGAAGAGCATTGGATTTTCTGGAGAGGGAGCAAGACGAGGATTGGCTCCGGTATTCCCCGCCTCAGAAGGCCCCAACTGTTCATATTGCATCGGAGAGTGATGTTCTGATGGTCGAACCTGCCGTCAAGGAGAAGATACTGTCCAGATTTGCCGTGGAGATTGAAGGGGATTGCGTACCTGTGACAGGACCATATGGTGACCGTGTCTATGCTAAGATGAAATCTAGTAAAACGGCTATTGAAGGCCCAAAAAAGCAAAGAAAAGAACATCCTAAAGATGGTTTGCTCGTGTTATCTTCTTTCCTTCTTGCATGGATGCACTATATAGCTTTCTATTATGTTAATGGTAATTTTTTTTCTGGAGAAGTAAATGGTAAATTTTTTGTATTATGTGTAGTCGCATTAGATTTTCTCAAATCTAAGTGGTGCAAGAGCTACTCCCACCTCCTGGTTCCATGCATTGTATAGTAGGTTAGTAGGACACATATTCAGGTGAATTAACTTGCCAATCCAGTTGAAATATTTAGAAATTGTAAGTATCATATTATTTTATGATAGCAATTCTATATGTATGCTTTCACTTTGGTATTACTGACACTCAACTCACCACACCTCTCTCCCATGCCCTATGCCCTTTCTTTATTATTGTTGTTTCGATATTAGATCCCATAATATTTAAATCAGCGAAAAAATTTTTAATTGACTATAAATTCATTGCTTAAAAAATTATTTCAAAGACCAAACAAACTCCATAAAAGAAAAAATTATGGTTGAAATGATCATCTCATTATGATGATTCCAAAGACAAAAAATGTCCAAATATTGACCCAAGCCAAATCAACCTAAATCTGTTAATTTATCCAAATCTCCTTCCTCTCTTCTTCACATGCAAGGGAACATTTTGTGTGCACCCTTATAGTGGTGATGATGGCCCTCGCCATCCCTCAAGTTGCATGGGGGAGAATTATTGAATCTCTCATATGACTTCTCTCCTTAGGCATCAATGTGGAATTTGATTGTGATGAGATGTATTTGTTTCATTTAAAGTAGTTTGTTTGACTAGAGATGAACTTCTTGGAGCCATTGCAAAATTTGCAGGCCTGCAATTCATGTGTTGTTTATAATAGGGGCATCAATAAATGTCCAAAATGACAATTCGATATGGGCCTGACTTAAAAAACTCAGGTTCGGGTTGACCCAATTTAATTTCAAGATGGGTCTGAAATCTTGTTCATACGAAATTTCAGGTTGATCAGGAAATCCCAAATTGACTCAAGGTTCGGGTTAAATGGGTTGGGTTCAAGTTAAACGGATTGTGTTCGGGTTAAATGGGTAATATTCTGGTTAAAAGAGCTGCGATAATTTAAAAAATTACACGATTCATATAATAAACATGTTAAATGGGTCGAGTTGGGGTTAGATAGGTTCGAGTAGTTGCTCTAGTTCAATGTTTTGGCTCATATAATGAACGGGTTGAGTTTGGGTCAACTTTATGTCATACTTGAACTTGACCAGCCAACTTGAAGTGACACCCCTAGTTTGTGGCATATGATTGCTTTTGAGAGTAAAAAATTTTAGATTTAAAATTGATGACATGTTGTCATAATTTTTTGGCAGCCCTGAATTTGATTCGTGAGTCATTTCAAAATTATTCTCTTTAATTTATTGTCATAATTTTGATTTTTTAAATATGTAGGATTTATGTCTTGAAATCTACAAAATAATATATTTTGTTTGTTTATTGGAGACATCGCTAATAACGATTCGATTGTAGCTAGTCGATTGGGCTACTCAACGTAGGCTGGTTGACTGAGCCAACCCAGTGTGTCATGCCTCTTAAGGATTTAATCATCTCCAAAAATGTTGGCTCTAGGAATTCGACTAACTTGCTTGCTAAGAGGTGGTTGCAATTTCGCTGGAAAACTCATCAACTTGCAAGAGGTTTGGTACCACCGGCCACCAGGTGCTGCTTGAGGCTTTTGTATTGAGTAGGTGCCTAGATCTGGCTCTTGCAGTTAGTGTCTGATTGGCTTCCTTGGGTCCTCTATAGTTGGTTCACTAGAAAGAATCCATGAAGGAATATAAATTATAGCGGGAATAAAACTAGAAGCTTTTATATATAGGGAGCCATTTCTTAAATGGGCATTGTTGGATGATTTTAACTTGAGTTCATGCAATATTGTTGGAATAAAACTAGAAGCTTTTATATATAGGGAGCCATTTCTTAAATGGGCATTGTTGGATGATTTTAACTTGAGTTCATGCAATACTGTTTTTTCCTCAAATGTTTAGTCCAATATTGGACATTAAACATGCCTTTCAACAACTCATATTTAGTGCATGTGGAAGTGCAAGGTTTTGTGTTTTTTCTCCTTTTGGGTTTTCCATATAAATAATTTTATGCCCCTTGCTCAACTTTATTACTCGAATTGTGTGTGAGATGTTGTTGTAGTGAAGGTGATCAAATTCTCTCTAGACATACAACTTTTAATGCTTGACATTTATGTTTCACAACTTGTTGCATTTGCTATCAATATTTTGTTTAGCTTTATACTAGTTACTTATGAAACTAGCAAGAAGGTATTATTATAGATTCTCTACATATTTTAAGTGTAAAGGGAAAAAAGATAGGATGTAGGCCCCCAAAAAATCATGCTTTTGTTTTATAGATGTGCAAATGTTATAGTGCTTGAATCCTCTTTCATTTGCAAGCTTTATGTTAATATGTTAATACCTTGGTGAAGTCTATGAGATAATGTAATTAGGTCATATTTGTTATTAATGAGTAACACATCAGAACATGAAGGTCTTTTGGAGTTATAATGCATGTCGGGCCACAATATTATAAAAAATAGCATAAAAAGTTAAATAATCATTAACAATTTATTGATAATTCAACAATATAAAATATTCTAATGTAAAAAGACGTTATCAATGACATATAAATAGAATATTAGATTGTTTCAATATGTATAAAAGTTGACGAAAGACAATTCGATTTACAAATAGATTATCACTATAGTGGAAATAACTAGATTTGCAAATAAAACTTTCATAGTTTTTTTTATGCCATAATATTAGGCCAAAATACTAAACGTAAATTATAGTAATGCAGCTTATAATAAAATGATAGTTCTGCAAATTAAACAATGAAATAATAATAATCAAACAAACTCAAAGTGATAAAATGGTAATGTAAAATTCCTAGCAATCAACTAAATTAGAAGAAGCAAAACTAAGCATTAATTAAATAATAATAGAGGAAGACAATGCATGAAAATACTAGGATGGAAAGAACATACATGATTACTGGTTAAAAGATGGAGTGCACACACATCTTTGCAAGGCAGTGTTTGGCAACATTGAGGACTAGGGGAAGGAAAAGGAGTGCTTCTAGTTGGACTTAGATCGTCATCAAAAACCTTCTTGTATGTGTTTGAAAGACTCCCGATTCACTTCAGTCTTTGTATTTCACATAATATTTGCTACTGGATGCAAATACTTGAAGTTCATTAGATGATGGTGATAATGTTTTCTTTGGATTATGATGATGGCAATTTTATGGTCCTTATTTTGATTTCTTGTGTTTTCTATTTGCGTAGATTACTATTATTCTCGCCTTCTATGTTTTTTTTTGGAATTTGTTTGTCGAAAAAGTTAGAAATTGCTAGAAGTGTGAGTGAGCGTGAGTGGTTATGTGAGTTGAAATCCTAATATATTTAAAAAAGCTTTAAATAAACAAATTAAGGATAAATAAATTTAAAATAAATTAAAAAATTAGAAAGGTCAAAAACATAAATTGAGAAAAGGATATGAATAAGATAACACATGCCATTCACGCTATACATTATGTGTTATAATGTGCTCATGGTGCATATATCATGCACTTTTTTTTTGCTACACCTTGCTATGCTACTAGTGTGTGATGTGAGCTACACTATTATGGGATATATAGCGTGCTATTTTATGCTATTGACCAGTAGAAAGAAGACTGAAATTTAAGCTATCAATATGTGATGTGCCTTGGTATCAAAAACAACAACAAGCTTTTTTTATTGATAGAAAATCAAATACGAACAAAACATGATACAATGGTCCTCTTTCGAGAGGAGGACCTTCTATCCCAAACCCTAGATGTCGTTAAGATCCCTTACAAAATTAAAACTACTGCACTCTCAAATCAAATTTTACATATAAACATGACATAAACCCTCCTACTTATAGCAAACAACAAATACCAAAATAGCCCTCCCCCAATTCTCTCCCAAATCAGCCCCTAGATTTGTCCACTTTAATTAGGAAATATCTCCTAGCTAATCTCCCCCAAATCATCCCCTAAATCAGCCCCCAAATCTGCCCTCTTTAATTAGGAAACATCTCCTAATTAATCGCCTCCAAATCACTCCCCAAATCTGTCCACTTTAATTAGGAAGCATCTCCTAATTAATCTCCTTCAAACCAGCCCCCATATCAGCATGCTTTCCTTATTAATTTCCCTCTCATATCTGAATTCAAATAGGATATCTTTCCCTCCTTAATTATCTCCTTAATTTCCTCCTTAATCACCCTCTTAACATAATGAATTATTACTTTGTTGGGCCTCACAAGTGGGGCCAAAATCTTCTTGGATTTGGTTTCAGGTTCTGCCCCCTCCACGGTCGGTTTAGCCTCCATTGGCTGCAGCCGTAACAATACTCCCCCCCCCCCAAGGCGCACCTTGTCCTCAAGGTGGAAGGATGGGACCAAGCCATTCAAGGCTTTCTTCAGTTGCTTAGTTAGTGGCTATGTTATCGTCCATTGGAACCAAGCTAGAGCTTTTCTCGCCATGCAGTCATAAACTTCTCTTCCTCATTCAACCCATTCACCAAGAAATACATCTCCACTCGGTATACCCACCCATAGGCATCATCCCCTAGGATCGCTACCACCCCAATAGCTTCTTCCTCCTCCAGTGTAGTAGTTGTCATGATCCCTCCATATTTCCCCTGTGTATCGAGGGCAGGACTCACACCTTTCTTGCATCCGTTCTTGCATGACATAATTCCATGATTCAGCTCGACCCCCTCCATCTCCGGTCGCCCACTCCCCTTGCTTGAATGCCTCCCATAATGGTCAGCCACTCCACCACCTCCACCACACAATTTCATTTGGAAACCCTGATCCACCCTTTATTGGAGCTCTAGGAGGAGGCTCTTGATGGACGAAACTCTCCTTGTCGAACCTCTTTCGTTCAATCTCCTTTCCCTTAGATTCGGCCAAGAAAATTTCGATCAAATCTTGGTTAGGGCTAGTAATTGGAACCACCGGTGGAGTTTTGGATTGCATCTTCATGAGTTGCCTTAACATCTCTTCTATCCCTCCAAATCGGCTCTCCATCCGATTTCCCATAGTTCAAAACTTCACCTCCCTACTGAATTTGAATTGCTCTATTTTGCCTTTCAACGCATCCACTTTTTTTGCTATTATCTCTCCAAAAATCTCACTCTAATACCAATTTGATGTCTTGGTATCAAAAACAGCAACAAACTCAAAGATTTTTAACAAAAAAATAAATTTTAATTAATAGAAAACCAAATACGAAAAAGCAAGATACAATGATCCTCTTTCGAGAGGAGGACCTTCTCTCCCAAACCCTCGACGTCGCTAGGATCCCTCACAAAAAGAAAACTACAGCACTCTCAAATCAAATTCTGCATATAAACATAACATAAACCCTCCTACTTATATCAAACAATAAACAATAAATACCATAACATCCCTCCCCCAATTCTCTCTCAAATCAGCCCCCAAATATGTTCTCTTTAATTAGGAAACATCTCATAATTAATCTCTCCCAAATCAGCCCCAAATACGCCCTCTTTAATTAGGAAAAATATCCTCTAAATTAGCCCCAAAATCAGCCCCCAAATCTGCCCACTTTAATTAGGAAACATCTCCTAATTAATCTTCTCCAAATCAGCCCCCAAATCAGCCTGCTTTCCTTATTAATTTATCTCTTCTATTTTAATTCAAGTAGGAGATCTTTCTCTCCTAATTATCTCCTTAATTACCCTCCTAATATATTGAATTATTACTTTGTTGGGCCCCATAAGAGGTGCCGAAATCTCCCTAGATTTGGTTTTAAGTTCTGCCCCTCCACTTCTGGTTTGGCCTCCCTTGGCCTGCAGCCGTAACAATATGTCATAAATTGAGGAAAACAATTAGTGTAGTATTTACTTTGCTTTACTTATCTCTCACTGCTTTTTGGAAGAATTCCTAGCACAATGGTCTGCATTGATGGAACCAACAGGTACACTCCTTCCCCCAACCTATTTTATAGAAATTAAAAAGTGATGTTTATATTGATATTCTTCAAAAGTTTAAGAGTTTCCAAGGGCGCACCCTCTACTCTCCGTCGTCTTCCACCCACCCGTAAGAACTTATTCTTGATCCATCTTTGTTTTTTAGATGCGAAAGCATTGCCATATACACTTAACCTTTTTCTCCGTACCTATTTCGATGGTCTTGTTTTGTCTTCTTGATTCTAACTAGTTTTAGTTGCATTGAGATGAGCTGGAATCCAACCAGCAGAAAGCTGATGCATGAGCTGACTGACACAATCTGGTGTTTGTTTGACAATATTTTGAGAATCTTCTATCTACTTTTCTGGTTTCATGTATATGGCTAACTTTTATGTATTAGAATCCAGCGAACCTTTCATAATTTTCTATCTGGACAGGGTTTAATAAAATATTATTATTATTTGTCTCTAAACTGTAAATTGTTCACCATTTTTCAACTTTTATTTGCAGGTTATTTATTGTTTTGGATTGGAATGTGCTTCGTAATTTTCATGCAAAACCAAAAAAGTTCTTTACTTCTTTCTTTTTTACTTAACTTGCATTCGTGTTTTTTTGGTCATTTAGAATGTTTATACTTTTCAGCTTGTAATTATGTAGAGCTTTATTTTGGTGTTGTTGATGACATTGCAGGACTTCTTTCTGAGCCTATTGGCATCATTATAAAAAAATTGGACCATGAGGCTTTTGCTAAGGTATGATTAGATACACCAACTTACAGGGTTTCATTTGGTAGATGCATAATTATAATTATTCTGTAACAACTTGCCATAACTATTATTTCTACAATTAAGGTTTCTATGATAGGAGTGGACAATAAGTAGGTTATACTGAACACTTTTGCCTAACTGAAAATCTGGTTGGTTCGGTTTGATATCAATTCATAATATTGTATAAACCCGTTGGTTCACTTTCTCACAAACCATAGGCAAGCCCTATTGCTAAATCATACTTGGTGAGCAATGTGTCTTAAGGTGCGAGAGAGCGAGGCAAGCAGTTTGCCTTAATTGAACTGAAGGTTGCACCTACCTTTTGACAACACAGATCTAAATATACCTATGCTATGTATGAATTTTTATTAGTCATTTAATCCAAAACAAAGCTTGATCTTAAATATTTGACATATAAATGTTTTTCATAGTATATAATTTATGTTAAACTAAATTGAACCAGCCGAGCTGAAGAGGCCAAATGAAACCCAAGCAAATCAATCTAAACCATAGATTTAAGTTTCCAACCCTAAACCAACATATGTGCAAAACTGATCTGAATGGAATTGAATATTTGACTAAAAGAACTTTGGCGGTAGTAGGCATTGACGTTGTAGCGAATTGCAATGTTAAAGGAACCTTTTTCACAACTACCCGGACGTATATGATGATGTGCAAGGAGCTTACTTCTTTGGCTCAGTTTTAAATACTAATTTTGTTCTTTACTTTTAGATCTCATCTCTTGGAAACATGCCTTTTTCACATCTCAGTGCAAATTTTTTTGAAGGCCTTTGAAGAAAATGATTGCTTATCATGTCATCAAACTCATTCAGAAGTGCCAACTTTCAGTGAGAAGCTTTGGGTAGAAAAGTATGCTCCATGCTCTTTCACGGAGCTTCTAAGTGATGAACAAACTAATAGAGAGGTACACCAAGGATATTGTGGCACAAGTTATTTCTATATTTTTTATTTAATTTAAGCATGTAGTTTTTAAGTTCTTATTATATGAATTTGAAATTCATTGGCTTCCAACTGCAGGTGCTTTTCTGGTTTAAACAATGGGATTCATCTGTATTTGGATCTCAAGTTAGGTCGACCACTGATGATGTTTTATCTGCTTTGCGGCGTCATTCTTCACCTGTTCAACATAAGAGACTTTCTGGTGGCGAAACCTTCTTTGAGCAGGGTAGAGCAGCTCCTTTTACCCGTCAAAGTCTTAAATCTTTGAATGCAGATAAGCAAATTGAGAATGTAATTGGTTTTTCTGAATCATGGAGCAAGAAAGCAACGGTGGATCATCCTCCTGAGCAAAAGGTGTGTGATCAGATGCTTTTTTTCTTGAAGATTACAGCATTAAAAATAGAATGCAACATCATTCTAACTTGCCAGGCTATCTAAATAATAGTGTCTTATATTTCGTTTTATGCTCATAATTACGTTTCTCAATTGTGATTTTTTTCCTTTAAGTTTCATTTAAAAAGTTTAATATAATTACAATTAATATAAAATATGCTGAAAGAATTCTAAACAACTGAATTAAATCTAAGGTCTAACAATAAAAAAGAGTGATTTTTATGGGTAATGTTCATTCTATTCTGTGAGCTCTGAAAATTCATGCCCCGGCCTTACTGTGCCCTTTTTGTCAACGAGGAGAGTTTCAATGAATTAGGTTTCAGATAAATTTTTAGAGGACATATTGAATTTTAAATAAGACATTACTCAGAAATTTTGCCCTGTTGACCAACGTATAAAGAACAAAAGAAGAAAGATTTGCATACCTCGTATCTAGTCGAAATCTCCGCAAATCCCTCCTGAAATCCCGTCGAATTACTGTGCACTGGCGCCGTTCGCGTCTCTTCGCACAAATCCTGCGTAAAACCTGTTGAACCGTACCCAACTCTCGTCGTTAAATACCCGACCTTCCCTCAGCTCTTCCCACGCGCCTTCTCCTCTTCAAACCCACGACCCTGTCCAGATCGCAGGAGCCCCCTCCATTCGACCTCATCTCCTCTTCGTTTCCCAAAGCCGACATCCTCCATCACTTCGACGCCGCCAGACCTTCTACCCGTCGGATCCCAAGCCCTGTTCCGCCGATCAAGAGAGAGAGAGAGAGAGAGAGAAGCGGAGAAAGGAGCTCTCCTTACCTAGCCGACCCTCCCTGCCTTCGACTCCAAAGCCCTAGCCTGGCCGCTCCGCCTCCTCCAGCGACGCCCCCTTCGTGTCGGTTCGAAAGTTACGACATATTGATAGGAAGCAACTTCGGAAGCTCACTTGCTCAGAAGGTAACTTTCTCCTTTTTGAGCACTTCTTCGGCCAAATCCAGTAAATCCGTCGACCTATAGGTTTGGTAAACCTGGGATTTACGGCCAAACGAGGGAAATGGAGGATTTAACTCACTGTGAGTTTAAGCAGATGCCTAAAGCCTGCTTAAATCCTGTTAATTAAACATGATTTCGTTTAAATCCTTCTTAATCTTACATAAATCTTGTTAAACCCGATTCAAATCATGCTTAAATAATTATTATTAATTGGATTTGATTATTATTAATTATGGTTAATTATTGTTAATTATAAATTAATTAAATTAATTATTATTAATTGTATCTAATTATTATTAATTATTATTAACCAATAATTAATCATAATTAATAGAATTTAATTATGAGTAATTATTTTTAATATAATTAATTATTAATTAGTTATTTGTTAATTATAATTAATTATATTTAATAGTAATTGACTTTATTCATCATAGTGAATTATGATTAAATTCTTTTAATTTTAATTATAATTAATTATGCAAATGCTTCTCTACTCTCTCGCCTCGATCCACGTGCCAACCTCGACGCTTGCAAAGGTATAATTTTCTAACTCAGATTCTCGCTCTCGAAGTTCGCGGCGGACTGGAAAACCGCCTATACACGCTTTCATAAGCGTGGTGGGATGGGACCCCGGTGCGGCGCCTGCAACGAGGCGGGTAATCACCTCAAAATCCTATCCTCGGCGTTCGTGTCGAGCCGGCAAACCGCCTATACACGCTTTCTTAAGCGTGGTGGGAAGGGAACCCGGTGCGACACCTACGGCGAAGCAGGTAGGCCCTATGCACGCTTTCTTAAGCGTGGTGGGGACGATCTTAAGTACCCGTACCTGCGGGGAAACAAAATGCTTTTCTTTTTCAGGTACGTCAAAGACCCATACACGCTTTCTTAAGCGTGGTGGGGGATTGAAGACTTTACACGGCCGCGGTGTCCTCGAAAGAGGGCATCTACCATACACGCTTTCTTAAGCGTGGTGGGAAAGGCCCAGTTTTCCGTAATTTTCCCTAAACGGGGGAGATGCCGGAATGCTGCCGAAATTTCGGATGAACTTGAGACTGTACCTGGACCTGATTTGAACAAATTTGGACAATAAAAAGGACTTGTTTTTGGACTTAAATGAACTAAAATCTAAGCAAGTGTGGACATGAACCAAAACTAGAACTCAAATCAAATGATAACGGACTGGATTGGAGTATAATTGAACACAAGGAACTTGCAAAATTCAGACTTGAACTTGTAGATCAAACTGGACTTGAACTCAAGAAGACATGAACTGGGACATAACTTGAACATTGAATGAGCAATACAAACTTATGAATTCGAATTTGAATCATGACTCGCAAACTTAAATGATTCAGTTGATTCAAACTTGAAAGAACATTGAACTTGAATGTGAATCCAATTCGAACTTGAACATTAACTTGAGACTAATTGGGATGTTAATCAAGCATAATTTGGACATGATTTGAACTCAAATGAGGATTTGATTCAAGTCTACATTGAACTCAAACTGTGCAACATCAAGCAAGGATTTGAACTTGCAAAGAACAACAGGGAACTCGTGGTGGAGAACTTTCAGATGTTACTAACTTACAAGCAACGTCATCAAGTTACAAAATGTATAAGTACTTCCTACATGTACTTGCAAAAGCAACAGTTCTCATGTGAAAGGAAATGATGACGCTATCAATTGACAAAAAGACCTCGGTGCATACAAGCAATAGCTAATTGTCAATTCACAGCATTTGAACAATCACAAGCAAACATCAATCATTGAAACCTGTGAATGGCGAAGGTAGACATGATGTAAATGCAATAAATTCCTACAACAGTTGCCATACTGTTAAGCACACTGTACTTACAAGTGATAACAGCCGACTGTAAAATGCACGGGCATCTCCTACTGGCATCAATGAAAGTTTCAATGCAAAGTATAATCAACTTCCAAGTTGAAATTATGACTTTTACAAACGATAGTAGAAGACCCCTTAGGCGTATAACGACTCATATAAAGACAACAAGTATTGAATGTAACGATGTCTTGTAGATGACATTAACAAGCTTATCACAAAATGCACTGGATGCAGTTATCAGGGATCTGTGAAATAATGATTGATATGCAAGCTGGTATCAGTCGTAAAGATAAACATATGCAAGCAACCGTAGAAAGTCCGCCAAGCTACAGTGGCCTACCTATGAACAACGAGCGACATGCAAAATGTTTTAGGTCACCTTTGCAGTCAACGATAATAAGCAAGCGAATAAGTACGTTGATCTCCCTACAATCAGTGATAAGTGATGCAATACTTGTGAATAACAACGGTGGATATATCGCAAGTATGGTGAATCCCCTGGGGACATAAATATATACGACGCCTATAAGCAACTATGAGAGATATATTATGCACAATAGTTCATCCACGAATGATAACGAATAATGTGCAACGGATATTAGATCCTCCTTACAATCAACAATCATTCAATAATCAAGCGCATACGTTGATTCTTTGATAATCAAATATCACACACAAATGAACGTATCAATTTGCCTGCTAACAACAAAGTCCCCTACAAACGTACAAATGCGACATATAGTGAATGCTAGGATGTTCATGCAATGAGTACATTGATATCCTACAAGCAGCGTTGGAAGATCTGCAATACATACAATCTCTCTACGAGTACAGATGTATGTAAAACATGTCACTCGTGGGTAGATGCAGAAAGACTTCAGTAAATGCAGTATCCTGAAGTCAATTCCAATCTATGAATGAAAACATTTACCTGCCTACCAGCAATAGTTGTGGAGATCGTACGACGCCACGCCACCGGATCCGCAACTTTCATGCAAGCGGACAGAAGGCGTGTACAAATATTCCAAGAATACCCCTGCACGTGTGCACTTTAATTTGTATACACATAGGTACACTAAAAGGGGAAAATATAATCATAACCCGCATGGGCCCCGGCGAGCGTGTTATTGGTACACACGTGACGTCTAGGGATGCTGTGCGGGTCAATAAATTTGAACCCGATCCTCCTAAAGCAAGTAAACAGGAGTTGACAAGGTTCAATAAATAACTATAAAATGCCCCCCAAACACCCGCATGGGCCCCGGCGAGCGTGTTATTGGTACACATGTGACGTCTAGGGATGCTGCGCGGGTCAATAAGTGAATTCAAGTTTGAGCCCGATCCTTCTATTCAGGTAGATGAGAGTTGACACGGTTCGAACTATTAAATAAATATACGGTCGTGAGATCGACCGAGATATTTATTTTATATGTTCATATTAGGCCTTCAAGGCCTATAATCAAGTGAATTCACTTACGAAGGGCACAAAGCCTACGAAACCTGATCCTCTGTTGGCAGCTCGGCAGAGTGGACAAGGTTCAACCCATAAATGTGAATAACCCCATCACCCCGATGATGGCCACGTTGACTGCAACCGGAGGGGTCCACACAAATCTCAAACAAATGTCTCCCAAACTACTACCAAATACCCAAAACTCCAAACTTCACGAAAATTCCCAAATAATTCCAAAAATATTTAAAATTGAAAAATGATCCATCAAATCACTTAAAGCAAAATTCATCCACCCTCCGCAATAGTTTGCCGAGGTGGACAAATCTGAAAATAACCACAGCTCACAAAGAGCTAATGCCTGGTCGAAAGTATCACTAGGATCCATTCTCAAATAATCTCCTGCCAGCAAGGACGTGGTACGAGTCCTCTAACCGGCAGTTTCGCCGCCAAATGACACTGCAGGATAAACGGTTATGACTCGGGGCCCTCTGAACCAGGTGGTCGCCGCCAAATGGCACCATTATATTATGGTTATGGCCAGAGCCCGTATGCTCCCCAATGACATCAAATCCTTGAGATATGAATCAATAGGATATGATCGATAGGGCATAAAGCCCTCTGTTAGCTAAGGTGGATTCAAATTTGTCCCCCTAAACCCTAAACCCTTACTTAGGTGCAAGCTCCTATGGTTAATTACCCCTCACGATAGTGAGAGAGAATTTTTGATTAAGGCTAACCGTTGGATAGGCACTAACCACTAAGTATCCAACGTATAGTAGTACAAACTTTCAGGGTTTGAAAATTAGATTTTTAGGATTTCTAAGATTTGAAATTTATCACCGTATACTTAAAGCGAGTTATGGTGGAATGATGATGGGTTAGATCAAGATCTCATGATTCCATCGTCCCAGGTTGTTATGGTCCTTAGTCTACTTAGTTAGAGGAGATAGTCGACCCAACTTGATCAAAGGATCCATGTCGGCAGTCATGAGTTGTGCCGTCCAAGGGTTCCTTGTAGTTTTTGGGTGAATGTTTGACTGAAGGGACAGATTTGAGTTGACCTTAGCGAGTAAAGGGTTTTGTGCCTTATCAAGTATACTCTATGATTCATTATTCAAGAGTTTAGAGTCATTAGGGAACATATGGGCTATGGCCGTGATCGTAATTTAGTGATACCATTTGACAGTAAAACCACTTTGTCAGAGGGCACTGATCATAATTGATTACTTGTGGTGCCATTTGGTAGAAAAATCACTGATTAGATGACACGTATCATGTTCTTACGAGCGAGAGATGGTTTGTGAATGAATCTTACGATATATATGACCGCTCTTTGTCAGGTGAGATTATACTCAGAAGTTATCCTAATTGACAAATTTTTGCTTGAGTGCAGATGGATTTGCTTTAAGTTTTTAAGGTGTTTAATTTTAGATTTTTAATAGATATCAAGATTTGAGATTTTATTGGAATTTGAACCTAACAACTATAAATTTTGGCATTTATGGGAATTTTATTGAAATTTACGTGTTAGGTTTGCCTTAGACATTAGTATTTAATCCCAGCTTTATATTTTATTTCTATAATCCCATTCGGCTTTCTGTAATCTGCATATGAGAATCCATCATTTTCAGGACTTGTCTTTTTGTGCAACCTTTAATATATTTGCATTAGATGTTTGCACGATTTTTAATGCATCATATGACATTTGCATGTAACATCTGGTACACTAGGTATATTTGTATGCTTCTCTAGATGATTTAGTAGGATTTGTGGACTACATCAAAATGCGTGCAAACATCTAATGTTTATCCTGGATTTATTATAGGTGTACATATAGGGTTTAAGGCTTATACTGGATTGATTACTTTTCTTGCCTTTGATGTTCTTGCACAAATTTTGAAAAATTACATATTGGAATTTGAATGTTAATTTGTAAAACTCGTGCAAACATCTAACTCTCTCATGGGTATACATATAGGGTTTAAGGTTTATCCTGGATTGATTACTTTTCTTGCCTTTGATATTCTTGCACAAATTTTGAAAAATTACATATTGGAATTTGAATGTTAATTTGTAAAACTCGTGCAAGTGGCGATTATGTGAATTTTGACTTTTTACCTTCATATTTTGCATCTTTGAAGAATTTTTAGGGGTCGCCTTTTGTCCGTGCGTACAAAGGGGGTGCGGATCCTGTGGCTAAGTAGGTAATTTTTAGGTCAAATGCATGGAATGGGTACAAGCACCTTTTTAGCTTATTTGAATTTTTAGATTGCTACTAATTATGGGAGTAGACTCTATAGGAGATTCTCCACCTTATATACACATGAGAGAGTGAAAAGCTCCATATATCCCAAGACTTCAATAGGAGTTTTCATTTAAGTTCTTTGCAAGTCATTTGTTGAGTTTCTTCTGATTTCTAGACATCTTAATTTGTTGTTGCCAGCCTTAGGATTTTGTATACATCTTGTTTGTATTTGTAAGGAGTTCCCTGTATATTATGTTTTGTTCCCTGCTTGTATTTTAATCCTTGCATTTTAGTTCTTTTAAGCATTTGATTTAAATATTTTAATTTGCTTAGATTAATTGAATTATTTTGCAAGTTCCTGTAGTCTAAATTTCAAGTTCCCTGTAATGAGTTTAAGTCCTATGTAGTGCTAAAATCATTCTAAGTCTTGAATTTTACTGAATAATCTAGCAACTTCCTAGCACCTTCTCTTTTCAGGATAAATTTTGGGAGGTGCTTGGTTTGCCCACCATGTCGGGAAGGGCATGCATGGTCGGTATTGGGTGACACCGCTGTTAGAATTTTTGAATCCCATCTTGCTCGAAAGGGCATGCATGGGATACTTGCACAAGATAACTTAAGCCAGCTCAAAAAAATATAGCCGATCAAATCACATCTTTAGCTAATAAGGCTTCTCCCACCACGCTCTAAGCGGCATGCGTAGGTTGCACCTCACAATGACAAGTATGCTGCTCACGAGTTCACAACTACACCGTAAACACTGTTGGTGAGCTTCTTACCACCACGCCCAAAATGGCGTGCATAAGAGTCTACTCGCTACACTGGATGTGTAACAAGTGGAGTCCACCAACAACTTTATGAATGCCGCTATGAGATTTTTCCCACCACACTTGAAAGGGCATTTAAAAAACACTAAAAAATTATATTTTTGAGAGTAAGATTTAAAATTTAAAGATTTTGATTGTGCATGAAAAATCTAATGTTATGTGGGAAAAAAGTAGGTAGTCATATTAAGAAAGTTGCAAAAGATGTGCTTATATCAAAATGAAAAGCTCCTAATAAATAAAAATAGTTGGTTGTGAATCAAAATGTGCAAGAAGAGATAAAAAATAAGAAGATTTGTTATCTAATTAGTTTAAGTGTAAAAGCTCAGAAAATTGTGAAAGATATAAAGAGGCTGTAAGGAGTCTAAGAACAACAAGTATGTTGCTCACGAGTTCACAACTACACCGTAAACACTGTTGGTGAGCTTCTTCTCACCACGCCCAAAATGGCGTGCATAAGAGTCTACTCGCTACACTGGATGTGTAGCAAGTGGAGTCCACCAACAACTTTATGAATGCCGCTATGAGATTTTTCCCACCACACTTGAAAGGGCATTTAAAAAACACTAAAAAATTATATTTTTGAGAGTAAGATTTAAAATTTAAAGATTTTGATTGTGTATGAAAAATCTAATGTTATGTGGGAAAAAAGTAGGTAGTCATATTAAGAATGTTGCAAAAGATGTGCTTATATCAAAAGGAAAAGCTCCTAATAAATAAAAATAGTTGGTTGTGAATCAAAATGTGCAAGAAGAGATAAAAAATAAGAAGATTTATTATCGAATTAGTTTAAGTGTAAAAGCTCATAAAATTGTGAAAGATATAAAGAGGCTGTAAGGAGTCTAAGAAAGCAATTTGCGATGCAAAGAATTTAGCTTTTAATGATTTATAATATGTACACCTATGATTACCTGTGTAGGTACCTATTTGCATGTGTCTTGTAGGTTATGATTAGGTCGAGCGAAAGGTGGATGCCTCATCTCTCAGAACAGCTCATTCGAGGGACTCGCTAAGGAGTTCAAAGGAGCTTAACACTGGAGCACGGTGGACCGAGATCGGTCACATCTTCCAAGCAATTATCTCCCCCCAGGGGAAGGATGACCTCAGAAGTTCTTTTCTCGATCAGACAAATCTGTATTCATTGAAGCCAGAGCCAAAGCTCCCATATACACCAAGCAACCGATGACATACATTGCCTCTTTGAAGATCTCTCTCTCATGTTTGCCTGAAGACCACATTTAGATACTACTCACCCCTCTTACATTAACGGGGTGACCCAAATCGGCCTCCCATCTCACGCTAGCCCATCCTCAAGACAACATCTAGAATACACTTGCACCCTCTCATCACAACAGGGGGACAACAGATTATCATCTGATATAGCTCGACTTGCCCTACTCAGCTACTGACTAGCTTGGCAAAGACAAATTACAAATAAAGATCTATGAGATAGCTACATAACAAGACATAAATCCTGCATTCTTCCGAACCCTATAAAGGGGGGAGGAAAGAGAAAACAACAACAACAACAACATCAAGCCTTTATCCCACTACGTGGGGTCGGGGGAGGAAAGAGAAAAGAAAGATCTTTTTTTTTTCAGGAGAAGAAATCCTGGAGGAATGCATATGAGAGCACATACTACGACAAAAGATGAAAAGAAATGAGAGATTTACAAAGCATTGTATCATTTTTTTTCTTACATGGCCTAAGCTCCACAGTGTAGAACCCTTCAATTATTTGTGTATCTCTGACTTGAATAATAAAGATCTTGTTTAAATCTACATTTCTCTCATTCTCTCACACTTAGACTTCATCACCTTCTCACTAACTCTCAGCCTATAGGTAGCGCAAAGTACGGCCTAGCATCATCCACCGAACAAAGCGGGATCCAACATCCTCTCAGGTGTGGTGAGTATGGATCGATGGCGAATACAAGAAAATCGTTACCTACTAGGAAGCCTGAAGCCTCATAGAATACCATGAATTTTGAGTACACTTGCTGTGAGCTGCAAGAAATGGAGCGTCTCTTGAAGTCCATTCATTACATTCTCGTCGCCACTAACCATCCACCGTAAACGGGTAGCCTGCCGAAGGATCGTCTAATCCTGGTGCTCACCAAGAGCTGTCAGAAGAAGCTCATGCTTCAGATCTAACTGCCAACCTCACCCGCCCCTAGGCGAGGGATGAGAACTCCAATTCGATAGTTAGAATGACCAAAGAAATCGAACTTGGCCTGACCAACGCCTTCTCTAAGCTAATCTTCAAAGTAAGAGTACCTCCGAACTTCAAGCTACCTCACCTTGAAGCTTACTATGCAAAATTGATCCTACGGATCATGTGGCAACTTTCGAGTCCATGACCTCCCTCGACATCAATGACACCCTTTAGTGTTGTCTCTTCTTTACTACTCTGAATGATTCAACGCTAACGTGGTTCACTTGCGTACCCAGTGGGGTGATCACCTCCTTCATCAACTTTAAGCGAATATTTGTCGCATAATTCACCAGTCCCCAGAGACCCTAAAAACTCACAAGTCTTACTAAAGATGAGATAAGAACTAGATGAGTTGCCAGTGAGCTTTATATTATTGTTCTAGAAGGAAATGCTCAATGTAAAAGACCTTGTGCCGGCAGTTGCTCAAGCAACCCTTGACCTATTGGTTGAGAGAAGGTTCCTCCGCTATGCACTAGGCCTGCAACAACCAAAAATACTGGCAGAATTGTTGGAACTCGCCAACAGCCATGTTAATGCTGAGGAATACAACTGGGTGACCGAATCCTCGATAATTGCCTTGCGGCATGATCTCACTGTAAGAAGAAATCTCCCATCGAGAAGAGCCAGAGAAAGAATCGACCTTAGGAGAAAAAAAATGAAAGTTCGGGGAGGTTGTACGACCTTGTTGAACTATCTCTAGATGCACCAAGAGGGGGGTGAATTGGTACTTTAAAAATTTTTACAACAAAAACCTCCTTTTTTGTTTTATGCAATATAACAACTTTAAGACAACAAATTTTAGATGAGTAACTAGCACAGGCGAAAGCAATTTAAAACTCGATCCTTTTTTTAGGCACAAACAAATCAAGCGAAAAATATAATTTTTGCTAACACAAATTAAACTAACTGCAGCTTGTAATGGAAGATTAAATTTGTGCAGAAAATTTAAGATGCAGAAACTAAAAATGCAGAAAAGAAATATTAGAAAGAGCACATTAGAAATTTTATAATGGTTCGATCAACCTTGATCTATGTCCACTCCCCGGAGTTCTCCTCTATGGGTATTGCACTAACACTATAGTGATTCTCCTTTTGCCCCCACACCAAGGTGGAGAAGCCCTTACAAATCCCTTCCACTAAATCCTGTGCAGCAAAAAACCGAAAGCTATGTCACCCTCCTGGTGACGGCATCGAACCTTCAATCCTTTTTCATCCTCTTGGTGAAGGTAGAGAACCCACGAAATCTTTCTCACCCTCTTGGTGATGACAGAGAATCGTCAATCTTTTTTCACTCTCCTGGTAAAGGCAAAGAAGACTTTGAAGCTTTTCTCCCAAGACAACTTCAAGAACTCACCAAGGCCACTGGAGGAAGCAAGGTGCAAGCTTGCCTGGAGCAACCGTGTGAACACCCCTCACATTCCGTCTCCCTCATGCATAACCTCACCTTCTCCCTCTCTATGCCCAAAGTTCTATCAAGAATTCTCCCTCAGAGTTCCTTTAACAGCCAAAAGTCTTTCTAAAAGACTTCATTGAGTTGCTTAACTGCAAGGCTTCAAAAATCCTAATTTTTCAATTAAGCCGTTGTGTTCATACAGTACGATCTGGGTTCATACAGTACGAATAGTTCAAAATAGGGATTCATCCAGTACGATGGAACAATAGCTCAGACAAATTGTTCAAATTCTGTATATTTATTATACAGTACGATTAGTTCAATTTCACTCTTCGTACAGGATGATTATTGGGACGATTGAAAATCGTCTATGTCGATCGTCCGGTACGATTAACATCGTACAGTACATTTAGTTCAAATATCAAGCATTCGTATAGCGATTAATTCAAAAATCAAGGTTTTTGTTCAGTATGATCTCTGGGGCGACTAGATTTCGTCCCTGTCAATCGTACGGTATGATCTGAATTGTACAGTACGTTTAGCTACATTTATTAACCCTGATTTAATTCACTATTCACGGGGAATAATTTAAGTAAAATTTCAAATATTGTATAGTACGATTAATTCAAAATTCAAATTTTAAAATACTTAAATTATCTAACAGCTAGGGTTTCTTGATAGAAACAAATCGTACAGTACGATCTATATTGTACGGTATGATTATGATGTAGAACGATGTGGCAAGCTAGAGACAGGGACATTGATTTGAGGAATTAAAAGACTTGCCAACATAGGAATTTTAATTAAGGAAGGATTTTGAATTAACTCCTAACTAAAAAAATTCAAATTAGCCTGATTTGAGGGGGCTTTCTTAAATAACTTATCTTATTTTAGGAAGGAATTTCAAATTCAAATAGATTGGAATATGAAATTAAGAACTTTCCTAAATTAAGATTCACCCAATATGGAAGGTAATGAATAACCAATTTAAAATTGTGGAGGCAATAGAAAGGGAGATTTAAATTTGAATAGAGGGAAGGGTGGGTAGACCACTTAATGGGGACTAAATTGGATGATTAAAAAGGGGTTGCCAAGTTAGGAAATTTAAATTAGGAAAGGATATTTTAAATTATCACCCATTTAAATTCAAATAAACATGATTTGAGGGACTTTCCTAATATAGGTTTCCTCTTTTAGGAAATAAAATTCAAGTTCAAATTCAATTGAATATGAATTTAGATAGCTTCCAAAATTAGGAGTTATTCTAGGAAAGGGTTTGAATGCTGAATTTTGAATTTGGAGCCAAAGGGAGGGGGTGTTGGCCGGTGGCTTTGGGAATGGGATTGGGGCCGGCGGTTTGTTGATGTTCGGTCTTGGCCTTGGGTGGAAGGTCTTGGCCAAGGAAGGAAATGAAACAGGGGGGGTGGCGGCTAGGGTTGGAGAGGGGAGGGAGGTTGGTTAAGGGTTTGGGTCAAGGTGGCCGGCGGTTTTGGATGAGGGCAGAGGGCTGGGTTGGTCTCGGTCAAGGGAGAAAGAGGGAGTTAGGGGCGGCGACTAAAGAAAGAAGAAGGGGAATTAGAGAAGAAGATAAACCACAAGCCCGGACGCTTCTTGCGGCTGATGAATAATACTTTGCCCTCACCTAGGGACTTCAAACCACAAGCCCAGACGCTTCTTGCGGCTGATGCCTATTGCGTACCCTCACCTAGGGACATCCACTCTCCTAAAAACTCCCATAGCTCGTAAGAACAAAGTGCCAATTTTTTTTTTACTTAATAATCATCCATTAACCTCAAATAATGAGGAGGAGGCTTTAAATAGCCAACATACAATGAAGGAAAACAAAAAGACAAACATGCTCCTAGGGCTTATATAGGACTACTCCCTTAAGTGAGGGTAAAAATAGAAAAAAAATGCATAAATAATTTTAAATACAAATAATAACTCAATAAAGTGGGGCGATCATGGCCGTCGATCTTCGACTACTCTGATAAACTTTCACAGTCGGATGTCCTCATCATTCTCCCGGGATGGAAAAGAGCTTGACTCCGTCGAGTACGCATCCCGGGTGCGTAACCATGCTCTGATACCAAACTGATGTAGAACGATGTGGCAAGCTAGAGACGGGGACATTGATTTGAGGAATTAAAAGACTTGTCAATATAAGAATTTTAATTAGGAAAGGATTTTGAATTAACTCCTAATTAAAAAAAATTCAAATTAGGGGGCTTCCTTAAATAACTTATATTTTTTAAGAAAGAATTTCAAATTCAAATAGATTGGAATCTGAAATTAAGAACTTTCCTAAGTTAGGATTCACCTAATATGGAAGGTAATGAATAACCAATTTGAAATTGTGGAGGCAATGGAAAGGGAGATTTAAATTTGAATATTCTCCAAATAAAAGAGAGAGGGAAGGATGGGTCGGCCCCTTAATGGGGACTTAATTGGATGATTAAAAAGGGGTTGCCAAGTTAGGAAATTTAAATTAGGAAAGGATATTTTAAATCATCTCCCATTTAAATTCAAATTGACATGATTTGAGGTACTTTTCTAATATAGGTTTTCTCCATTAGGAAATAAAATTCAAATTCAAATTCAATTGAATATGAATTTAGATAGTTTCCAAAATTAAAGGAGCTATTTTAGGAAAGGGTTTGAATGTTGAATTTTGAATTTGGAGCCAAAGGGAGGGGGTGTTGGCCGGTGGCTTTGGGAATGGGATTGGGGCCGGCGGTTGGTTGATGTACGGTCTTGGCCTTGGGTGGAAGGTCTCGGCTAAGGAAGGAAATGAAACAGGGGGGGTGGCGGCTAGGGTTGGAGAGGGGAGGGAGGTTGGTTAAGGGTTTGGGTCAAGGTGGCCGGCGGTTTGGGATGAGGGCAAAGGGCTGGGTGGGTCTCGGTCAAGGGAGAAAGAGGGAGTTAGGGGCGGCGGCTAAAGAAAGAAGAAGGGGAATTAAAGAAGAAGATAAACCACGAGCTCGGACGCTTCCTGCGGCTGATAGGTAATACTTTGCCCTCACCTAGGGGTTTTAAGCCACAAGCCCGGACGCTTCCTGCGGTTGGTGGCTATTACGTGCCCTCACCTAGGGACTTCCACTCTCCTAAAAACTCCCATAGCTCGTAAGAATAAAATGCCAAAATTTTTTTTTTCTTAATAATCATCCATTAGTCTCAAATGATGAGGAGGCTTTAAATAGCCAACATACAATGAAGGAAAACAAAAAGACAAAAATGTCCTTAGGGCTTACATAGGACTACTCCTTCAAGTGAGGGTAAAAACGGAAAAAATGCATAAATAATTCAAAATACAAATAATAACTCAAAATGAAGTGGGTCGATCATGGCTATCGATCTTCGACTCCTCTTATAAACTTTCACGGTCGGATGTCCTCATCAGATTAGTTCATTAGTATTAATTACACAATTAGTCGTAAATCATCTTTTTTTGTATAACGGATCGCACAGTACGATCGCAATCATACGGCACATTAGTTCAAAAAATCTCAGCTCACTTTTCTCACTTCCCTCTGTGTGTGCACGGTCGCCAATTTAGCATACATCCTTACATAGTCAGACTCGAGAAATATAAAATAAAGAAAAATGAAAAATACAGACATCCTATTCTACCCAAACTTGAGCCTTGATCAATCTTGAGCAATGTATGATGTACATGAAATGTTAGTACACATAGAAAAAATAATATCTAATATTTATGTTAGAAGAAATAAAATTTCAATCAATAATATTTGTTATCATTAAAATCACAATTTGGGGATCCTGAATTGCAACAAAAAGGACCAAGGGTCAAGTCTCCGATGTGACTGAAGGCGCCCCAATTCATATACGCTCCCACGTTCGACATTTTTAAGAACCAGGACATTATCCGTATTGAGAACCAAAGAAGTACGTAGAGTGGTTGCTCACTGACCTCAAGAATACTCGACGTATACTGTGTTAAGGGTATCCATGGCCAAGCTCGTTGAGGCCATCCAAAACAAGGAATTCTTCAGGCGTTCGCCGCCTATGAAGATCGACAGTGCTCGGGATATGTTGTGATATTGTGTATTCTGCAAGGATCATGGGCACGACACCGAGGAATGTCGACACTTGTGTAACCTAGTCGAAGAACTCATCAAGATAGGAAAGCTTAAAGAATTCATGTTCCCTAACCCAGAGTGACGACCAGGAAAGGCCCCACTCGAAGTCGAAGAGGCTGCTAACAAGCCAAGGCTTACTCGATCTATTTATATCATAGGGGTAGTTGTTATGTGTGGAATTTGATTGTGTTGACCAATCTGGTTGTTCTGTTGTCTCGGACCTCAAAGCTTTTCGTATTCACTGGGGGGTACAGGGGGTTTACCACTTTGCTTGGGTTCGGGTGCTTTGCACACAAAATTTTTTCCCTGTACAACGCACTGGTGTTGCGTACTCGAGCGCCCCCCCCCCCCCCAGCGCTGAACAAAAGAGAGCAGAGTGCCGCAGTGGTATAGATATGGCGCTGCAACGGTGCAAGGCATAGGCTTGAGCGTCTCAACGCCCCAAACTGGCGCCGCAGCGCAGCGAGATGAACTAGACGGTTTTCTTTCTCATTTTTTTGAAGGGTTGCATCCCTTGGGATTATTTTACTTGGCTTTCTCTTGTATTTTGATAGAGTAGACATTGAGAACGGTGTATGTGAGAAGAGAAGCAAGGAAAGAGTGAGAGAGAAGAGAGATCTATACTTATTTCTCCCAATTTTCATAATGGATTTCTTGGTGTAGTGTGGCTTCGTGGTTTTTCCCCTATCTTGGGATTTTTCACGTTAAATCTTGTTGTCCTTTACTTTTAAACTGCTTTTATTTTCTTGTTTCGTCATTGTGGTGTTTACTCCTCATCTTCCCCAACAGTAGTGCCCGCAATCACAGGAGGCGATCGAAGAAATGTCCCTACACTTCCAAAGAAGCCGCAAATCATTGATGGGCCAACCCGGAGCAACCCTCTCAACGAAACCATTGTCATTATCGCTCTAATTGCCAACTATTAGATCGACAATATTCTGATAGATATGGGGAGTTCAGTGAACATAATCTTCAAGGCCATCTTCGATAAAATGAATATGCTTGCTTCTCAACTTATCCCATTGCAGGACACCTTTATGGATTTTTAGGAGAATGAAGGGAAACCAATGGAACAATCGCCCTACCAGTCACTTGGGTTGAAGGAGATCGCTAATACATCGCCATGATAGATTTCGTCATAATCGACACACCGACTACCTACAATGCCATATTCGATAGGCCATTGCTGAATACACTCAAGGCCGTGGTATCAACCTACCATGTCATCATCAAATTCTCGACTGAAGGAAATGAAATCACCGTAAAAGGTGATCTAGCCCAGTCATGCACTTGCTACCTACGGGCGGTAGGTCTGGTTGACACCTCTGAGGGAATTCTACAACCAGACACAGAACGTGGCCCGACCCTTGAAGCGACTAAGGCCATCGAAGAAGTACTAGTAATAGAAGATGAACTAGGTTGATCCTTCAAGATCAACACCTCTTTTAATAGAGAATACTGAGACGATCTAATACAAACTCTCTGCGACAATCTCGAATTGTTCGCATGGACAACCGTAGAGATGTGGGGCATAAGCGAAGAAATCACATGCCATCGGCTGAACGTTCAAAGAGGCTCTCGCCCCATCAAGTAGAAAATTAAATAAAAAAAACAGTCGCTTTACTCACCCAACTTATTCGGGAAGAAGTGGAAAAGTTACTCGTCACTAACTTCATCAGGGAAGTCCAATATCCTGATTCGATTTTCAATGTGGTAATGGTTCATAAATCAACTTGTAAATGGAGAATGTGCGTAAATTTCAATAATCTAAACTCAGCATTTCCCAAGGAAGGCTACCTGCTTCCAAGGATCGACACCCTAGTTGACTCCACGGTGGGGTATCCCTTTGTGAGCTTCTAAGATGCCTTTCGAAGTTTTTAGGCTTATGAAGCATTATATCTGTGCAAGTTAGACTAGTGAAATGACTACAGAGTGATAACATCGGTAGTGGCTCAATGGTGGCTAGTGGTCGGCGGGACAATGGCTGAGGAATGGAGAAGGATGTTGGCCATCCACGGAGCTTGGACGGCGGTAGGTGGTTTGCCTTGCTTGAGTGAGGAAGAGGCGAGGGGCCCGGCTTGTGTGAGAGAGGAGAGAACGAGAGGTGAGTTTATTACTAGTCTTGGCGTGAGGAGCACTAGATTGAGAGGTCTAGGTGGCTGGTTAAGCAAGGAAAAAGAAAATGATTTCTTAGTGTTTTGGGTTAGGTTTGGTTTAGTTTCCTTTTTCTCCTCCTCTTCTATTAGATAATAAAAAATCAAAAGGGAAAAAATGACTTTTCAACGGCAAGAGGACAAGATACAATGTATTATTGTACCATAAATATTTTAAGATTTATTTGAATTTTTTTATAATCTTTTAATTAGATCTTATAAATTTAAAATAGTGAACTTTAAATTTTAAAGTCAATTTTTTAAAATTTTCGTAAAAGCATAAATAAATATTTATTTTAGATTCATGTTGACTCGCTTGTGAAAATTTCGTCGCCCACACACATCGAGTTTCAAATCGTTTAATGTGCGCAGGTGGAATTTTTGTCGAATTTCTCATGCCGGAACATTAACAATATGGTGTCTTTTCTTATGTTTTGTGATGTTTCGGACGCACTCACATTGTTTGTTTTGCCAACGGAGGTCTTCGGGTAACCTCGCGTATTGTCGCGCAATTAATTTGACATTTTCAATCATGTTCGCTCGATCTGCTTGCAAGAGGTCTCATATAGCTAATTTCAATGTTGCGATGGCAATGGCATGATCTGTTTCATGATCGGAGGTCATTTTGAGTTGTTTTGAGTATCGTCGGTGTATGTTATATCAGCTTGTGCGGCGCATCATCAATCAAACATTTTATGTGGTTGTATTCATCAACCACGTTGACCTCATCGGATGTGGTTGTATTCATCATTAACACATTTTGGAGGTCGACATATACTATCTAATAATGTTTATGAACTTTGAAGATATTGTTTTCACTGCTAACTTTGTTCCATAGGACTAAACTCAAATAAGATAAAACTCTTATTTTGAACATTTTGTTTGGCGTTTCTAAGGTAGTTTAGATTCAAAGTTGAATGACAATATTTTTAATCAAGCCTTTAGTGTAACATATTGATAGCATCCCATCAGCGAGATCCAATTGTCTTAGTCTGATCAAATAGGACAGTTGCATTATTCTGTTAGTGGCCTTCTTATGTCAATGTTGTGTTGTTGGTTTATGTTTTGAGGTCATAGTTGTGTCACTATCCTATTTGGTAGTAACATCTCTATTTATGCCATATTTGTATGAACATTATTAGTATTCTTATTGGTGTTTTTGGCATTTTGTTTATAAACCATATTAATGCAAATAATGAAGAAGTTATGTGTGTGCGCGTGCATATATATATATATATATATATATATATATATATATATATATATATATATATATTGAATATATATTAAATTATTTTGCGCAAAAACAATTTACACAAAATAATTTAAAATATTGAAGAAGTTACGTTGGGTCTAACCCATGAGCTAAAACTAGCTTAGTGTTTTTTTTTGTTTTTTCTTCATTTAGATGTGATGAAGCATTGGCTACTTGCCACAACTCAATCTCTTTGACATTCTCAAATTCACACTTTCTTCCTCTCGGTGCAGCTTTCCAAGAAAGCCAGCTATCCTAGGAGTTTTCTAGCATGAGTACGCTGAACTTTTATTTTTTTTATCAGACATCAACCATTAAACTAATAAGTGCCTCGATAATTTAAAATATTTGCTTCATTATATTTAAGGGATCTCTCATTTTCTCCAACATGAGTTGACAGTCTTATCAAAAACCCTACACATTGCATGGGTACGGTCATTAACTTTTTCTATTTAAACAAAATTAAAATTTTTATGCTCAGATAGAAACTCTAACGTTCTTAAGAAGTAAGCCCGGACTCGCCGGGAGTTTTTCATGCATACATATTGACTTTTCTCATCCGTGTTAGGCACCTCCCCGCCTGCGGGTTCTGGCAGACCACCTGACCTATTAGGGTGCAGTTCTGTCCAAGGGGATGTTGTGCAATCTCTAGGATAAAACCTATTTTTAAGCCTATTTTAAAACTGCTTCATATTGATTTAAGCATTTCATTAAGTCAACTAGCATGCATTGCATTAGATACAAATTAAAAATCGAGTCTAAATCTTAATTACATTTTATTTAGACATTTAACCCAACATATGTTAAGGGGTCAATTAGGATTTGCTCTAGATGTCGACCCCAATTCTTTAAACCAATCTTAATTAATGTCCTCAACCACTCTACATTTAAAGACTTTGACTCATGGTTTTAAAAGCGTTTAGGTGGTTTAGCTAGCTCCCCAATCCAGGCCGGGGTAAGTCCAGATTGCATTGCATTAGCTAGGATCCGGGTCACTGATTTTCAGTACCCATTTTAGACTTAGGTTCTGAGGCAGATGTTCAATCCTAAGACCTCAATCTTCCGGGAATCTAATTCCCACTTTCTAATAAAATTGATCACTTAAATATTAAATCTTTTTCAATCCAATTCAAGCCCAACACTTAGGATAGGTTGGGGTGTTTCTGAAGCAATTCAGAATCTTAAAGCACCTCCTACCATTCTTCCTTTGACTCCAGAAATAAGTGTTCAACCTTGAACCATTTCCACTTGAAATCCCAGTCATTAACCTCCTTTGACATCAATCTTTGAAAATCTTAAATGAAATTCGTATCGCTATTTTAATCGAGAGTATTCGTAGGAAATTTTCTGGTTTCCTACGATGTAATTAACTACGAGGGCTTGCGCTCGTAGGAGATTTAGAAACCCAGACCTGATTTCAAAATCAAGCTTTTTCAAAATCCTCAATTAATTATCTTTGGGAAATTCAAAATTCAACGATCATTATTGTCATTTTCAAATGATCGATAACAGATGATATCCTCTTTCTTTGGAAAGATATATCGTACTATTATTGTAACTTTGATTATGAAATTAATGATCTCTTTACTGGATTATTATAGTTAAATAATGGATTAAACATCATTCTGATTCTTCGGGATCATATGTTGTTTCTCCTTGAGTTTGACTACGATAATCAGGATAAATCAAGATTTATAATCTGAACCTATTAGGGAATGATATGTTTACCTTTCGAGGTAATATATCATTCATAATAAGTGTTCGATTATAAAATTTAAATTCCAGAAATTTAACTTTCCCAAAGAAAATTAAACCTTTTTCAAAACAACTATATTTTTTTTTCAATCAAACAGTTTATTTGACTGTATTGTGTGTATGTGTGTTTGAACTCTTGTATGCGATATCTATATGAACTATTTTTAGGCATGCAGCTTGCCCAAGAGCGCTTATGTGGGGGGTATGTATGTGGAAACTATGTGCATGAGGGTAGCTCCCTCGCATATTTATTTTTGCATGAATGGTGTTTCTGATATCATGAGTATATGTTTGATATGCATGTACATGTATCAACTGTGTATTTGTGTGTGAATAATATGTACTCATGCATGAGATATGTTTGGATCAAAAAATAATGAAGATAATATATGCTTGTACGTTGGTTCATGTATGTGTTTTAGCATGTGTGTGTTTGCATACTTCTATTATATGTGCGCATTTTTCCTTATATATTTGTTGTATTTTAACTAAAAAAAGTTTCGTTATTAGTTATGTTGTAATTAATATGACTAAGTATGATTACCGAGTTGATTTAGTTGTAATTGTTAGGTGTAATTGACGTAAGCATGTATATGTCCATGTGCATGTGTAATTGAATCATGTTTGCTTGTGTAAAAGATGTGTGAGCTATGTGAACTGTTTATTTATGTGCTTGTATGTAAATTTTTTGAGTGCGGTGTATTAAGTATTATGAGAGATTTATGTCTGCGTGCGTGTTGTGTGCATGCATTTTTAAACTCTTTTTATGCTTAAATTATGTAAACTATCTCTTTATGCATGGGGGGCTCATGCTCAGCTAGCAAGCATAGACATGTTTCTATGGGCGCTTATGTGTGACACTTACGTGTGAATTTTGTGTGTGAGTTTTATTATCATATATTTTTATTTGTATATGAACCTGATCATCTCTGTAGCATTATTTTCTTAGGCTCTATTAATTGACTTTCTTCAACTTCAACCCAACTTAATGGAGTTTAGCACCTTCTTCCATATTATGCTTCATAAAGTTTTATTTAAATATTGAATAGATAACTATTATTGTATGCAAATTCTATTAATTAGAATATAATCTACCAAGCTACCGCCAAAGTCCAATACGTATAATTCTTTCTAATTGACCATTTGTCATTAGATAAAATAATGTACTGAGATTTACCTTTATACCAAAATTTTCATGTTCCATGGTCTTGAAGTAAATCTCGCATCTTTTTTGATACTATTACCTTTGGAATTCAATGCAACTTAATGATCTCCTTTACATATTATCTCGTTAATTTCTATACTGAATTCATTTGCTTAATAATATTATTATAATCCTATCTAGATCTGAAAAATCCCTTAACAAAATCCATTGCAATTTTTTCTTTTTTTTTTAGGATAGTAATGACAGGAACAAACCACTTTGGCCATTAACGTTTAGCCTTCATTGTTTGATAGATTTCACATTTGGCCATATATTTCAACTTCTTGTGTAGTGTATGTGTGAATTGTGTGCATAACTGTAATTATTGTGTACTTTTATGTGTGTATAAATTATGTACCTATGTATATGCCTATGTGCTTGCATGCATGCGTGAGTCCATCCCCAACTCTTCATTGTGAAAACATGCTGTCTAAAGCACTTTCCTCAACCGCTGCTTCGTTAGGAAGAAAAATTGGGTGAGTTTGTGGTGCTACTGTGTTATTATTTATGTGTGTGAACTATACATGTTCATTTGACTGTATTATGTGCATGTGTGTTTGAACTCTTGTATGCGATATCTATATGAACTATCTTTGGGCATGCAGCTTGCCCAAGAGCGCTTATGTGTGGGGTATGTATGTGGGAACTATGTGCGTGAGGGTAACTCCCTCGCATATTTATTTTTGCATGAATGGTGTTTATGATATCATGAGTATATGTTTGATATGCACGTACAAGTATCAACTATGTGTTTATATGTGAATAATGTGTACTCATGCATGAGATATGCTTGGATCAAAGAATATTGAAGATAATGTATTTGTATGTTTGTTCGTGTATATGTTTTCGCATGTGTGTGTGTGCATGCATGCTTCTATTATGTGTGTGCATTTTTTTCTTATACATTTGTTGTGTTTTGGGTAAAAGAAGTTGCGATATTAGTTAGTTGTAATTGATATAGCTAAGTATGATTACCTAGTTGATTTAGGTGTAATTGTTATGTGTAATTGACGTATGCATATATATATATATATGTTCATCTGCATGTGTAATTTAATCGTGTTTGCTTGTGTGAAAGATGTGTGAGCTATGTGAACTATTTATGTATGTTCTTGCATGTGAATTTTTTGAGTGCGGTGTAATTATGTGTCTTGAGAGATTTATGTCTGAGTGCGTGTTGTATCCATGCGTGTTTAAACAGTTCACGCAGCTCACACATCTTTCACACAAGCAAGCAGGATTCAATTACACATGTATATGGGCACATACATGCATACGTCAGTTACACCAAACAATTACACCTAAATTAACTAGCTATATCAATTAAACTTAACTAATAGCGCAACATTTTTCAGTCAAAATACAACAAATATATTAGAAAAAAATGCGCATACATAATAGAAGCATGCACACACACACACATGCTAAAACTCATACACGAACAAATGTACAAACACATATATTTTTATTATTTTTTGATCCAAACATATCTCATGCATGAGCACACATTATTCACACACAAATACACAATTGATATATGTACGTGCATATCAAACATATGTTCATCATATGATAAGCATCATTCATGCAGAAATAAACATGCGAGGGAGCTACCCACACGCACATAGTTCCCACATACATACCTCACATAAGCGCACTCGGGCAAGCTGGATGCCTAAAGATAGTTCATATAGATTGTGCATAACATAGTTCAAGCACACATGCACACAATATAGTCAAATGAACACGCATAGGTCACACACATAAATAGTAACATAGTAGCACTGTAAACTCTCCCAATTTGTCTTCCTAATGAAGCAGCTGTTGAGGCAAGTGCTTCAGACTGCATGCTTTTGCAATGAAGAGTTGGGGATGGACTCATGCATGTATGCAAGCACATATGCATATGCACAAGCATGTAATTTATACACACAAAAAGTACACAATAATCACACTCATGCACATAACTCATATACACCACACAAGAAGTTGATATATATGGTCAAATGTGAAATCTGCCAAACAATGAAGGCTGAACACCAATGGCCAAAGTGGTTAATTTCTATCATTACTATCCTAAAAAAGAAAAAAAATTGCAATGGATTTTGTAAAGGGGTTTTCTAGATCTAGATAGGGTCTTAATAATATTATCAAGCAAATAAATTCAATAGAAAAATTAAGGAGATAATATGTAAAAGATATTATCAAGTTGCATTGTATTCTAAAGGTAATAGCATCCAAATATAAGAGATTTACTTCAAAACTATGGAAGCACAAATATAAAAAATTTGGTATAAAGTTAAATCTCAGTACAACATTTTATCCACTAACAAATGGTCAATTAGAAAGAATTATATGTATTGGACTTTGGATTACAATGCAACTTGACAATCTCTTTTACATTTTATCTCGTTAATTTCTCTACTGAATTCATTTGCTTGATAATGTTATTATAACCTATCTCGATCTGGATAACTCCTTAACAAAATTCATTTTAATTTTTTCTTTTTTCTTTTTAAGGATAGTAATAACAAGAACAATCCACTTTGGCCATTGGTGTTCAGCTTTCACTGTTTGGTAGATTTCACATTTATCCATATATTTCAACTTCTTGTGTGGTGTATGTGTAAATTATGTGCATGAGTGTGATTATTGTGTACTTTTTTTGTGTATAAATTACATGCTTATGCATATGCCTATATGCTTGCAGGCATGCGTGGGTCAATCCCCAACTCTTTATTGTGATAGTATGCTGTCTGAAGCACTCGCCTCAAACGCTGCTTCTTTAGGAAAAAAAATTGGGAGAGTTAGCAGTACTACTGCATTACTATTGATGTGTGTGAACTATACGTGTTCATTTAATTGTATTGTGTGCATGTGTGTTTGAATTATTGTATACGCAATCTATATGAACTATCTTTAGGCATGCAGCTTGCTTAAGAGCGTTTATGTGTGGGATATGTATGTGAGAACTATGTGCATGAGGGTAGCTCCCTCGCATGTTTATTTCTGCATGAATGGTGTTTATGATATCATGAGTATATGTTTGATACGCACCTACATTTATCAACTGCGTATTTGTGTGAATAATGTGTGCTTATACATGAGATATGTTTGAATCAAAAAATAATGAAGATAATATGTGCTTATACGTTTGTTCGTGTATTTGTTTTACAATGTGTGTGTGCATGCACACTTCTATTATGTATGCGCATTTTTTTCTTGTATCTTTGTTGTGTTTTGACTCAAAAAAATTGTGCTATTAGTTAAGTTCAATTGATATAGCTATGTATGATTACCTGGTTGATTTAAGTGCAATTGTTAGCTGTAATTGACGTATGCATCTATGTGTCAATGTGCATGTGTAATTGAATCGTCTTTGCTTGTGTAAAAGATGTGTGAGTTGTGTGAGCTGTGTGAACTGATTATGTATGTGCTTTTATGTAAATTTTTTGAGTGCGGTATAATTAAGTGTTTTGAGATATTTATGTATGTGTGTTATTTGCATGCTTGTTTAAACTCATTTATATATAAACTATCTCTTTATGCATTGAGGTTCATGCTCGGCTAGCAAATATGGGCATGTTTCTATGGGGCTTATGTGTGTCATTTACATGTGAATTGTGTGCGTGAGTTTTATTATCATGTATTTTTGCTTGTATATGAACCTGATCATCTCTATAGCTTTGTTTTCTTAGGCCCTATTAATTGACTTTCTTCAACTTCAAACCAACTTAATGGAGTTTAGCACCTTCTTCTATATTATGTTTCATAGGGTGTCATTTGAATATTGAATTGATAACTTTTATTTTACGTAAATTTTATTAATTAGAATATGGTCTTCCAAGCTACTGCCAAAGTCCAATACATATAATTATTTCTAATTGACCATTTATTAGTGGATAAAATGTTGTACTGAGATTTAACTTTATACCAAAATTTTCATGTTTGTGTTTCCATGGTCTTGAAGTAAATCTCTCATCATTGTTGGATAATATTTCCTTTAGAATACAATGCAACTTGGCAATTTCTTTTACATGTTATCTCATTAAGTTTTCGACTGAATTCATTTTCTTGATAATTTATTATGACCCGGAAAACCTCTTAACAAATTCCATTGTAATTTCTTCTTTTTTTCTTTTTTAGGATAGTAATGACATAAATAAATCATTTTGGCTATCGGTGCTCAGCCTTTATTGTTTGGTAGATTTCATATTTGGCCATTTATTTCAACTTCTTGTGTGGTGTATATGTGAATTGTGTGCATGAGTGTGATTATTGTGTATATAAATTGCATACTTATGTATATGCCTATATGCTTGCATGCACACGTGAGTCCATCCCCAACTCTTCATTGTGAAAGCATGCTGTCTGAAGCACTTGCCTCAACCGCTGCTTCATTAGCAAGAAAAATTAGGATAGTTTGCGATGCTACTGTGTTATTATTTATGTATGTGAACTATGTATTTTCATTTGACTATATTGTGTACATGTGTATTTGAACTCTTGTATGCGATATCTATATGAACTATTTTTAGGTTTGCAGCTTGCCCAAGAGCGCTTATGTGTGGGGTATGTATGTAAAAACTATGTGTGTGAGGATAGCTCCCCCGCATGTTTATTTCTGCATAAATGGTGTTTATGATATCTTGAGTATATGTTTGATATGCATATACATGTATCAACTGTGTATTTGTGTGAATAATGTGTGCTCATGTATCAGATATGTTTGGATCAAAAAATATTAAAGATAATATGTGCTTGTACATTTGTTCGTGTATGTGTTTTAACATGTGTGTTTGCATGCATGTTTCTATTATATGTGCGCATTTTTTTCTTATACATTTGTTGTGTTTTAACTAAAAAAAGTTTTGCTATTAGTTAAGTTGTAGTTGATATAGCTAAGTATGATTACCTAGTTGATTTAGGTGTAATTGTTAGGTGTAATTGACATATGCATGTAAGTGTCCATGTGCATGTGTAAATGAATCATGTTTGCTTGTGTGAAAGATGTGTGAGCTGTGTGAACTGCTTATTTATGTGCTTGCATGTGAATTTTTTGAGTGCGGTGTATTAAGTGTTATGAGAGATTTATGTCTGCGTGTGTGTTGTGTGCATGCATGTTTAAACTCTTTTTATGCTTAAACTTTGTAAACTATCTCTTTTTGCATGGGGGTTCATACTTAGCTAGCAAGCATGGGCATGTTTCTATGGGGGCTTATGTGTAACATTTACGTATGAATTGTGTCTGAGTTTTATTATCATGTATTTTTGTTTGTATATGAACCTGATCATTTCTGTAGCTTTATTTTCTTAGGCACTATTAATTGACTTTCTTCAACTTTAAGCCAACTTAATGGAGTTTAGCACCTTCTTCCATATTATGCTTCATGAGGTGCATTTAAATATTGAATTGATAACTATTATTGTACGCAAATTCTATAAATTAGAATATGGTCTACCAAGCTACAGCCAAAGTCCAATACATATAATTCTTTCTAATTGACCATTTGTCAGTAGATAAAATGTTGTATTGAGATTTATATTTATACCAAAATTTTCATGTTCCATGGTCTTGAAGTAAATCTCGCATCTTTGTCGATACTATTACCTTTGGAATATAATGCAACTTAACAATCTTCTTTATATATTATCTCGTTAATTTCTCTACTGAATTCATTTGCTTAATAATGTTATTATAACCTTATCTAGATCTAGAAAACCCCTTAACAAAATTCATTGCAATTTTTCTTTTTTCTTTTTTAGGATATTAATGACAGGAACAAACCACTTTGGCCATTGACATTTAGCATTCACTATTTGATAGATTTCGCATTTGGCCATATATTTTAACTTCTTGTGTGGTGTATGTGTGAATTATGTGCATGATGTGATTATTGTATACTTTTCTGTGTGCATAAACATGCCTATGCATATGCCTATGTGCTTGCATGCATGCGTGAGTCCATCCCCAACTCTTCATTGCGAAAACATGCTATCTGAAGCACTTACCTTAACCGCTGCTTCGTTAGGAAGAAAAATTGGGAAAGTTTGCGGTGCTACTGTGTTATTATTTATGTGTCAACTATGCATGTTCATTTGACTGTATTGTGTGCATGTGTGTTTGAACTCTTATATGCGCGATCTATATGAACTATCTTTGGACATGCAGCTTGCCGAAGAGCACTTATGTGTGGGATATGTATGTGAGAACTATGTGCGTGAGGGTAGCTCCCTTTCATATTTATTTTTTCATGAATGGTGTTTATAATATCATGAGTATATGTTTGATTTGCACGTATATGTATCAACTGTGTATTTGTGTGTGAATAATGTGTGCTCATGCATGAGATAATGCTTGGATCAAAAAATATTGAAGATAATATGTGCTTGTATATTTGTTCGTGTATATATTTTTGCATGTGTGTGTGTGTATGCATGCTTCTATTATATCTGTGCATTTTTTCCTTATACATTTGTTATGTTTTGACTAAAACAAGTTACGCTATTAGTTAGTTGTAATTGATATAGCTAAATATGATTACCTAGTTTATTTAGGTGTAATTGTTATGTGTAATTATCGTATGCATATATATATGTCCATATGCATGTGTAATTGAATCGTGTTTGCTTGTGTGAAAGATGTGTGAGCTGTGTGAACTGTTTGTGTATGTGCTTGCATGTGAATTTTTTGAGTGCGGTGTAATTACGTGTTTTGAGAGATTCATGTCTGATGAGGACATCAACAGGAGATTCTAGCCCGTCTATCAGAGGAAGAATCGTAGATTGAAAGATACGATTAGGAGTTTTTATTTATGATTCATTTTTTTATATATTATTTTATTCTGTGTTTTAGTCTTTTATCATTTTATCCTTATGAGGGCTTTGTTCATGATGTTGCCCAAAGAGAATTTTAGTCTTTGCATCTCTTTTTATTTTATGGTCTATATATAGAGGTCTTCACTATTGTATGAGATTAATGATTGATTAATAAAATTTTCTACATTCTTGTTCTTATGAGCATGGTGAGTTCTAGAGAGAGGAGAAGTCCCTAGGTGAGGGCAAAAGCAATACCCACCAACCGCAGGAAGAGTCCGGATTTGTGGTCCACCATCTCCCCCAAGTTCATTCCTCCTAGCCGCTGGCCTCCCTTCCCAAAGCCCTTCTAACCGCCGGCCAAGAAACCCCCTCCACCTCCTTCAAGCCGGTGGCCACAATTCCCCTCCACCCAACCCACCGGCCTAATCCCCACTACTCGCCGATCAAATCCCACCCAGAAGCTACCGGCCATGCCTCCTCCTCTTCCACCCCTAACCGCAGCCCTAAGCCCTCTCCCCAAAGCCCTAGCCCCCCCCCCCCCCCCCCCCCCCCCCCCCCCCTACATTCATTAGTTTCCTAAATTAGCCCACTATTGATTTAGGTGTAATTGACATATGAATCGTGTTTGCTTGTGTGAAAGATATGTGAGCTGTGTGAACTATTTATGTATGTGCTTGTATGTGAATTTTTTGAGTGTAGTGTATTTACGTATTTTGAGAGATTTATGTCTGTGTGCGTGTTGTGTCCATGCGTGTTTAAACTCATTTTTATATAAACTATCTCTTATGCATGGGGGTTCATGCTCGGCTAGCAAATATGGGCATGTTTTTATGGGCGCTTATATGTGACATTTACATGTGAATTGTGTGCGTAAGTTTTATTAACATGTATTTTTGTTTGTATATAAATTTGATCATCTCTGTAGCTTTATTTTCTTAGGCCTTATTAATTGACTTTCTTCAACTTCAACCCAACTTAGTGGAGTTTAGCACCTTCTTCTATATTATACTTCATAGGGTATCATTTGATTATTGAATTAATAATTATTATTATACGCAAATTCTATTAATTAGAATATAATCTACCAAGCTACCGCCAAAGTCCAATACGTATAATTCTTTCTAATTGACCATTTGTCATTAGATAAAATAATGTACTGAGATTTAACTTTATACCAAAATTATCATGTTTGTGCTTCCATTGTCTTCAAGTAAATTTCTCATCTTTGTTGGATGCTATTACCTTTGGAATAAAATGCAACTTGACATTCTCTTTTCCATATTAACTCGTTAATTTCTTTACTGAATTTATTTGCTTGATAATGTTATTATGACCCTATATAGATTTGGAAAATCTCTTAACAAAATCTATTGCAATTTTTTCTTTTTTCTTTGTTAGGATAGTAATGACAGAAATAAACCACTTTGGCCCTTGGTGTTCAGCCTTCACTGTTGGTAGATTTCACATTTTGCAAGATATTTCAACTTCTTGTGTGGCGTTTATGAATTATGTGCATGAGTGTGATTATTGTGTACTTTTCTGTATTTATAAATTACATGCGTATGCATATGTCTATGTGCTTGCATGCATGCGTGAGTCCATCCCCAACTCTTAATTGCGAAAGCATGCTGTTTAAAGCACTCACCTTAACCGCTGCTTCGTTAGGAAGAAAAATTGGAAGAGTTTGCGGTGCTACTGTGTTACAATTTATGTGTGAACTATTCGTGTTCATTTGACTGTATTATGTGCATGTGTGTTTGAACTCATCTATGCGCGATCTATATGAACTATCTTTAGGCATGCAACTTGCCCAAGAGCGCTTATATGTGGGGTATGTATGTGGGAACTATGTGCGTGAGGGTAGCACCCTCGCATGTTTATTTTTACATAATTGGTGTTTATGATATCATGAGTATATGTTTGATATGCACGTATATGTATCAACTTTGTATTTATGTGTGAATGATGTGTGCTCATGCATGAGATATGTTTGGATCAAAAAATAATGAAGATAATATGTGCTTGTACGTTTGTTCGTGTATGTGTTTTAGCATGTGTGTGTGTGCATGCATGCTTTTATTATGTATGAGCATTTTTTTATACATTTGTTGAGTTTTGACTAAAAAAAGTTGGTTATTAATTAAGTTGTAATTGATATAACTAAGTATGATTTCCTAGTTGATTTAGGTTTAATTGACGTATGCATGTATGTGTCCATGTGCATGTGTAATTAAATCGTGTTTGCTTGTGTGAAAGATGTGTGAACTGTTTATGTATGTTCTTGTATGTGAATTTTTTGAGTGCGATGTAATTATGTGTTTTGAGAGATTTATGTCTATGTGCATGTTGTGTACATGCGTGTTTAAAATCATTTTTATGTAAACTCTCTCTTTATGCATGGGGGTTCATGTTCGGCTAGCAAGCATGGGCATGTTTCTATGGGCGCTTATGTCTGACATTTACGTGTGAATTGTGTGCGTGAGTTTTATTATCATGTATTTTTGTTTGTATATGAACCTAATCATCTCTGTAGCTTTATTTTCTTTGGCCATATTATTTGTTTCTTTAACTTCAACCCAACTTAATGGAGTTTAGCACCTTCTTCCATATTATGCTTCATAGGGTGTCATTTGAATATTGAATTGATAACTATTATTGTACAAAATTTTTTTTAATTAGAATATGGTCTTCTAAGCTACCACCAAATTTCAATACATATAATTCTTTTTAATTTTCCATTTGTCTGTGAATAAAATGTTGTACTGAGATTTAACTTTATACCAAAATTTTCATGTTTATGCTTCCATGGTCTTGAAGTAAATCTCTCATCTTTGTCGGATACTATTACCTTAGGAATACAATGCAACTTGACAATCTCTTTTACATATCTCGTTAATTCTCTACTGAATTCATTTGCCTGATAATGTTATTATGACCCTATCTAGAACTGGAAAACCCCTTAACTGTTGAGAATTGACAGTAAAACCTTTGGTAGGTAGTAAGACCTTGTATGCTACAGTTAAGCTGACACTTGTAAGCAAATAGAATTTACTTTTCAACTCATACTTGATCACTTTTAGCTCAATTAATTTATCTGCACCAAATCATACATACCATCTTGTCATATTAATGGTTTCTTCATCGACGAACTCGTTAATTCTTTCTAAAGAAAACATGCCCTCATTTAGGGATTTTAAAAACACTGAATTAATAGAGTGTCCGCTTAATGAAGAAGACCTAAATCGAGGATCTCTTCCGAAGGTAGATAAACATCTTATCTACCAAATAGGCATCTTTGATTTCAAAGAAAAGTCTTCCATAAAAATTATGGAACAGTCGATAACAATTGACTCAATGGAAAAAAAAAACTATTCCATTACTCTCTATGACGATCTTCGGATGTATATAGAAGAGTTTAAATATATCCATATTGGATTAATTCAGATCGCATTTAAACCACTCACTCTCAGAGGGTTAAATGCCTCCATCCTCACATGTTTAAGGGATGGGCGATGCCTAAACTGGGCTCAATCCCTTATGGGAGTTATGGAAACTAGCCTGTGCCACAGCCCAATCTACTTTAATACGTTTCCAAACCTCAGTCTCTCTCTGACTGATGTTCATCTATATGAAGCTATAAAACTTCATTTGCAATTACATGGTTATGACTTTTTTTGCCAGGATATGAAACTATCGCTTTAGTTTATAGAATCCATTTTAAAGTTATGAATACTCTAAGTCCTAGAGTGAAGAAAGTGGTTCAACCAGGTAGTCGAACTACTTTGATCGAGACAAATTTATTAGCTTCTAACATAGCTACAAATAGAGTAATAAAATAGAACGAAATTACATTTCCAGAGCAATGGACACTTCCACAGGCCATTACTCCAAAACCTATAATCAACCAAGAAATTGATTAAATAATTCCAGTCCACCTCACATTTATGAAGGGATAGATCATTCATCTATGGGATATTCAGGATTTAGGTATTAATGAAACAGGGATAGGAAACTTAACTACTTGAAAAGTTCAATCAAATTGGAATATAGTAATATACACTTACTACTAATTTGCATAGAGGTTTCTTCCCATTACTCAGCATAGCTTTACCGAAGAACCACCGTGCATTGGTTCTATAGTATTACCAGATGATGCAACTCTTGATGAATCACCCATCGGTTGTACCTGCTCTTTTGATGTTATTGTGGATCTAAATTGTGATGGAAATTTCAATGAGGCCAATCTTGCATTGTGCATTGCCTTCTGGAAGTCCAAATTCTCCTAATCACAGTTCCCATGTAATAAGAGAAGTTAGTAAAAATACGGAACAATCAAGTGGTGATGGATGTTTCTCAACGCCAACAAGGCTAGCATTAAGCTCTGAAAACTATATGAATTTTGTAGAGCATGAAAAGATTATTCAAAAACTTAAAAGTTTGCTAAATGTGAATCATTTATAGAGATGGAAGAACAAGAAGGAAACCGATAGTATCTTTTGGTTTGAAAGAGGGGAAAAGGTTATTATTGCCAGTCTTATAACTAGCAGAGCTATTTCTGATTTTCCTATCTAACAGCAGGAAGGCAGAAAATATTATTGATTAGGCCCTCCTCCCGTGACACAGCATTGCCATCGTCCTAATCACTCCTAAAATGCCGTACCAAGCTTATTAGCCATAACAGCAAGATACCACCAGATTTTTCCTCCCATTTTAACCAAATTTTAAACCAAACCAAGCATTTTAAAAATGTGTCGCATATTTTCTTAGATTTTTCAATTTCAGTTTCTTTTCATTTCTTATTAGAAGAAGAGTTTGAGGCAACGATTAGATTGCTTCCATTATGATCTGACGGCCATAGATTTGATTCAAGAAAATAACCTTTCTCAAATGTGAGAGGAAGACTGCAGATAGCAACTCTTTCCTATTCAACATTTGTGAGGCGTCATGCACTAGGCTATCCTTATTTATTTTCATTTGATGTCATCGAATAATTTCTCATTAAAGAGCAAAAATAAGAACTTTTTTTTATGCAAGCATTTGTTTGGAAGCAATCAAGGTCCTTGTTCAATGCCATTATTCCATCTCCCTGGAAATGTCTCTCTTCCACCTTTTTTTTTTTTTGGCATAAATATAGATTTTATTTTGGAGGTAATCAAGTTCATTGCTCACCACTACTACTTCATCATACCACCCAGCCCACCTTTCTCCCTCCCTTCTCTCTCATGTACATGCAAGTGCAAGCATACACAAAATTAAACAAAGTGCCAAAGTGAAATTACACGTTGCTTGATTGATTAATATTGTACGTGTTATATTATTTCTAGCTGTTAATTTGAACTGACCTATTCATCACTTGGATGCGAAAAATATCTTCAAAATATCTTATGACACTTAGAAGATGAAGTTTGTATGGTTTTAACACCTAGATTTGAGGCTACTAACAACGCAAATCATCTAGACACAATTTTTATATGATCTAAAGCAGCCATCAAGAGTTTATTATGATAAATTCAATATGACTATAAAAAATATGAATACTCAGAAGGATAATCTGATCATGCTTTATTCATCAATGAATCATCAAGATTTAAAATCACAATCCTTTTCATATACGTTGATATTATTTTGATGGAAAATAATGAGAAAATTAGCAAACTAAAAGGTGTCCTAACCAAAAAACTTCAAATCAAAAAATTTAGTTTCTTGAAGTATTTCAATGTATGGAAATAACAAGATTGAGAAAAAGTCACTCAATAAAAATACACTTCAGAACTACAAAAAGAACATGCTAACAATCCAATGGATTCTCCAAATAAAAATGGGTCCAAGATAGAAACAACATAGGCGCACAAAGGAAGATACCAACAATTAACAGGAAAATTAATCCATTATCTCAAACTAGAGCAGACATTTTTTCTAGTTAGTCATGTCAGTGGATACATGAATAATCCCACAAAGAAATACCTTAAACTTGCATGCTAATACTTAAAAAGACACATGAAAAAGGTTTATTCTTTAAGAAAGGAACTAATAGAAGTAGTGAAATCCTCATTAGTGCTAATCGAGCAGGACCCATAACTAATTAAAAATTCCTCTTATTATTGCTCGTTTAGATGGGAAAATGTAGTTGCTAGGAGACCTAAAAAAATTGTTTGTTTTTGCCCAAATAAATGTCGAGGCAGAATTTAGAGATAGGGCTCATGGAATTTATGAACGAATGTGGCTTAAAAAAACATCTTGAAGAACTAAAAGTATATGCTAAAGAATCAATGATGTTGTGACAAATTAAGTTACAATAAGTATTACTAAGAATTATGTAATGAACCGGTTGGTGGCCAGTTCAACCGAACCGGCCAACCCGCCTAACAAGAGTCGCGACCCCATGAGGGGGTCGGTATTTGCAAACGAAACAAAGAGCGGAAGGGGGCGGACGACTTAACTTGCACGAAGGGTTTGGAGAAATCTCGTTTTTTCCATTTTAGCAAAATGATTGCGTTGGAGGATAAGATTTAACAATTCCTCTTCATTCCTATCGCTAAAAGAAGTGATAAATTTGGATGAAATTTCAACAAACGAGAGGAACGACCGACGAGAAGAGGGAAGAAGGTTTGTTGAAATTTTCTTATCATTTATGTATAAATTCCCTTCATTTACTTTATTTAAAGCAAGTGATATCTTCATAAGGGAAGAGGAGAGACTTGGAAGTGAAGAGAAGAAATTTTTGAGGGAGAAAGAGAGATTTTGGAATTTGGAAAAAAAATCCCCTCGTTGTAAGTGAATTTCCTATTGTATAACTTTATTTAAATTTTGTTATTTAATCACATTTCATGAAAGTTATGTTGTATGGATTTAGGGATTTTAGAAAGGAAGAAATCAAATTGTAGAAGTTGGGTTCTTCAAGGAACTCAACAAAAACGAAAAATTTGAGGCTGAGGTATGAATCAATTATGTAGATGTTATTGAGAAAATTGATGAAAATTAATTATATGTAAAAATTTCTTTATTTTGTATCTCTTTAGGTTGAGACGAGGATCAAAGATATGAAAAGATCAAAGTGGGTAAATTTATGTTATTTCATGATTAAATTTTATGCATGGTCTTTTAGATATTTGATTCCTTTGCATAAATTACAAATATTAAAAGTATAAATTTTTCATGATTATATAGTCTTCTATATAGTTTTCTGATCAATTACATCCGTTATTAATGTTTGAAAGTTTCCTTAAAGTGAAAGGTAATATTTATGTAAGATATGCAAATGTATAAATAATGAAAAAAGAAATGGTGATGGAAAAAAAAAAAAAGCCAAAAGATATATATGTATGAAAATAAAACATATAAATATAACAAAGGAAAAGGATATGCATGCAGATTACAGGAGTTTCCCCCCGTATGATACTGACTGGGGAAGCAACGTACCCGTGCACATAAAAAGAAAAAGGTTATGGAAAAGTAAAAAGAAAATGGAAAGGGTTGTACCTTTGGGTACATTTAGACAGTGCTCCGTTCAAAATAAATGGGAAAAGAAAAACATGTTGAAGTAAAGATTGTAAATGAATATAATATATGATGTATAAATGAATGAATGGAAAATGATATAGCATGTATAAAAGAATTAATGTAATGAAATGAACGAAAGAAATAAAATAGACATATATCAAAGATTATATATATTGTATTTTATGCATGCTAATTTTTTTTTCAGTTACCCACTGAGTTTACTTAGTAAACTTAAACCACGAATTTAAATATTTTAGGTAAGTCTTCAGTGATTTAGAAATGACATAAAGGGAGGAATTCGTCTATAGAAGACAACACAATAATGAAAATAGGTAAATTATGATTGTTGTAATTCTTAGCTTTGAACAGTGAAATGAATAGATTTTATGGAATATTTTGTTATAGTGGCTCTTCAGTTGCTTTGAAAGACTTTATGTAAATGTGATCATTGAAAAGAATGGAATGTTAATACCGTCCGACTTTTAGTTCTCGCCTCGTTAAGTCGAGCATGCAGCTGTTAAATACATCTCAGCCATATATTTGTTACAAACCCTTTATACTAGAGCCATTAGATTAAAGTGAAATCAGAACTCTTACAACTTTAGACAAATATATTTGCATACATTGTACTGGAAAAGGTGAGGAAGAGAATAGCAAGGTTTAGGCATATGGGTTTCAGTTCCCTGTTATTTCCTTGGTGTTTCTGTTTTGCTTGTAGTAATGTACTGCGGTAGAAAGCTTGTTTTCAATATGCATATGCTTAACAGCTTATTTGACTTTTTTCTTTGTTTTTCTTGCTGTGACGTTTTTATGCTTTCTGTAAAGTCTTGACTCGCTGAACATGTTCTGATCTTTTCAGAATTCCACGTTCTAGGGCTAAAAATAGGCTCAAACAAGATTCATTATGATGATTTCTTCAAACTTTCAGAATTCAACATGCTTAAAGCTTAAAGCTTTCGAGTAGAATAGCAGCTCTCCAGCTACCGAAGGAATTGCAGGTATCATTTGCTAATGCATATGACTTCCTGGAATGTTGGTGGAAAAAAATAAGAAAAAAATTGCGTGACTGCACACGTCTTACCCATTTCAGCAAAGTTCAGCACTTCTATTTTATTAGTTTAGCTATTGACTGTAAAATAGATAGCAAATAACATATATAATCAATAGGACCTATTTAACACAGCATGTAGAAAAATACATTTTTACTGTTGCATTGCTATTTTCCTGTTCCGTCTTCATCCATTCAGACGCAGATATGTTGATGTTAAAAGAAATTTTGGCATGTTGTTAAGATAATTAGTCCTTATTTACAAAATAGAATAAAATATAAAGTTTAACAACTATTAGCTTTTTTTAGAAGGAAAAAAAAAGTGCTCAAACGATAATGAGTTTTATGCAATCTCACAGAAGAATTTGTCTGCTTTAGGATACAGACACTGCAAAATTATATCCTCCAGAAATCAGTAGACTGGCCGCAAATTATAAAATTTCTTAGTGAAAGCTATGCACTTTTTTATTTAAGTTATGTGAACATCATACAGAATTGATGACACATTTCAAAGTTATCCGGTATTTTATTTAGACAATTACAACATCAAAAGCGTCACACTATAAACCAGATATAGTCCACTTTCAAGGCAAAGTATAACCTGCAATCAATGATGCAAGCACAGCGAAACATCAGTATGAGTAAGAGATTGTTCATGACATCAAACCAATAAAAAGCTAATTCACCTCCACTTTTGTATCCAACCGGTCTGTTCGAAATTTCACAACGCTTGGGTATTGTCACAGCGACACCCGGATTCACACCAGCACTCTTTGCAGTATTTGAAAGCATGACGGCACACAGACACTTGGGGTTCTGACCTATCTTTGAACTGCCGAGCAGCATGATGCTGAAACTGCAGCATTCACATCCTGCGAAGCCGAAGCACATGGAGCCATTTGAAAGGCCATTGTATCTGCAGAAGTACTCCCACATTCTCCAGCTCCATTGACCCTTTTAATAACTGCACAGCTTAAAAAAAGTAGAGCAAGAAGAAGAAGGCACTTCACCTTGGCTTCCATTCTTATGATGAGCTTATACAGGAGAAAAACTGTTAGCAGAAAGATATCCGCAATGGTGGAAGGACACCTCGTAGCCCAATTAGTCTTGGTGGATGAAGCACTAGCTACACTACAGCTTTTTTATTGCAGCACTTGCTAACTTTCGGGACACAATGGATGAAGCATTACTATCTGCTTCAATCTTAAATAAGTGGGATTGCAATATCTATGCAGATCTATAGATTGATAAGAAGAACAACATTTGGTGCCGTTTGATTGCCCGTGATATTTTTCATCAACCAAGATGAAAGGAAAAAATTAAAAACAGTTGATAAAAGATTTTATATCGTTCTAATATCAATCCTTTTGCATCCATGATTTTACATTTTTCACCGTTGATTAGGTTATTATTTAGAGATTTTATATAGTTTCAAATATCAATGATTCATAAGACAGTTCCCTCGCTTATGATACTTCAATACGGGCTCCAAGCAAGATGTATATCGCTAGGGATCTAAATCTAGAATCAGGTGATAGAATTCAAAATCATAATTCCTCATAACTCTTTAATGCCCGTCTTAAGTAATAGAATTAAACTCTACTCAATCCCTCGCAACACTTCCGAGGGTTTAATATATTGCTAAACTACCAAAAAACTCTCTATATAGAACAGTTTTCCATATACTTTTGATCCAAATGTTCAAGTATTTGAGCCATCCCTCATTGCCGACCAAAATATTACCATATATTTCAGCCATCTCTCTTTGCCAACCAATATAATTCCAGTATTCATAGAGATATTTCAAACAACTGATGCCATCCTTATTAAATAAAAAATGTCATCTAAACGCCCAAAAATAAAATTAGCAATGAAGAAACTAATGTACTAGTTATCAACATGTGAGAATGAGACTCGATCATCTGCTTAGAGTTCATTGATCATCAACATGTTGAAAATTAAGAACATTTGAGAAGATTTATATTGCGTTTGCAGTTACATCTGAAGTGTATAAGACAAACTTTCTATGGAGCAAGGTAATTGGCAATTTGAGGTTGCTGTTAACGCCATGAGAAATCCTTGTATGGATGAACAATAAAGGGGAAGAAGAAGAAGAAATACATAATAGAGAACAGGGCAAGTAAAATTTTCATTATTTTCTTTTTTGAAAATACACATTGATATACTCTTACTGCTCATGAGTACAAACAAAATTAATTCTACTACAGCTTGACAAGCATCCCATCATCTTAATCATCCAAAATAGAGTTGCCGATGACCTAAAAGACATACCACCTAGGAATAACAAATTTGTAGAAATTTTAATATACCCTCATTTTATTTACAACCAATTGTACCCCTGGTTACCTGTTTCTATATGATAATCCTTAAGCTACATGGATGTCTTCCATGCTCTATTGCTATGCCTATATGTAAGAGCTATTGTAGGCTCTGAAGTCATGTTTGTCACAATTTTTTTCGCTGTTGAAAGGCTCAATTTCCTTCACTGTTGAAAGGCTGACCTTGTCCTCAAGTTCGGTGCTAAAAATAATGGTGGTAAAATCATCTTCTATGATCCTTATGGATTTAGCTTCTGTCATGCTAGTGCACTGGACCAAATGTTGCCATTGGAGTTTGTTTCCTTTAAGATTTATTGTGAATGGAGGGCATACTCAGGTCGAACAATTGGATGATTAACCCAACTACCTATTGGAAGTTGTCTAGGGGTTAAGTTGTTGCTTTTCTAGAAAGGCTTAAGGAGAGATATGTGGATAATTATGGGGTAGATTTGGATGTAAAAGATAGTTGTACTTTGTCTGCTTCTGTACCGATGCAAACTTGAATGGAGAATGACCCATAGTAGTGGCGACTGTGTTTCATGAAGCATTCATTATGTGTAGATAATTGACAGTATTATGGTTGTTATTTGACTAGGACTGTCATCAATGGAAAATTTTAGGTCAATATGCTTCTTGTGAGCTTGCTGCATCATTAAATGTTTGGCTTGTTGTAGATTAGATTCGGAGTATACAATTTCATCCGTTTGATGCGGCCATGTATCAATTGAGTCTACATTTGTTATTTAATAATTTTCATACTTAGTATAATTTTTATAATAATTATAGAAAAAAAATAATTTTAGAATAAGATAAAAATATTTGAGAATGTTCATTTCATATAAATTTCTCCACCATCGAGGCAGATGCATCCATGGCTCCATCAGATCACATAGCTCCACTAAACTGCAGTCTCCTTATGATGTTAGAATTACACCAATCTGGCCTTCAATCTGCTTCCAACAATGATCTAAAATATAAATCAAACAACCCTAAACCCTAAACCCTAAAACCCTAAACCCTAAACCCTAAACCCTAAAAACCCTAAGCCCTAAGCCCTAAGCTCTAAACCCTAAACCCTAAACACTAAATCCTAAACCCTAAAACCCTAAACCCTAAAACCCTAAACCCTAAAAACCTATAAACCCTAAATCCTAAATCCTAAACCCTAAACACCATCAATATTAGCCCTATATAAATTCAAAACTATTTCATCATTTTAATTTCAAAATTAGTTATTTCATGATTTATAATTTCATAGACTCAACTACATCAAATTATAGCAAACAAAAATATATGATAATGTGCTATAAAATATAAAATATACCATGCATACCATGATATGCTATACTATGTTATACTATAGTATGCTATATTATATTGTACTATAATATGGCTTATGATCTTATATCATATAATATTAGGATGACTCAAATGTCAAAAAATCTTATTATTTGACTAAATAAATAAAAAAAATCTATTTGCAACATTTACTGAATTTGTTAAACTAGAAACATATACTTTAGTACATCTCTGATGCAACTCTCAAGCCCCACTTGTATTAAATAAAATTCCATTATCTCAAAATTCAAATAAGTATTTTGAGGGATTATATTAATATAAGCTTGACTACATTATGCTATAACATACTAAAATATATTATAATATGTTATAACATATAATATAATCCAATAACATACCATATTATATTGTAATACATTATATATATATGATATAGTATATTATATTGTATAATACTATAAAATAGTGTACTATTTAATTTCATATAAAACTAAATATAACTCTGTTAATAAAATTTCCTAATTTGACTTGAAAATTAATATAATCTTTTTTGACATATAACCATACTTTTTCATTATAAATAATATACTTTAACACACATTTTTCTATCCTAAAGCTTTACATGAATTGGATCAAAATTTATTACTTCATCCTTCAAAATACTATTATATTTTATTTTATACTATACCATATTAAGAACAACTAAAGGCTAACAGAATTCTCAATTTTGATAAAATAAAATAAGCAATATACAGTTAAATGTATAGCTCCATTTTTCTGATTGAAAATGATATACAATATCACACCATTAGTTATGCACTCTAAAGCCCCACTTAAATTCAGTCAAATTATATCTTCTTGATCTTCACCTTAATCATTTTTAAATTTATTCTATTAAAGACTCAACCACATCATATGTTAATGTATTAAATCATACAAAAACATGTTATAAACATATAGAAATGGATCAAAATATATAGCAATACATTATGTTATACTATTTTATTTATATTATATTATACTACACTATAATATAAATTATTATCTTATATTATAATATATTTGGGATGAATCCGCCGGAAAAAAAATAAATATTTTATCCAAAAATAATGTTTTTTTTCTTATAATCTAATTATCTTTACTAGAAATAATAATATAACACCTTATCAATGTTGTGCCCAAAAGCCCTATATAAAATTAATACAATTTCATTATCCCAACCTTTAAATTAGTATTATTATGATATATACTATTATAAAATCAACTGCACTATGTTATGACATATATAAATATATAATATGTGCTATAATATACAATTACATATCATAATATATTATACTATATTATGCTATAATATGTTATATTATATTGCACGATATAATATAGTATATGATCTTGTATTATTCCATATTAGGGATGGCTTAAAGATAAAAAATCTCATAATTTGATCAAGAAAATAAATAATATTTATTTTGAACATTCAATGTATCTTTTGAATAAGAAACACATACTTTAATACACCCCCGATGCTACTTCCATGCCACACTTAAATTCATTGAAGTTCCATAATCTAAATTGAAATTGTACTATTATAACTTTAATTGCATTATACTATAAGATGCTACAATATATTATAACATGTTATAATAAATAATATAATATAATAACATACCTTAATGTGATATATATTAACAAATAATATCATATAATAACATACCTTTATATATTACATTAGAAATTTAATTTATAGAACTCTATGCAACACGTAGAATTATTTATGCTTAAACTTATGAATGATTATGTGTCTTTAAAATTAAAATTTTCTGATCAGAAATGGATAGGATCACATGATAATTTTAAATAGTAATATATTTATATCTTTACTCTACTTATCATTTGTAAATATATAATTTTTTAATATTTATAGGATGAGACTTATTTATTTCCCGCCAAATTCGTTCCATATATGCCGCGGCTCCCAACTATTACAGGGCTCGGTTAGGGCATCGACGTCGATTCCAGGATGGATGAGGAGCAACTGATCCCCCACGCCGACGAGCTCGAGTGGCTTGAAACTAACAGCTTTTTGGTCGAATGCGAAGAGGAAGAGGACGTACCTTTCATCGCAGAAGAGATCAGGGAAGATGATGGAGATCTTCCAGTCTCAGCTGCCTTGCCTCGTGAGCTCATCAATTTCAAATTTTGGAGCCCGTGGATCCACTTAATTTCCGATATTGATTGTATAATTTCAGTCTTTTCCTGGTCGTTTCGCTGCAGGTCCACACGAGAGTCAGGTCTCCAGGAAGCGTAGCTTGTCGGAAGAGAACGAGGGATCTGAAAATATCGGAGAAATTGTTAAGAGTGAGGAGAGTGGAAATAAGAGAAGAGCATTGGATTTTCTGGAGAGGGAGCAAGACGAGGATTGGCTCCGGTATTCCCCGCCGCAGAAGGCCCCAACTGTTCATATTGCATCGGAGAGTGATGTTCTGATGGTCGAACCTGCCGTCAAGGAGAAGATACTGTCCAGATTTGCCGTGGAGATTGAAGGGGATTGCGTACCTGTGACAGGACCATATGGTGACCGTGTCTATGCTAAGATGAAATCTAGTAAAACGGCTATTGAAGGCCCAAAAAAGCAAAGAAAAGAACATCCTAAAGATGGTTTGCTCGTGTTATCTTCTTTCCTTCTTGCATGGATGCACTATATAGCTTTCTATTATGTTAATGGTAATTTTTTTTCTGGAGAAGTAAATGGTAAATTTTTTGTATTATGTGTAGTCGCATTAGATTTTCTCAAATCTAAGTGGTGCAAGAGCTACTCCCACCTCCTGGTTCCATGCATTGTATAGTAGGTTAGTAGGACACATATTCAGGTGAATTAACTTGCCAATCCAGTTGAAATATTTAGAAATTGTAAGTATCATATTATTTTATGATAGCAATTCTATATGTATGCTTTCACTTTGGTATTACTGACACTCAACTCACCACACCTCTCTCCCATGCCCTATGCCCTTTCTTTATTATTGTTGTTTCGATATTAGATCCCATAATATTTAAATCAGCGAAAAAATTTTTAATTGACTATAAATTCATTGCTTAAAAAATTATTTCAAAGACCAAACAAACTCCATAAAAGAAAAATTATGGTTGAAATGATCATCTCATTATGATGATTCCAAAGACAAAAAATGTCCAAATATTGACCCAAGCCAAATCAACCTAAATCTGTTAATTTATCCAAATCTCCTTCCTCTCTTCTTCACATGCAAGGGAACATTTTGTGTGCACCCTTATAGTGGTGATGATGGCCCTCGCCATCCCTCAAGTTGCATGGGGAGAATTATTGAATCTCTCATATGACTTCTCTCCTTAGGCATCAATGTGGAATTTGATTGTGATGAGATGTATTTGTTTCATTTAAAGTAGTTTGTTTGACTAGAGATGAACTTCTTGGAGCCATTGCAAAATTTGCAGGCCTGCAATTCATGTGTTGTTTATAATAGGGGCATCAATAAATGTCCAAAATGACAATTCGATATGGGCCTGACTTAAAAAACTCAGGTTCGGGTTGACCCAATTTAATTTCAAGATGGGTCTGAAATCTTGTTCATACGAAATTTCAGGTTGATCAGGAAATCCCAAATTGACTCAAGGTTCGGGTTAAATGGGTTGGGTTCAAGTTAAACGGATTGTGTTCGGGTTAAATGGGTAATATTCTGGTTAAAAGAGCTGCGATAATTTAAAAAATTACACGATTCATATAATAAACATGTTAAATGGGTCGAGTTGGGGTTAGATAGGTTCGAGTAGTTGCTCTAGTTCAATGTTTTGGCTCATATAATGAACGGGTTGAGTTTGGGTCAACTTTATGTCATACTTGAACTTGACCAGCCAACTTGAAGTGACACCCCTAGTTTGTGGCATATGATTGCTTTTGAGAGTAAAAAATTTTAGATTTAAAATTGATGACATGTTGTCATAATTTTTTGGCAGCCCTGAATTTGATTCGTGAGTCATTTCAAAATTATTCTCTTTAATTTATTGTCATAATTTTGATTTTTTAAATATGTAGGATTTATGTCTTGAAATCTACAAAATAATATATTTTGTTTGTTTATTGGAGACATCGCTAATACGATTCGATTGTAGCTAGTCGATTGGGCTACTCAACGTAGGCTGGTTGACTGAGCCAACCCAGTGTGTCATGCCTCTTAAGGATTTAATCATCTCCAAAAATGTTGGCTCTAGGAATTCGACTAACTTGCTTGCTAAGAGGTGGTTGCAATTTCGCTGGAAAACTCATCAACTTGCAAGAGGTTTGGTACCACCGGCCACCAGGTGCTGCTTGAGGCTTTTGTATTGAGTAGGTGCCTAGATCTGGCTCTTGCAGTTAGTGTCTGATTGGCTTCCTTGGGTCCTCTATAGTTGGTTCACTAGAAAGAATCCATGAAGGAATATAAATTATAGCGGGAATAAAACTAGAAGCTTTTATATATAGGGAGCCATTTCTTAAATGGGCATTGTTGGATGATTTTAACTTGAGTTCATGCAATATTGTTGGAATAAAACTAGAAGCTTTTATATATAGGGAGCCATTTCTTAAATGGGCATTGTTGGATGATTTTAACTTGAGTTCATGCAATACTGTTTTTTCCTCAAATGTTTAGTCCAATATTGGACATTAAACATGCCTTTCAACAACTCATATTTAGTGCATGTGGAAGTGCAAGGTTTTGTGTTTTTTCTCCTTTTGGGTTTTCCATATAAATAATTTTATGCCCCTTGCTCAACTTTATTACTCGAATTGTGTGTGAGATGTTGTTGTAGTGAAGGTGATCAAATTCTCTCTAGACATACAACTTTTAATGCTTGACATTTATGTTTCACAACTTGTTGCATTTGCTATCAATATTTTGTTTAGCTTTATACTAGTTACTTATGAAACTAGCAAGAAGGTATTATTATAGATTCTCTACATATTTTAAGTGTAAAGGGAAAAAAGATAGGATGTAGGCCCCCAAAAAATCATGCTTTTGTTTTATAGATGTGCAAATGTTATAGTGCTTGAATCCTCTTTCATTTGCAAGCTTTATGTTAATATGTTAATACCTTGGTGAAGTCTATGAGATAATGTAATTAGGTCATATTTGTTATTAATGAGTAACACATCAGAACATGAAGGTCTTTTGGAGTTATAATGCATGTCGGGCCACAATATTATAAAAAATAGCATAAAAAGTTAAATAATCATTAACAATTTATTGATAATTCAACAATATAAAATATTCTAATGTAAAAAGACGTTATCAATGACATATAAATAGAATATTAGATTGTTTCAATATGTATAAAAGTTGACGAAAGACAATTCGATTTACAAATAGATTATCACTATAGTGGAAATAACTAGATTTGCAAATAAAACTTTCATAGTTTTTTTTATGCCATAATATTAGGCCAAAATACTAAACGTAAATTATAGTAATGCAGCTTATAATAAAATGATAGTTCTGCAAATTAAACAATGAAATAATAATAATCAAACAAACTCAAAGTGATAAAATGGTAATGTAAAATTCCTAGCAATCAACTAAATTAGAAGAAGCAAAACTAAGCATTAATTAAATAATAATAGAGGAAGACAATGCATGAAAATACTAGGATGGAAAGAACATACATGATTACTGGTTAAAAGATGGAGTGCACACACATCTTTGCAAGGCAGTGTTTGGCAACATTGAGGACTAGGGGAAGGAAAAGGAGTGCTTCTAGTTGGACTTAGATCGTCATCAAAAACCTTCTTGTATGTGTTTGAAAGACTCCCGATTCACTTCAGTCTTTGTATTTCACATAATATTTGCTACTGGATGCAAATACTTGAAGTTCATTAGATGATGGTGATAATGTTTTCTTTGGATTATGATGATGGCAATTTTATGGTCCTTATTTTGATTTCTTGTGTTTTCTATTTGCGTAGATTACTATTATTCTCGCCTTCTATGTTTTTTTTTGGAATTTGTTTGTCGAAAAAGTTAGAAATTGCTAGAAGTGTGAGTGAGCGTGAGTGGTTATGTGAGTTGAAATCCTAATATATTTAAAAAAGCTTTAAATAAACAAATTAAGGATAAATAAATTTAAAATAAATTAAAAAATTAGAAAGGTCAAAAACATAAATTGAGAAAAGGATATGAATAAGATAACACATGCCATTCACGCTATACATTATGTGTTATAATGTGCTCATGGTGCATATATCATGCACTTTTTTTTTGCTACACCTTGCTATGCTACTAGTGTGTGATGTGAGCTACACTATTATGGGATATATAGCGTGCTATTTTATGCTATTGACCAGTAGAAAGAAGACTGAAATTTAAGCTATCAATATGTGATGTGCCTTGGTATCAAAAACAACAACAAGCTTTTTTTATTGATAGAAAATCAAATACGAACAAAACATGATACAATGGTCCTCTTTCGAGAGGAGGACCTTCTATCCCAAACCCTAGATGTCGTTAAGATCCCTTACAAAATTAAAACTACTGCACTCTCAAATCAAATTTTACATATAAACATGACATAAACCCTCCTACTTATAGCAAACAACAAATACCAAAATAGCCCTCCCCCAATTCTCTCCCAAATCAGCCCCTAGATTTGTCCACTTTAATTAGGAAATATCTCCTAGCTAATCTCCCCCAAATCATCCCCTAAATCAGCCCCCAAATCTGCCCTCTTTAATTAGGAAACATCTCCTAATTAATCGCCTCCAAATCACTCCCCAAATCTGTCCACTTTAATTAGGAAGCATCTCCTAATTAATCTCCTTCAAACCAGCCCCCATATCAGCATGCTTTCCTTATTAATTTCCCTCTCATATCTGAATTCAAATAGGATATCTTTCCCTCCTTAATTATCTCCTTAATTTCCTCCTTAATCACCCTCTTAACATAATGAATTATTACTTTGTTGGGCCTCACAAGTGGGGCCAAAATCTTCTTGGATTTGGTTTCAGGTTCTGCCCCCTCCACGGTCGGTTTAGCCTCCATTGGCTGCAGCCGTAACAATACTCCCCCCCCCCCCCCCCAAGGCGCACCTTGTCCTCAAGGTGGAAGGATGGGACCAAGCCATTCAAGGCTTTCTTCAGTTGCTTAGTTAGTGGCTATGTTATCGTCCATTGGAACCAAGCTAGAGCTTTTCTCGCCATGCAGTCATAAACTTCTCTTCCTCATTCAACCCATTCACCAAGAAATACATCTCCACTCGGTATACCCACCCATAGGCATCATCCCCTAGGATCGCTACCACCCCAATAGCTTCTTCCTCCTCCAGTGTAGTAGTTGTCATGATCCCTCCATATTTCCCCTGTGTATCGAGGGCAGGACTCACACCTTTCTTGCATCCGTTCTTGCATGACATAATTCCATGATTCAGCTCGACCCCCTCCATCTCCGGTCGCCCACTCCCCTTGCTTGAATGCCTCCCATAATGGTCAGCCACTCCACCACCTCCACCACACAATTTCATTTGGAAACCCTGATCCACCCTTTATTGGAGCTCTAGGAGGAGGCTCTTGATGGACGAAACTCTCCTTGTCGAACCTCTTTCGTTCAATCTCCTTTCCCTTAGATTCGGCCAAGAAAATTTCGATCAAATCTTGGTTAGGGCTAGTAATTGGAACCACCGGTGGAGTTTTGGATTGCATCTTCATGAGTTGCCTTAACATCTCTTCTATCCCTCCAAATCGGCTCTCCATCCGATTTCCCATAGTTCAAAACTTCACCTCCCTACTGAATTTGAATTGCTCTATTTTGCCTTTCAACGCATCCACTTTTTTTGCTATTATCTCTCCAAAAATCTCACTCTAATACCAATTTGATGTCTTGGTATCAAAAACAGCAACAAACTCAAAGATTTTTAACAAAAAAATAAATTTTAATTAATAGAAAACCAAATACGAAAAAGCAAGATACAATGATCCTCTTTCGAGAGGAGGACCTTCTCTCCCAAACCCTCGACGTCGCTAGGATCCCTCACAAAAGAAAACTACAGCACTCTCAAATCAAATTCTGCATATAAACATAACATAAACCCTCCTACTTATATCAAACAATAAACAATAAATACCATAACATCCCTCCCCCAATTCTCTCTCAAATCAGCCCCCAAATATGTTCTCTTTAATTAGGAAACATCTCATAATTAATCTCTCCCAAATCAGCCCCAAATACGCCCTCTTTAATTAGGAAAAATATCCTCTAAATTAGCCCAAAATCAGCCCCCAAATCTGCCCACTTTAATTAGGAAACATCTCCTAATTAATCTTCTCCAAATCAGCCCCCAAATCAGCCTGCTTTCCTTATTAATTTATCTCTTCTATTTTAATTCAAGTAGAAGATCTTTCTCTCCTAATTATCTCCTTAATTACCCTCCTAATATATTGAATTATTACTTTGTTGGGCCCCATAAGAGGTGCCGAAATCTCCCTAGATTTGGTTTTAAGTTCTGCCCCTCCACTTCTGGTTTGGCCTCCCTTGGCCTGCAGCCGTAACAATATGTCATAAATTGAGGAAAACAATTAGTGTAGTATTTACTTTGCTTTACTTATCTCTCACTGCTTTTTGGAAGAATTCCTAGCACAATGGTCTGCATTGATGGAACCAACAGGTACACTCCTTCCCCCAACCTATTTTATAGAAATTAAAAAGTGATGTTTATATTGATATTCTTCAAAAGTTTAAGAGTTTCCAAGGGCGCACCCTCTACTCTCCGTCGTCTTCCACCCACCCGTAAGAACTTATTCTTGATCCATCTTTGTTTTTTAGATGCGAAAGCATTGCCATATACACTTAACCTTTTTCTCCGTACCTATTTCGATGGTCTTGTTTTGTCTTCTTGATTCTAACTAGTTTTAGTTGCATTGAGATGAGCTGGAATCCAACCAGCAGAAAGCTGATGCATGAGCTGACTGACACAATCTGGTGTTTGTTTGACAATATTTTGAGAATCTTCTATCTACTTTTCTGGTTTCATGTATATGGCTAACTTTTATGTATTAGAATCCAGCGAACCTTTCATAATTTTCTATCTGGACAGGGTTTAATAAAATATTATTATTATTTGTCTCTAAACTGTAAATTGTTCACCATTTTTCAACTTTTATTTGCAGGTTATTTATTGTTTTGGATTGGAATGTGCTTCGTAATTTTCATGCAAAACCAAAAAAGTTCTTTACTTCTTTCTTTTTTACTTAACTTGCATTCGTGTTTTTTTGGTCATTTAGAATGTTTATACTTTTCAGCTTGTAATTATGTAGAGCTTTATTTTGGTGTTGTTGATGACATTGCAGGACTTCTTTCTGAGCCTATTGGCATCATTATAAAAAAATTGGACCATGAGGCTTTTGCTAAGGTATGATTAGATACACCAACTTACAGGGTTTCATTTGGTAGATGCATAATTATAATTATTCTGTAACAACTTGCCATAACTATTATTTCTACAATTAAGGTTTCTATGATAGGAGTGGACAATAAGTAGGTTATACTGAACACTTTTGCCTAACTGAAAATCTGGTTGGTTCGGTTTGATATCAATTCATAATATTGTATAAACCCGTTGGTTCACTTTCTCACAAACCATAGGCAAGCCCTATTGCTAAATCATACTTGGTGAGCAATGTGTCTTAAGGTGCGAGAGAGCGAGGCAAGCAGTTTGCCTTAATTGAACTGAAGGTTGCACCTACCTTTTGACAACACAGATCTAAATATACCTATGCTATGTATGAATTTTTATTAGTCATTTAATCCAAAACAAAGCTTGATCTTAAATATTTGACATATAAATGTTTTTCATAGTATATAATTTATGTTAAACTAAATTGAACCAGCCGAGCTGAAGAGGCCAAATGAAACCCAAGCAAATCAATCTAAACCATAGATTTAAGTTTCCAACCCTAAACCAACATATGTGCAAAACTGATCTGAATGGAATTGAATATTTGACTAAAAGAACTTTGGCGGTAGTAGGCATTGACGTTGTAGCGAATTGCAATGTTAAAGGAACCTTTTTCACAACTACCCGGACGTATATGATGATGTGCAAGGAGCTTACTTCTTTGGCTCAGTTTTAAATACTAATTTTGTTCTTTACTTTTAGATCTCATCTCTTGGAAACATGCCTTTTTCACATCTCAGTGCAAATTTTTTTGAAGGCCTTTGAAGAAAATGATTGCTTATCATGTCATCAAACTCATTCAGAAGTGCCAACTTTCAGTGAGAAGCTTTGGGTAGAAAAGTATGCTCCATGCTCTTTCACGGAGCTTCTAAGTGATGAACAAACTAATAGAGAGGTACACCAAGGATATTGTGGCACAAGTTATTTCTATATTTTTTATTTAATTTAAGCATGTAGTTTTTAAGTTCTTATTATATGAATTTGAAATTCATTGGCTTCCAACTGCAGGTGCTTTTCTGGTTTAAACAATGGGATTCATCTGTATTTGGATCTCAAGTTAGGTCGACCACTGATGATGTTTTATCTGCTTTGCGGCGTCATTCTTCACCTGTTCAACATAAGAGACTTTCTGGTGGCGAAACCTTCTTTGAGCAGGGTAGAGCAGCTCCTTTTACCCGTCAAAGTCTTAAATCTTTGAATGCAGATAAGCAAATTGAGAATGTAATTGGTTTTTCTGAATCATGGAGCAAGAAAGCAACGGTGGATCATCCTCCTGAGCAAAAGGTGTGTGATCAGATGCTTTTTTTCTTGAAGATTACAGCATTAAAAATAGAATGCAACATCATTCTAACTTGCCAGGCTATCTAAATAATAGTGTCTTATATTTCGTTTTATGCTCATAATTACGTTTCTCAATTGTGATTTTTTTCCTTTAAGTTTCATTTAAAAAGTTTAATATAATTACAATTAATATAAAATATGCTGAAAGAATTCTAAACAACTGAATTAAATCTAAGGTCTAACAATAAAAAAGAGTGATTTTTATGGGTAATGTTCATTCTATTCTGTGAGCTCTGAAAATTCATGCCCCGGCCTTACTGTGCCCTTTTTGTCAACGAGGAGAGTTTCAATGAATTAGGTTTCAGATAAATTTTTAGAGGACATATTGAATTTTAAATAAGACATTACTCAGAAATTTTGCCCTGTTGACCAACGTATAAAGAACAAAAGAAGAAAGATTTGCATACCTCGTATCTAGTCGAAATCTCCGCAAATCCCTCCTGAAATCCCGTCGAATTACTGTGCACTGGCGCCGTTCGCGTCTCTTCGCACAAATCCTGCGTAAAACCTGTTGAACCGTACCCAACTCTCGTCGTTAAATACCCGACCTTCCCTCAGCTCTTCCCACGCGCCTTCTCCTCTTCAAACCCACGACCCTGTCCAGATCGCAGGAGCCCCCTCCATTCGACCTCATCTCCTCTTCGTTTCCCAAAGCCGACATCCTCCATCACTTCGACGCCGCCAGACCTTCTACCCGTCGGATCCCAAGCCCTGTTCCGCCGATCAAGAGAGAGAGAGAGAGAGAGAGAAGCGGAGAAAGGAGCTCTCCTTACCTAGCCGACCCTCCCTGCCTTCGACTCCAAAGCCCTAGCCTGGCCGCTCCGCCTCCTCCAGCGACGCCCCCTTCGTGTCGGTTCGGAAGTTACGACATATTGATAGGAAGCAACTTCGGAAGCTCACTTGCTCAGAAGGTAACTTTCTCCTTTTTGAGCACTTCTTCGGCCAAATCCAGTAAATCCGTCGACCTATAGGTTTGGTAAACCTGGGATTTACGGCCAAACGAGGGAAATGGAGGATTTAACTCACTGTGAGTTTAAGCAGATGCCTAAAGCCTGCTTAAATCCTGTTAATTAAACATGATTTCGTTTAAATCCTTCTTAATCTTACATAAATCTTGTTAAACCCGATTCAAATCATGCTTAAATAATTATTATTAATTGGATTTGATTATTATTAATTATGGTTAATTATTGTTAATTATAAATTAATTAAATTAATTATTATTAATTGTATCTAATTATTATTAATTATTATTAACCAATAATTAATCATAATTAATAGAATTTAATTATGAGTAATTATTTTTAATATAATTAATTATTAATTAGTTATTTGTTAATTATAATTAATTATATTTAATAGTAATTGACTTTATTCATCATAGTGAATTATGATTAAATTCTTTTAATTTTAATTATAATTAATTATGCAAATGCTTCTCTACTCTCTCGCCTCGATCCACGTGCCAACCTCGACGCTTGCAAAGGTATAATTTTCTAACTCAGATTCTCGCTCTCGAAGTTCGCGGCGGACTGGAAAACCGCCTATACACGCTTTCATAAGCGTGGTGGGATGGGACCCCGGTGCGGCGCCTGCAACGAGGCGGGTAATCACCTCAAAATCCTATCCTCGGCGTTCGTGTCGAGCCGGCAAACCGCCTATACACGCTTTCTTAAGCGTGGTGGGAAGGGAACCCGGTGCGACACCTACGGCGAAGCAGGTAGGCCCTATGCACGCTTTCTTAAGCGTGGTGGGGACGATCTTAAGTACCCGTACCTGCGGGGAAACAAAATGCTTTTCTTTTTCAGGTACGTCAAAGACCCATACACGCTTTCTTAAGCGTGGTGGGGGATTGAAGACTTTACACGGCCGCGGTGTCCTCGAAAGAGGGCATCTACCATACACGCTTTCTTAAGCGTGGTGGGAAAGGCCCAGTTTTCCGTAATTTTCCCTAAACGGGGGAGATGCCGGAATGCTGCCGAAATTTCGGATGAACTTGAGACTGTACCTGGACCTGATTTGAACAAATTTGGACAATAAAAAGGACTTGTTTTTGGACTTAAATGAACTAAAATCTAAGCAAGTGTGGACATGAACCAAAACTAGAACTCAAATCAAATGATAACGGACTGGATTGGAGTATAATTGAACACAAGGAACTTGCAAAATTCAGACTTGAACTTGTAGATCAAACTGGACTTGAACTCAAGAAGACATGAACTGGGACATGACTTGAACATTGAATGAGCAATACAAACTTATGAATTCGAATTTGAATCATGACTCGCAAACTTAAATGATTCAGTTGATTCAAACTTGAAAGAACATTGAACTTGAATGTGAATCCAATTCGAACTTGAACATTAACTTGAGACTAATTGGGATGTTAATCAAGCATAATTTGGACATGATTTGAACTCAAATGAGGATTTGATTCAAGTCTACATTGAACTCAAACTGTGCAACATCAAGCAAGGATTTGAACTTGCAAAGAACAACAGGGAACTCGTGGTGGAGAACTTTCAGATGTTACTAACTTACAAGCAACGTCATCAAGTTACAAAATGTATAAGTACTTCCTACATGTACTTGCAAAAGCAACAGTTCTCATGTGAAAGGAAATGATGACGCTATCAATTGACAAAAAGACCTCGGTGCATACAAGCAATAGCTAATTGTCAATTCACAGCATTTGAACAATCACAAGCAAACATCAATCATTGAAACCTGTGAATGGCGAAGGTAGACATGATGTAAATGCAATAAATTCCTACAACAGTTGCCATACTGTTAAGCACACTGTACTTACAAGTGATAACAGCCGACTGTAAAATGCACGGGCATCTCCTACTGGCATCAATGAAAGTTTCAATGCAAAGTATAATCAACTTCCAAGTTGAAATTATGACTTTTACAAACGATAGTAGAAGACCCCTTAGGCGTATAACGACTCATATAAAGACAACAAGTATTGAATGTAACGATGTCTTGTAGATGACATTAACAAGCTTATCACAAAATGCACTGGATGCAGTTATCAGGGATCTGTGAAATAATGATTGATATGCAAGCTGGTATCAGTCGTAAAGATAAACATATGCAAGCAACCGTAGAAAGTCCGCCAAGCTACAGTGGCCTACCTATGAACAACGAGCGACATGCAAAATGTTTTAGGTCACCTTTGCAGTCAACGATAATAAGCAAGCGAATAAGTACGTTGATCTCCCTACAATCAGTGATAAGTGATGCAATACTTGTGAATAACAACGGTGGATATATCGCAAGTATGGTGAATCCCCTGGGGACATAAATATATACGACGCCTATAAGCAACTATGAGAGATATATTATGCACAATAGTTCATCCACGAATGATAACGAATAATGTGCAACGGATATTAGATCCTCCTTACAATCAACAATCATTCAATAATCAAGCGCATACGTTGATTCTTTGATAATCAAATATCACACACAAATGAACGTATCAATTTGCCTGCTAACAACAAAGTCCCCTACAAACGTACAAATGCGACATATAGTGAATGCTAGGATGTTCATGCAATGAGTACATTGATATCCTACAAGCAGCGTTGGAAGATCTGCAATACATACAATCTCTCTACGAGTACAGATGTATGTAAAACATGTCACTCGTGGGTAGATGCAGAAAGACTTCAGTAAATGCAGTATCCTGAAGTCAATTCCAATCTATGAATGAAAACATTTACCTGCCTACCAGCAATAGTTGTGGAGATCGTACGACGCCACGCCACCGGATCCGCAACTTTCATGCAAGCGGACAGAAGGCGTGTACAAATATTCCAAGAATACCCCTGCACGTGTGCACTTTAATTTGTATACACATAGGTACACTAAAAGGGGAAAATATAATCATAACCCGCATGGGCCCCGGCGAGCGTGTTATTGGTACACACGTGACGTCTAGGGATGCTGCGCGGGTCAATAAATTTGAACCCGATCCTCCTAAAGCAAGTAAACAGGAGTTGACAAGGTTCAATAAATAACTATAAAATGCCCCCCAAACACCCGCATGGGCCCCGGCGAGCGTGTTATTGGTACACATGTGACGTCTAGGGATGCTGCGCGGGTCAATAAGTGAATTCAAGTTTGAGCCCGATCCTTCTATTCAGGTAGATGAGAGTTGACACGGTTCGAACTATTAAATAAATATACGGTCGTGAGATCGACCGAGATATTTATTTTATATGTTCATATTAGGCCTTCAAGGCCTATAATCAAGTGAATTCACTTACGAAGGGCACAAAGCCTACGAAACCTGATCCTCTGTTGGCAGCTCGACAGAGTGGACAAGGTTCAACCCATAAATGTGAATAACCCCATCACCCCGATGATGGCCACGTTGACTGCAACCGGAGGGGTCCACACAAATCTCAAACAAATGTCTCCCAAACTACTACCAAATACCCAAAACTCCAAACTTCACGAAAATTCCCAAATAATTCCAAAAATATTTAAAATTGAAAAATGATCCATCAAATCACTTAAAGCAAAATTCATCCACCCTCCGCAATAGTTTGCCGAGGTGGACAAATCTGAAAATAACCACAGCTCACAAAGAGCTAATGCCTGGTCGAAAGTATCACTAGGATCCATTCTCAAATAATCTCCTGCCAGCAAGGACGTGGTACGAGTCCTCTAACCGGCAGTTTCGCCGCCAAATGGCACTGCAGGATAAACGGTTATGACTCGGGGCCCTCTGAACCAGGTGGTCGCCGCCAAATGGCACCATTATATTATGGTTATGGCCAGAGCCCGTATGCTCCCCAATGACATCAAATCCTTGAGATATGAATCAATAGGATATGATCGATAGGGCATAAAGCCCTCTGTTAGCTAAGGTGGATTCAAATTTGTCCCCTTAGACAAACATTCACCCCAGGTCTACAAGATACCCTTGGACGAAGCAACCCATGGCTGCCGATAAGGATCCTTCTGTCAGGTTGGGTCGACTACCTCCTTTGACTAAGTAGACCAGGGACCACGATGGCCCGGGATGACAGAACCATGGGATCTTGATCGGGTCCATCATCCATTCCCCCACCATCCACTTTAAGTGCAAGATGGTGCAATTTTCAATTTTTAATATTAAATCTCTAAATCTCCCAATCTTTCAAATTCTCAAATTCTCCAAATTCCAACATCTATGCTGCTACTATATACCAGACACACGTATCTCTACGTATCTGATTGACGACTAGCCTTAATCGAAAGTTCTCTCTCGTTACCGGGAGGGGTAATTAACTATAGGGGCTTGCGCCTATAGGAAACCAGAACTCAGATCATAAAGTCCTCACAAAGTGAGGGCGAAATCTCTGGGTAGTGTCTAATTTACAAACCCATCTGCCTTCCAAAATTTACCCCGGAACAGTCTGTTAAAACCCCCCCCCCCCGAAGAAAAGCAACAAAGTCGGGCGGAGGCCGGGGCCGAATTTTCGGAGCCCACATGCCCTCATTTTGCGAGGACTTTATGATCTGAGTTTTGGTTTACTTAGGTGCAAGCTCCTATGGTTAATTACCCCTCACGATAGTGAGAGAGAATTTTTGATTAAGGCTAACCGTTGGATAGGCACTAACCACTAAGTATCCAACGTATAGTAGTACAAACTTTCAGGGTTTGAAAATTAGATTTTTAGGATTTCTAAGATTTGAAATTTATCACCGTATACTTAAAGCGAGTTATGGTGGAATGATGATGGGTTAGATCAAGATCTCATGATTCCATCGTCCCAGGTTGTTATGGTCCTTAGTCTACTTAGTTAGAGGAGATAGTCGACCCAACTTGATCAAAGGATCCATGTCGGCAGTCATGAGTTGTGCCGTCCAAGGGTTCCTTGTAGTTTTTGGGTGAATGTTTGACTGAAGGGACAGATTTGAGTTGACCTTAGCGAGTAAAGGGTTTTGTGCCTTATCAAGTATACTCTATGATTCATTATTCAAGAGTTTAGAGTCATTAGGGAACATATGGGCTATGGCCGTGATCGTAATTTAGTGATACCATTTGACAGTAAAACCACTTTGTCAGAGGGCACTGATCATAATTGATTACTTGTGGTGCCATTTGGTAGAAAAATCACTGATTAGATGACACGTATCATGTTCTTACGAGCGAGAGATGGTTTGTGAATGAATCTTACGATATATATGACCGCTCTTTGTCAGGTGAGATTATACTCAGAAGTTATCCTAATTGACAAATTTTTGCTTGAGTGCAGATGGATTTGCTTTAAGTTTTTAAGGTGTTTAATTTTAGATTTTTAATAGATATCAAGATTTGAGATTTTATTGGAATTTGAACCTAACAACTATAAATTTTGGCATTTATGGGAATTTTATTGAAATTTACGTGTTAGGTTTGCCTTAGACATTAGTATTTAATCCCAGCTTTATATTTTATTTCTATAATCCCATTCGGCTTTCTGTAATCTGCATATGAGAATCCATCATTTTCAGGACTTGTCTTTTTGTGCAACCTTTAATATATTTGCATTAGATGTTTGCACGATTTTTAATGCATCATATGACATTTGCATGTAACATCTGGTACACTAGGTATATTTGTATGCTTCTCTAGATGATTTAGTAGGATTTGTGGACTACATCAAAATGCGTGCAAACATCTAATGTTTATCCTGGATTTATTATAGGTGTACATATAGGGTTTAAGGCTTATACTGGATTGATTACTTTTCTTGCCTTTGATGTTCTTGCACAAATTTTGAAAAATTACATATTGGAATTTGAATGTTAATTTGTAAAACTCGTGCAAACATCTAACTCTCTCATGGGTATACATATAGGGTTTAAGGTTTATCCTGGATTGATTACTTTTCTTGCCTTTGATATTCTTGCACAAATTTTGAAAAATTACATATTGGAATTTGAATGTTAATTTGTAAAACTCGTGCAAGTGGCGATTATGTGAATTTTGACTTTTTACCTTCATATTTTGCATCTTTGAAGAATTTTTAGGGGTCGCCTTTTGTCCGTGCGTACAAAGGGGGTGCGGATCCTGTGGCTAAGTAGGTAATTTTTAGGTCAAATGCATGGAATGGGTACAAGCACCTTTTTAGCTTATTTGAATTTTTAGATTGCTACTAATTATGGGAGTAGACTCTATAGGAGATTCTCCACCTTATATACACATGAGAGAGTGAAAAGCTCCATATATCCCAAGACTTCAATAGGAGTTTTCATTTAAGTTCTTTGCAAGTCATTTGTTGAGTTTCTTCTGATTTCTAGACATCTTAATTTGTTGTTGCCAGCCTTAGGATTTTGTATACATCTTGTTTGTATTTGTAAGGAGTTCCCTGTATATTATGTTTTGTTCCCTGCTTGTATTTTAATCCTTGCATTTTAGTTCTTTTAAGCATTTGATTTAAATATTTTAATTTGCTTAGATTAATTGAATTATTTTGCAAGTTCCTGTAGTCTAAATTTCAAGTTCCCTGTAATGAGTTTAAGTCCTATGTAGTGCTAAAATCATTCTAAGTCTTGAATTTTACTGAATAATCTAGCAACTTCCTGGCACCTTCTCTTTTCAGGATAAATTTTGGGAGGTGCTTGGTTTGCCCACCATGTCGGGAAGGGCATGCATGGTCGGTATTGGGTGACACCGCTGTTAGAATTTTTGAATCCCATCTTGCTCGAAAGGGCATGCATGGGATACTTGCACAAGATAACTTAAGCCAGCTCAAAAAAATATAGCCGATCAAATCACATCTTTAGCTAATAAGGCTTCTCCCACCACGCTCTAAGCGGCATGCGTAGGTTGCACCTCACAATGACAAGTATGCTGCTCACGAGTTCACAACTACACCGTAAACACTGTTGGTGAGCTTCTTACCACCACGCCCAAAATGGCGTGCATAAGAGTCTACTCGCTACACTGGATGTGTAACAAGTGGAGTCCACCAACAACTTTATGAATGCCGCTATGAGATTTTTCCCACCACACTTGAAAGGGCATTTAAAAAACACTAAAAAATTATATTTTTGAGAGTAAGATTTAAAATTTAAAGATTTTGATTGTGCATGAAAAATCTAATGTTATGTGGGAAAAAAGTAGGTAGTCATATTAAGAAAGTTGCAAAAGATGTGCTTATATCAAAATGAAAAGCTCCTAATAAATAAAAATAGTTGGTTGTGAATCAAAATGTGCAAGAAGAGATAAAAAATAAGAAGATTTGTTATCTAATTAGTTTAAGTGTAAAAGCTCAGAAAATTGTGAAAGATATAAAGAGGCTGTAAGGAGTCTAAGAACAACAAGTATGTTGCTCACGAGTTCACAACTACACCGTAAACACTGTTGGTGAGCTTCTTCTCACCACGCCCAAAATGGCGTGCATAAGAGTCTACTCGCTACACTGGATGTGTAGCAAGTGGAGTCCACCAACAACTTTATGAATGCCGCTATGAGATTTTTCCCACCACACTTGAAAGGGCATTTAAAAAACACTAAAAAATTATATTTTTGAGAGTAAGATTTAAAATTTAAAGATTTTGATTGTGTATGAAAAATCTAATGTTATGTGGGAAAAAAGTAGGTAGTCATATTAAGAATGTTGCAAAAGATGTGCTTATATCAAAAGGAAAAGCTCCTAATAAATAAAAATAGTTGGTTGTGAATCAAAATGTGCAAGAAGAGATAAAAAATAAGAAGATTTATTATCGAATTAGTTTAAGTGTAAAAGCTCATAAAATTGTGAAAGATATAAAGAGGCTGTAAGGAGTCTAAGAAAGCAATTTGCGATGCAAAGAATTTAGCTTTTAATGATTTATAATATGTACACCTATGATTACCTGTGTAGGTACCTATTTGCATGTGTCTTGTAGGTTATGATTAGGTCGAGCGAAAGGTGGATGCCTCATCTCTCAGAACAGCTCATTCGAGGGACTCGCTAAGGAGTTCAAAGGAGCTTAACACTGGAGCACGGTGGACCGAGATCGGTCACATCTTCCAAGCAATTATCTCCCCCCAGGGGAAGGATGACCTCAGAAGTTCTTTTCTCGATCAGACAAATCTGTATTCATTGAAGCCAGAGCCAAAGCTCCCATATACACCAAGCAACCGATGACATACATTGCCTCTTTGAAGATCTCTCTCTCATGTTTGCCTGAAGACCACATTTAGATACTACTCACCCCTCTTACATTAACGGGGTGACCCAAATCGGCCTCCCATCTCACGCTAGCCCATCCTCAAGACAACATCTAGAATACACTTGCACCCTCTCATCACAACAGGGGGACAACAGATTATCATCTGATATAGCTCGACTTGCCCTACTCAGCTACTGACTAGCTTGGCAAAGACAAATTACAAATAAAGATCTATGAGATAGCTACATAACAAGACATAAATCCTGCATTCTTCCGAACCCTATAAAGGGGGGAGGAAAGAGAAAACAACAACAACAACAACATCAAGCCTTTATCCCACTACGTGGGGTCGGGGGAGGAAAGAGAAAAGAAAGATCTTTTTTTTTCAGGAGAAGAAATCCTGGAGGAATGCATATGAGAGCACATACTACGACAAAAGATGAAAAGAAATGAGAGATTTACAAAGCATTGTATCATTTTTTTTCTTACATGGCCTAAGCTCCACAGTGTAGAACCCTTCAATTATTTGTGTATCTCTGACTTGAATAATAAAGATCTTGTTTAAATCTACATTTCTCTCATTCTCTCACACTTAGACTTCATCACCTTCTCACTAACTCTCAGCCTATAGGTAGCGCAAAGTACGGCCTAGCATCATCCACCGAACAAAGCGGGATCCAACATCCTCTCAGGTGTGGTGAGTATGGATCGATGGCGAATACAAGAAAATCGTTACCTACTAGGAAGCCTGAAGCCTCATAGAATACCATGAATTTTGAGTACACTTGCTGTGAGCTGCAAGAAATGGAGCGTCTCTTGAAGTCCATTCATTACATTCTCGTCGCCACTAACCATCCACCGTAAACGGGTAGCCTGCCGAAGGATCGTCTAATCCTGGTGCTCACCAAGAGCTGTCAGAAGAAGCTCATGCTTCAGATCTAACTGCCAACCTCACCCGCCCCTAGGCGAGGGATGAGAACTCCAATTCGATAGTTAGAATGACCAAAGAAATCGAACTTGGCCTGACCAACGCCTTCTCTAAGCTAATCTTCAAAGTAAGAGTACCTCCGAACTTCAAGCTACCTCACCTTGAAGCTTACTATGCAAAATTGATCCTACGGATCATGTGGCAACTTTCGAGTCCATGACCTCCCTCGACATCAATGACACCCTTTAGTGTTGTCTCTTCTTTACTACTCTGAATGATTCAACGCTAACGTGGTTCACTTGCGTACCCAGTGGGGTGATCACCTCCTTCATCAACTTTAAGCGAATATTTGTCGCATAATTCACCAGTCCCCAGAGACCCTAAAAACTCACAAGTCTTACTAAAGATGAGATAAGAACTAGATGAGTTGCCAGTGAGCTTTATATTATTGTTCTAGAAGGAAATGCTCAATGTAAAAGACCTTGTGCCGGCAGTTGCTCAAGCAACCCTTGACCTATTGGTTGAGAGAAGGTTCCTCCGCTATGCACTAGGCCTGCAACAACCAAAAATACTGGCAGAATTGTTGGAACTCGCCAACAGCCATGTTAATGCTGAGGAATACAACTGGGTGACCGAATCCTCGATAATTGCCTTGCGGCATGATCTCACTGTAAGAAGAAATCTCCCATCGAGAAGAGCCAGAGAAAGAATCGACCTTAGGAGAAAAAAAATGAAAGTTCGGGGAGGTTGTACGACCTTGTTGAACTATCTCTAGATGCACCAAGAGGGGGGTGAATTGGTACTTTAAAAATTTTTACAACAAAAACCTCCTTTTTTGTTTTATGCAATATAACAACTTTAAGACAACAAATTTTAGATGAGTAACTAGCACAGGCGAAAGCAATTTAAAACTCGATCCTTTTTTTAGGCACAAACAAATCAAGCGAAAAATATAATTTTTGCTAACACAAATTAAACTAACTGCAGCTTGTAATGGAAGATTAAATTTGTGCAGAAAATTTAAGATGCAGAAACTAAAAATGCAGAAAAGAAATATTAGAAAGAGCACATTAGAAATTTTATAATGGTTCGATCAACCTTGATCTATGTCCACTCCCCGGAGTTCTCCTCTATGGGTATTGCACTAACACTATAGTGATTCTCCTTTTGCCCCCACACCAAGGTGGAGAAGCCCTTACAAATCCCTTCCACTAAATCCTGTGCAGCAAAAAACCGAAAGCTATGTCACCCTCCTGGTGACGGCATCGAACCTTCAATCCTTTTTCATCCTCTTGGTGAAGGTAGAGAACCCACGAAATCTTTCTCACCCTCTTGGTGATGACAGAGAATCGTCAATCTTTTTTCACTCTCCTGGTAAAGGCAAAGAAGACTTTGAAGCTTTTCTCCCAAGACAACTTCAAGAACTCACCAAGGCCACTGGAGGAAGCAAGGTGCAAGCTTGCCTGGAGCAACCGTGTGAACACCCCTCACATTCCGTCTCCCTCATGCATAACCTCACCTTCTCCCTCTCTATGCCCAAAGTTCTATCAAGAATTCTCCCTCAGAGTTCCTTTAACAGCCAAAAGTCTTTCTAAAAGACTTCATTGAGTTGCTTAACTGCAAGGCTTCAAAAATCCTAATTTTTCAATTAAGCCGTTGTGTTCATACAGTACGATCTGGGTTCATACAGTACGAATAGTTCAAAATAGGGGTTCATCCAGTACGATGGAACAATAGCTCAGACAAATTGTTCAAATTCTGTATATTTATTATACAGTACGATTAGTTCAATTTCACTTTTCGTACAGGATAATTATTGGGACGATTGAAAATCGTCTATGTCGATCGTCCGGTACGATTAACATCGTACAGTACATTTAGTTCAAATATCAAGCATTCGTATAGCGATTAATTCAAAAATCAAGGTTTTTGTTCAGTATGATCTCTGGGGCGACTAGATTTCGTCCCTGTCAATCGTACGGTATGATCTGAATTGTACAGTACGTTTAGCTACATTTATTAAACCCTGATTTAATTCACTATTCACGGGGAATAATTTAAGTAAAATTTCAAATATTGTATAGTACGATTAATTCAAAATTCAAATTTTAAAATACTTAAATTATCTAATAGCTAGGGTTTCTTGATAGAAACAAATCGTACAGTACGATCTATATTGTACGGTATGATTATGATGTAGAACGATGTGGCAAGCTAGAGACATGGACATTGATTTGAGGAATTAAAAGACTTGTCAACATAGGAATTTTAATTAAGGAAGGATTTTGAATTAACTCCTAACTAAAAAAATTCAAATTAGCCTGATTTGAGGGGGCTTTCTTAAATAACTTATCTTATTTTAGGAAGGAATTTCAAATTCAAATAGATTGGAATATGAAATTAAGAACTTTCCTAAATTAAGATTCACCCAATATGGAAGGTAATGAATAACCAATTTAAAATTGTGGAGGCAATAGAAAGGGAGATTTAAATTTGAATAGAGGGAAGGGTGGGTAGACCACTTAATGGGGACTAAATTGGATGATTAAAAAGGGGTTGCCAAGTTAGGAAATTTAAATTAGGAAAGGATATTTTAAATTATCACCCATTTAAATTCAAATAAACATGATTTGAGGGACTTTCCTAATATAGGTTTCCTCTTTTAGGAAATAAAATTCAAGTTCAAATTCAATTGAATATGAATTTAGATAGCTTCCAAAATTAGGAGTTATTCTAGGAAAGGGTTTGAATGCTGAATTTTGAATTTGGAGCCAAAGGGAGGGGGTGTTGGCCGGTGGCTTTGGGAATGGGATTGGGGCCGGCGGTTTGTTGATGTTCGGTCTTGGCCTTGGGTGGAAGGTCTTGGCCAAGGAAGGAAATGAAACAGGGGGGGTGCGGCTAGGGTTGGAGAGGGGAGGGAGGTTGGTTAAGGGTTTGGGTCAAGGTGGCCGGCGGTTTGGGATGAGGGCAGAGGGTTGGGTTGGTCTCGGTCAAGGGAGAAAGAGGGAGTTAGGGGCGGCGACTAAAGAAAGAAGAAGGGGAATTAGAGAAGAAGATAAACCACAAGCCCGGACGCTTCTTGCGGCTGATGGGTAATACTTTGCCCTCACCTAGGGACTTCAAACCACGAGCCCAGACGCTTCCTGCGGCTGATGCCTATTGCGTACCCTCACCTAGGGACATCCACTCTCCTAAAAACTCCCATAGCTCGTAAGAACAAAGTGCCAATTTTTTTTTTACTTAATAATCACCCATTAACCTCAAATGATGAGGAGGAGGTTTTAAATAGCCAACATACAATGAAGGAAAACAAAAAGACAAACATGCTCCTAGGGCTTATATAGGACTACTCCCTTAAGTGAGGGTAAAAATAGAAAAAAAATGCATAAATAATTTAAAATACAAATAATAACTCAATAAAGTGGGGCGATCATGGCTGTCGATCTTCGACTCCTCTGATAAACTTTCACAGTCGGATGTCCTCATCATTCTCCTGGGATGGAAAAGAGCTTGACTCCGTCGAGTACGCATCCTGGGTGCGCAACCATGCTCTGATACCAAACTGATGTAGAACGATGTGGCAAGCTAGAGACGGGGACATTGATTTGAGGAATTAAAAGACTTGTCAATATAAGAATTTTAATTAGGAAAGGATTTTGAATTAACTCCTAATTAAAAAAAATTCAAATTAGGGGGCTTCCTTAAATAACTTATATTTTTTAAGAAAGAATTTCAAATTCAAATAGATTGGAATCTGAAATTAAGAACTTTCCTAAGTTAAGATTCACCTAATATGGAAGGTAATGAATAACCAATTTGAAATTGTGGAGGCAATGGAAAGGGAGATTTAAATTTGAATATTCTCCAAATAAAAGAGAGAGGGAAGGATGGGTCGGCCCCTTAATGGGGACTTAATTGGATGATTAAAAAGGGGTTGCCAATTTAGGAAATTTAAATTAGGAAAGGATATTTTAAATCATCTCCCATTTAAATTCAAATTGACATGATTTGAGGTACTTTCCTAATATAGGTTTTCTCCATTAGGAAATAAAATTCAAATTCAAATTCAATTGAATATGAATTTAGATAGTTTCCAAAATTAAAGGGAGCTATTTTAGGAAAGGGTTTGAATGTTGAATTTTGAATTTGGAGCCAAAGGGAGGGGGTGTTGGCCGGTGGCTTTGGGAATGGGATTGGGGCCGGCGGTTGGTTGATGTACGGTCTTGGCCTTGGGTGGAAGGTCTCGGCCAAGGAAGGAAATGAAACAGGGGGGGTGGCGGCTAGGGTTGGAGAGGGGAGGGAGGTTGGTTAAGGGTTTGGGTCAAGGTGGCCGGCGGTTTGGGATGAGGGCAAAGGGCTGGGTGGGTCTCGGTCAAGGGAGAAAGAGGGAGTTAGGGGGGGCGGCTAAAGAAAGAAGAAGGGGAATTAAAGAAGAAGATAAACCACGAGCTTGGACGCTTCCTGCGGCTGATAGGTAATACTTTGCCCTCACCTAGGGGTTTTAAGCCACAAGCCCGGACGCTTCCTGCGGTTGGTGGCTATTACGTGCCCTCACCTAGGGACTTCCACTCTCCTAAAAACTCCCATATCTCGTAAGAATAAAGTGTCAAAATTTTTTTTTCTTAATAATCATCCATTAGTCTCAAATGATGAGGAGGCTTTAAATAGCCAACATACAATGAAGGAAAACAAAAAGACAAAAATGTCCTTAGGGCTTACATAGGACTACTCCTTCAAGTGAGGGTAAAAACGGAAAAAATGCATAAATAATTCAAAATACAAATAATAACTCAAAATGAAGTGGGGCGATCATGGCTATCGATCTTCGACTCCTCTTATAAACTTTCACGGTCGGATGTCCTCATCAGATTAGTTCATTAGTATTAATTACACAATTAGTCGTTAATCATCTTTTTTTGTATAACTGATCGCACAGTACGATCGCAATCATACGGCACATTAGTTCAAAAAATCTCAGCTCACTTTTCTCACTTCCCTCTGTGTGTGCACGGTCGCCAATTTAGCATACACCCTTACATAGTCAGACTCGAGAAATATAAAATAAAGAAAAATGAAAAATACAGACATCCTATTCTACCCAAACTTGAGCCTTGATCAATCTTGAGCAATGTATGATGTACATGAAATGTTAGTACACATAGAAAAAATAATATCTAATATTTATGTTAGAAGAAATAAAATTTCAATCAATAATATTTGTTATCATTAAAATCACAATTTGGGGATCCTGAATTGCAACAAAAAGGACCAAGGGTCAAGTCTCCGATGTGACTGAAGGCGCCCCAATTCATATACGCTCCCACGTTCGACATTTTTAAGAACCAGGACATTATCCGTATTGAGAACCAAAGAAGTACGTAGAGTGGTTGCTCACTGACCTCAAGAATACTCGACGTATACTGTGTTAAGGGTATCCATGGCCAAGCTCCTTGAGGCCATCCAAAACAAGGAATTCTTCAGGCGTTCGCCGCCTATGAAGATCGACAGTGCTCGGGATATGTTGTTATATTGTGTATTCTGTAAGGATCATGGGCACGACACCGAGGAATGTCGACACTTGTGTAACCTAGTCGAAGAACTCATCAAGATAGGAAAGCTTAAAGAATTCATGTTCCCTAACCCAGAGTGACGACCAGGAAAGGCCCCACTCGAAGTCGAAGAGGCTGCTAACAAGCCAAGGCTTACTCGATCTATTTATATCATAGGGGTAGTTGTTATGTGTGGAATTTGATTGTGTTGACCAATCTGGTTGTTTTGTTGTCTCGGACCTCAAAGCTTTTCGTATTCACTGGGGGGTACAGGGGGTTTACCACTTTGCTTGGGTTCGGGTGCTTTGCACACAAAATTTTTTCCCTGTACAACGCACTGGTGTTGCGTACTCAAGCGCCCCCCCAGCGCTGAACAAAAGAGAGCAGAGTGCCGCAGTGGTATAGATATGGCGCTGCAACAGTGCAAGGCATAGGCTTGAGCATCGCAATGCCCCAAACTGGCGCCGCAGCGCAGCGAGATGAACTGGACGATTTTCTTTCTCATTTTTTTGAAGGGTTGCATCCCTTGGGATTATTTTACTTGGCTTTTTCTTGTATTTTGATAGAGTAGACATTGAGAACGGTGTATGTGAGAAGAGAAGCAAGGAAAGAGTGAGAGAGAAGAGAGATCTATACTTATTTCTCCCAATTTTCATAATGGATTTCTTGGTGTAGTGTGGCTTCGTAGTTTTTTCCCTATTTTGGGATTTTTCACGTTAAATCTTGTTGTCCTTTACTTTTAAACTGCTTTTATTTTCTTACTTGTTTCGTCATTGTGGTGTTTACTCCTCATCTTCCCCAACAGTAGTGCCCGCAATCACAGGAGGCGATCGAAGAAATGTCCCTACACTTCCAAAGAAGCCGCAAATCATTGATGGGCCAACCCGGAGCAACCCTCTCAACGAAACCATTGTCATTATCGCTCTAATCGCCAACTATTAGATTGACAATATTCTGATAGATATGGGGAGTTCAGTGAACATAATCTTCAAGGCCATCTTCGATAAAATGAATATGCTTGCTTCTCAACTTATCCCATTGCAGGACACCTTTATGGATTTTTAGGAGAATGAAGGGAAACCAATGGAACAATCGCCCTACCAGTCACTTGGGTTGAAGGAGATCGCTAATACATCGCCATGATAGATTTCGTCATAATCGACGCACCGACTACCTACAATGCCATATTCGATAGGCCATTGCTGAATACACTCAAGGCCGTGGTATCAACCTACCATGTCATCATCAAATTCTCGACTGAAGGAAATGAAATCACCGTAAAAGGTGATCTAGCCCAGTCATGCACTTGCTACCTACGGGCGGTAGGTCTGGTTGACACCTCTGAGGGAATTCTACAACCAGACACAGAACGAGGCCCGACCCTTGAAGCGACTAAGGCCATCGAAGAAGTACTAGTAATAGAAGATGAACTAGGTTGATCCTTCAAGATCAACACCTCTTTTAATAGAGAATACTGAGACGATCTAATACAAACTCTCTGTGACAATCTCGAATTGTTCGCATGGACAACCGTAGAGATGTGGGGCATAAGCGAAGAAATCACATGCCATCGGCTGAACGTTCAAAGAGGCTCTCGCCCCATCAAGTAGAAAATTAAAAAAAAAAACAGTCGCTTTGCTCACCCAACTTATTCGGGAAGAAGTGGAAAAGTTACTCGTCACTAACTTCATCAGGGAAGTCCAATATCCTGATTCGATTTTCAATGTGGTAATGGTTCATAAATCAACTTGTAAATGGAGAATGTGCGTAAATTTCAATAATCTAAACTCAGCATTTCCCAAGGAAGGCTACCTGCTTCCAAGGATCGACACCCTAGTTGACTCCACGGTGGGGTATCCCTTTGTGAGCTTCTTAGATGCCTTTCGAAGTTTTTAGGCTTATGAAGCATTATATCTGTGCAAGTTAGACTAGTGAAATGACTACAGAGCGATAACATCGGTAGTGGCTCAATGGTGGCTAGTGGTCGGCGGGACAATGGCTGAGGAATGGAGAAGGATGTTGGCCATCCACGGAGCTTGGACGGCGGTAGGTGGTTTGCCTTGCTTGAGTGAGGAAGAGGCGAGGGGCCCGGCTTGTGTGAGAGAGGAGAGAACGAGAGGTGAGTTTATTACTAGTCTTGGCGTGAGGAGCACTAGATTGAGAGGTCTAGGTGGCTGGTTAAGCAAGGAAAAAGAAAATGATTTCTTAGTGTTTTGGGTTAGGTTTGGTTTAGTTTCCTTTTTCTCCTCCTCTTCTATTAGATAATAAAAAATCAAAAGGGAAAAATAACTTTTCAACGGCAAGAGGACAAGATACAATGTATTATTGTACCATAAATATTTTAAGATTTATTTGAATTTTTGTATAATCTTTTAATTAGATCTTATAAATTTAAAATAGTGAACTTTAAATTTTAAAGTCAATTTTTTTAAATTTCCATAAAAGCATAAATAAATATTTATTTTAGATTCATGTTGACTCGCTTGTGAAAATTTCGTCGCCCACACACATCGAGTTTCAAATCGTTTAATGTGCGCAGGTGGAATTTTTGTCGAATTTCTCATGCCGGAACATTAACAATATGGTGTCTTTTCTTATGTTTTGTGATGTTTCGGACGCACTCACATTGTTTGTTTTGCCAACGGAGGACTTCGGGTAACCTCGCGTATTGTCGCGCAATTAATTTGACATTTTCAATCATGTTCGCTCGATCTGCTTGCAAGAGGTCTCATATAGCTAATTTCGATGTTGCGATGGCAATGGCATGATCTGTTTCATGATCGGAGGTCATTTTGAGTTGTTTTGAGTATCGTCGGTGTATGTTATATCAGCTTGTGCGGCGCATCATCAATCAAACATTTTATGTGGTTGTATTCATCAACCACGTTGACCTCATCGGATGTGGTTGTATTCATCATTAACACATTTTGGAGGTTGACATATACTATCTAATAATGTTTATGAACTTTGAAGATATTGTTTTCACTGCTAACTTTGTTCCATAGGACTAAACTCAAATAAGATAAAACTCTTATTTTGAACATTTTGTTTGGCGTTTCTAAGGTAGTTTAGATTCAAAGTTGAATGACAATATTTTTAATCAAGCCTTTAGTGTAACATATTGATAGCATCCCATCAGCGAGATCCAATTGTCTTAGTCTGATCAAATAGACAGTTGCATTATTCTATTAGTGGCCTTCTTATGTCAATGTTGTGTTGTTGGTTTATGTTTTGAGGTCATAGTTGTGTCACTATCCTATTTGGTAGTAACATCTCTATTTATGCCATATTTGTATGAACATTATTAGTATTCTTATTGGTGTTTTTGGCATTTTGTTTATAAACCATATTAATGCAAATAATGAAGAAGTTATGTGTGTGCGCGTGCATATATATATATATATATATATATATATATATATATTGAATATATATTAAATTATTTTGCACAAAAACAATATACACAAAATAATTTAAAATATTGAAGAAGTTACGTTGGGTCTAACCCATGAGCTAAAACTAGCTTAGTGTTTTTTTTTGTTTTTTCTTCATTTAGATGTGATGAAGCATTGGCTACTTGCCACAACTCAATCTCTTTGACATTCTCAACTTCACACTTTCTTCCTCTCGGTGCAGCTTTCCAAGAAAGCCAGCTATCCTAGGAGTTTTCTAGCATGAGTACGCTGAACTTTTATTTTTTTTATCAGACATCAACCATTAAACTAATAAGTGCCTCGATAATTTAAAATATTTGCTTCATTATATTTAAGGGATCTCTCATTTTCTCCAACATGAGTTGACAGTCTTATCAAAAACCCTACACATTTCAAAATCATTCACTAGGTAGAAAGAATCTTGATGTGGCCCTTATAGGTTCAAGAGGTGGCTCACATGATGTTGCTTTTGGTCCCAAACAGGTTCAAGGGGTGGCTCGTATGATGTTGCACTAGGCTTTACAAGACATTAAGTTTTAAAATTCTTGCTATTGTATTAATTTGATATTATTTGTCGCATCTTAAAATTGTATGATTATATCCAATAAGGTATTGACTGCTTTGGTCTTATAGGTCTCATGCTTTTATCTCCTTGGTATAACTTTCTAGAAAAAGATAGTGTATTCAAAAATGTATGTTAGACATGATGCCATGTGGTATTGAGTGTCCTATTGTACAATAGGTTGCATGTGGTATCGAGTGTCCAGTCATACCATTTTACAATAGGGCGTCCAAGCTTACTGAGTTTGTGCTTTTAGCCTAATAGTTACTTGGGGGTTTCGATTTGATTGGAAACAAAAGCCATGTACATCAACCCTACTTAGAATACTCCATTACTGGTAGTCTTCTGTATTGCGCACATCAAGAAGCAAATGCCAACCGTTTTATTTTTGACATGCCTCTTTCATCATTATCATTCTCGCACAAAATTTATATTCAGCAAAACGAAGTTGCAACATGAGCAGCTTTCTCCCCTGAACTAGGTTTGCTATAAGATGAATGGGAAAAAGTTTCCATTTACTTATTTTAAGAGTTTACAACCTATTGTTTGAATAAAAAAACAATGATGATGATGGCCATGTTAACGGTTTCTGTTCCATTGTTTGCCATTTATGTTTTTTCTGTCCATGGATCACCAGAAAACATCTTTTTAGGTTTCTTTTAGAGTTTGAAATACCATATGTTAATGTTTCAGGTACTTCTACTTTGTGGCCCTCCAGGGCTCGGAAAGACAACACTTGCACACGTAGCAGCTAAACATTGTGGATACCGAGTTGTTGAGGTCTGCACATATACTGTTTTTTTATTGATTTTCCAACATATTTTCTTTGATTCAACATAACTTTAGTGGGTTTAAACTCTACTTCATGTGTATGGACGAGTGATATTGATAGTATGCGAATTCTTTTAGTTTTAAGTATTTTGTGCTTCAGATATACAAAAGCAACTCTTATTGCCTAAAAATGACTTGCAAATCTGTTGCTCAGATTGGAGTGCATAAGGACCGTATTATCTGCTTTTAGTCAGTAGTAAATAAAGGACATGTTTATGGCACTGATGAGAAATGTTGAGAAATTTCCTATGCAGATCAATGCAAGCGATGATAGGTCTTCTTCAACACTAGAATCAAAAATCCTTGATGCAGTCCAGATGGCATCTGTCACTGCTGATTCCAAACCCAAATGTTTGGTGAGCTTCATCTTTATACCATCAAGCTATACTTGTTATGAGACTAAACGTTTTGGTATTTAATGTTGTGAAGGTCATTGATGAAATAGATGGTGCACTAGGTGAAGGGAAAGGTGCGGTGGAGGTGATTCTAAAGCTGGTAACACTTTTGAATCTTGTAGTTTACTATGATTTGACAAGAACCTTTTATTGTATTGCATTGATTTCTTTATGTATAATCAGAGTGTCCTTAGCGAGAATTTATTTTACAATATTATGTATGATTTCATGACCTCATCTTAGTGAAACATTGAAGGGTAAATAAAGGTTGGAATAGATATCAGAAGCTTCAATAGAGATGTTGCCATTAGGCTGGATTCTAATATTGGGTTATGATTTCAATGATTGCTTCCTCCTATTGGTGTATATCGGTTAGCTCAACTACATCCTAAGCAAAATAAGCAAATTATATATTTATAACATAAACAGAAGGAATGGTAAAAAAATATACTTACATTTTTATTCATGAGCCATAGCAAGAAATTCTTGCCAAAGAGCATCTTGGTGCTTATACAACTTTGCATCCATAACACTCTCTTTCCAATAAACTTAGCACATCTCTTTCCCAGTTGTAGGATGGTTGTTGGGGATGGAAGTAAAACACCGCGATGAAACAAACAAGAACGTAAAAAAGCAGCGGAAAGTAAGAGGACACCATGATTTAACATAGAAAAATCCAAAATAAGGGAAAAATCATGTAGCCACACCGCACCAAGAAATCCACTATGAAAATGGGACAGATCTCTCATCTCTCTCACTCTCATTATTTCTCTTCTCTCTTACATCGTTCTTACAGTTCTCCTGTTTTAACTACTCACAATACAAGAGAAAGTCAAGTTAATAACTCCCAGGGACGCAACCCTTGAGAAAAAATGAGAAAGAAAATTGTCCAGTCTGCCTCGAATCATTGTCACGTCAGTTTTAAGCGCTACGACACTCAAGCCTCTGTCATATGATGTAGCCTCTATCATATGATGTTGCGGTGCTTAAGCTCGCAGCGCTGTGGTGCTGAATCTAGAGCTCTGTGGCACTCTGCTCTCTGTCAATCAATGTCGGGGCGCTTGGGAACATAACGTCAGGCGTTGTATGAACAAAAAAAATTTCCTGTGCAAAGCACTCGAACCCCCGCACCCCTCAGCGAGCATGAGAAAATGACTTGAGGTTCAAGGCAACAGTACAATCTGATTGATCAACACAATCATATTTCACGCTGAACTAACAATGACTTCATAAGATCAGTACTGTAGTGATATTGCATATTCATTTACATTGTATCGGGTTGGGGCATTCTTCTTAAGGGTAGCGGCCTCATAGCACACCATGTCCCCTGTTAACACTTTTAGTGTCCTCTCCTAGAGAAATTATTTTGTGCGGAGTCCGGACTTAGCTCTGCATCCAAGCTCCAATGAAATCATAACACGTGAATATTCAATATATATTTTTTATAGTTTGTAACCTGACGACCCAACCCAACAAATTCAATTGGTGTTTATTTTTAAGAAATTAATCCGTGAAAAGTCCCCAAATTTTAAGGTTCTCAAATTTTAGAGTTTTAGAGGAATAAAACTTTTGGTACTGAGAAAGAAAAATGAGACACAAGCAATGAAGATGGAGACTGGTTTGGAGAATATTCATTCTTCGAGGAGATGACGTGTTGTAAGTTTCAACTTATCGGTAAATTTGAAACTACTTATAAGTTTTACTATGTTTCCTGTAAATGTGCGTTTTATTGAGCTTAGTTTTTTCAACAGAGAAACTTGTTGTAGAAGCAACTACAACAGAACAATTTTCGCCTTCAAGGCAATTCAAGTACTCAAACATGCCCGAATGCTTCAATGAGGATTTTTTTTTAGAATATATTCTTCAATTATTTATATGTTGAATGCCACAAAGAGGAATAATTTTCGCCTTCGAAGGCATGCTTTTGTAAATAACCTATGTAAAATTTTATAAAAAATAATAATTTTTAGGAAATTCATTTATTCTTTGATTTTTTTGAACTTGTATGCCGCCATGTGTATAGAAGAGAAATTATTTTTGAATTATGCTTTTTTCCCGATACATAGTATATTGACTTTGTATTGTATTTTAAAAGTTAGGATTCAAAGATATGAATAATTTATATGATGTTTTCATTTATTTTGTGGTGCTTTTTGAACTTGTTTGTTGTGTGTATAGACGATACATTATTGATACATAGTAAATACACAGTTGATACGCAATAAATATGCAGCAAATACGCAGTAAATACGTTGTAAATATGCTGCAAATACACAACAAATACACAATAAATATGTAGCAAATACGTAACAAATACGAAGTAAATATGTAGTAAATACGCAACAAATGCGCAGTAAATATGCAGTAGATACACTATAAATACGCATTAAATATATAGAAAATATGCAGTAAATATGCATTTAATACGTATTGAGTGTGTATTACTTGTAATAAATATTTTTTATTACAGTTCAATTCTGAATGTGTATTGAATGTGTTTTACTTATAATAAATATTTTTTATTACAAGTTCAATTATGAATGCAAAAAAATAAATTTATTTATAAGTTCAAACAATGCACATTCGATACATCATTGATACACAGTAAATACACAGTTGATACACAGTAAATATGCAGCAAATGGGCAGTAAATATGCAGTAAATATGTTGTAAATACACAGCAAATACGTATAAAATATGCAGTAAATACGCAGAAAATACGCAACAAATCTGCAGTTGATACGTATTGAGTGTGTATTGAATTTACATTGAATGTGTGTTACTTGTAATAAATATTTTTTATTATAAGTTTAATTCTGAATGTGTATTACTTGTAATAAATATTTTTTTATTACAAAGTCAGTTAAAAATGCACACAAATAAATTTATTTATTAGTTCAAAAAATACACATTTTATACATCATCAATACACAATAAATACACGGTTGATATGCAGTAAATATGCATCAAATATTCTATTTCATTCTTTCAAGACCCTCAATTTCTTATATTTCATTATATTTATTTCTTCTTCTCGCCCTATTCATCAATGGAGACTGAAGCTGCAAGAAAATTTGAATTTTTATTTTTGTGAGAAGAAGTTATTCGATTCATGTAAAGTTTTCTAAGGATTGGGATGTGATTGTAGGTAGAAAAAGAGTAATTATATTGAAACTAAATACAAATATGAAATTTTGAAGTAACATACTTCGAAGCATTTGATTTCAATAAACATGAGGTAATTTGAGTACATTTTAATTAAATTTACTTAAAAAATGTTACAAATCTATTTTTCTTAATGAAAAATATGAAGAAAAAATTATCAAATCTCTCTAGCTGATCACTTGTCCTTTCTTCAGAACTAATCAATCAAACAAAGAAATTATATTATCACTTGTCTTCTCTTTAAAACTAATCAATCAACTGTATATTTGTTGCGTATTTACTGCATATCAACTTTGTATTTACTGCGTATGGATGGTGTATCGAATGTGCATTATTTAAACTTATAAATAAATTTATTTTTGTGCATTAATAATTAAACTTGTAATAAAAAATATTTATTACAAGTAATACACATTCAAAATTGAACTTGTAATAAAAAATATTTATTATAAGTAATACACACTCAATACACACTAAATAATTACTAAATACACACTAAATACACAATAAATATACACTTAATACACACTCAATATACACTCAATACACACTCAAAACACACTCAATACACACTCATTATACACTCAATATGTATCAATTGTAAATTTACTGCGTATTTACTCTGTATTTATTGTATATTTCCTGCGTATTTCCTGCGTATCAATTGTGTATTAACCGTATATCTATAGTGTATCTACTATTCACACAACGTACATGTTCAAAAAGCATCACAAAATGAACGAAAATATTATATTAACCATTCATATCTTTGAATTCTAACTTTTAATATACATACACAATCAATAGACTGTGCATTGGGGAAAAGCATAATTCAAAAATAATTTCTCTTCTATACACATGGCGGCGTACAAGTTCAAAAAAATCAAAGAATACCCAAAAATTATTATTTTCTATAAAATTTTATATAGGTTATTTACATAAGCATGCCTTTAATGGCAAAAACTATTCCTCTTTGCAGCATTCAACATATAAATAATTGAAGAATACATTCTCAAAAAATTCCTCATTGAAGCATTCGACATGTTCAAGAACTTGATTTGCCTTGAAGACAAAAATTGATCTGTTGTAGTTGCTTCTACGACAGGTTTCTCTGCTAAGCTCAATAAATACATTTACGGGAAACATGGTAAAACTTATGAGGAATTTCAAATTTACCAATAAGTTGAAACCTACAGCACGTCATCTTCTCGAAAAATGAATATTCTCCAAACCAATCTTCATCGTTTGTTTCTCATTTTTCTTTCTCAATACCAAAAGTTTTATTCCTCTAAAACTCTAAAATTTGGGAACCCTAAAATTTAGAGACTTTTCGCGGGTTATTTTCTTAAAAGCTAGCGCCAATTGAATTTGTTGAGCTGAGTCGTCGGGTCACAAGCTATAAAAAATATATATTGAATATCCACATGTTCAATCTACATGTCACGATTTTATTGGAGTCTAGACGCAGAGCTACGTACGGACTCCACACAGAATAATTTCTCCCTCTCCCATGACATCCTATCCTATGGGAATCTAAAAAATGTGTCATCTTGAACTATGAGAAGCATTTCATTAACAACGATACTTTGTCTGTCATAGTTGAGGATGACACTATCTACAACGAAGCATGACCCAACCTTTAAAAATTTATTTTAGTGAACGCACTTCATGAAAGCATTTTTCAGGTCTGTGTTCTGAAAATTATTGTCTCAGTCCAGTAGCTCTCGAGCAGCTTGTGACTTCTAATGATTCTCTCAAGTGTAACAATGATGATGATGGTGTGATGATGATGAAAGTGTTTAGTTGCAAATATTTTTCATTTGGATGTGATATCAAGTGTTAAGTGAGCTTGTCGTATCACAATGGAATTGTGATTAGACGCCAATAATTATACAATAAAAATAGAAAGCCCAATGGTGCACCATGATGCCTGTGCGCACACTTTTTTTGTCCATCCATTTTTAGTGAATGCCACTTTTGTTGGTCTCATTTTACTAAACACTGCTAGATGTTTGAATACTGCCTTTTTTTGTTATTTCTGATCCAACCCAACCTATATATATATATATATATATATATATATATATATATATATATAGTGTAAATATTCATGGCTGGGAAAAACAAATCTTGCTGTATTCATGGTTTTTCAAGGATTTTGTCAAATTCAAACTGTCTGGTGGAATCTAAGTCCTCTTTTATTTGTTCAAGCAGGTGGTTGCTGATAAGAAAGCCAAGGTTGAGAAGCCTAATTCCACGCAACAATCTTTATCAGAGTTTTCCTCTAGAAGAGGGAAAAATTCGGCTACATTGTTGAGGCCTGTAAGGGATGGGAATGATTGATTCTTAAACTCATTTTATCTGATGACTCTTCAATTTTTTTTAACAATTTACCTTATTTAGGTAATTTGCATCTGCAATGACCTTTATGCACCAGCTTTGAGACCACTCCGCCAAATTGCAAGGTGAGTTCCTTGATATAGCTGGCAAGTCCGTCATTGGATATAATTTTCAGATTCATTTAGTAATTTTTTTGTTGCTGTCAGCTTATGTTGCATTGCTTTATTTTGTTTCTTTTACAGGGTCCACATGTTTGTGCAGCCAACAATAAGTCGTGTGGTGAACAGGTTTGAAGAAAATTAAACTGAAAATTTCATGTTAAAGCAGTTCATTTTCTCTCTAGAATAACATTACCATAATTTTTTCATCCTTTAGGATGTTTTCACTTGTGCAAGAAAATCTCATTTCTATTGACAGAAATCATTCTTGATAGGCTTAAATATGTTTGTCAAAAGGAAGGAATGAAGACAAATTCCATAGCACTTGCAGCCCTAGCAGAATATACTGGTTGATTTATTATCTTTCTCCCTTGTTATCCATTGGATTTTTTGCATGCATAAAGCCTTTTATAGTGGGAATTCTATTTGGAAATTTAAAAGAGGAATTATGAAGTTTGTTAGGTTTCTCGTATTTCTTACTTCAGCTATTCCTTTGAGAGCTTATCTTCATTCTCTTGACTACCAAAAGTTTTTGCAGAATGTGATATACGCTCGTGCTTAAACACCCTTCAGTTCTTGAACAAGAAGAAAGAGACCCTTAATATTGTAAGACTACATCTTTCTTATTGGCCATTTTTTTTATTTACCTTGTAAATATTGTTTCATCTTCTTTTTCAATATTCAGTTGGAGGTTGGTTCCCAAGTAGTTGGTCACAAGGATATATCCAGGAGTTGCATTGATATATGGAATAAGGTATTCGGTTGTTTCCTTGTCTTCTCCTGATCATTTTGATTGTCTTCAATAGTTATAATTTGTCACATATTTTTGCATTTATGAAATATTGCATGCGTGCAGATTTTTCAAAATGGTAAATCCAAGCGTGCAAAGAGTTCAACAACTAACTTAAATGGTCATGGGGATTTTGAGTATATGTATTCCCTATTATCTAACCGGTAAGACAGATATTGTTGCTTTAAAATAGAAAGTTCTCGTTTAAAATTGCCAAATTGATAATAAAGCATATATTATTTTCTCTTTTGTTTTCCATTAAGACTTTAAGCAATTTGCAGTGGTGATTATGACTTGACTATGGGCGGTATTCATGAAAACTTCTTAAGACTTTCTTACATTGATCCAATGATGACAAAGACTGTAAGTTTTTTTTTTAAATTTTTAATTTTTGGATAAATTTCTCATGTTCATATTCAAATGGTTATTCTCATTGACATTCTCGATTATACTGGCTGCTCAATTGACCGTGTCCTTGAAGGTTACGTGCCTTGATATGCTTGGTGTTTCTGATTCGTTGCATCAGTATATTATGCGAACTCAACAGATGTCACTTAATGGTTACATTGCACTGACTTCTCGAATTTATGTCAGCATAGCCATTTAATACTTAGATTCGATAACATCAACGTTTTTGTCTTCCCTCAGCTTTTCAGCCTCCTTTTGCTATAGCTATCAAACGCTTGATTGCACTTGTTGATAAGCCAAATATTGAATGGCCGAAGTCTTTACAGAGGTAGAATACTCTTGCAAATCATTCATCAGAACTATTGCGTAGATTAACTTCAATGTCATTTAGATACCGAGCAATGTCTTTGGAGAGGAAAGACTTGTTGAAGCACTGGCAAAGTAAAATATCACCAATTATCTCTAGGCATCTTTCAACTGAGTATTTTGCTGAAGATTTCGTCTCTCATTTTTTGCATATCCTAGTCCCTCCAACTTTGAGGCCTGTAAGTTTATAACCATTTATTCACGTTACCAGTTTGCTTTCCATATTTAAAATTCAGCCAAATTAAAATCTTGGTACATTAAGAGAGAATCTCCCACTTTGCAAGCTCGTGCTATCTCATTAATTTCTTTATCCCACATGCTTACTGATGGGTTTGTTTCTTAGTTCCTTCTAGATAGCATTGCATCTATTTTCAGAAAGGGAGAAAGATGATCTAGCTCAGCTAGTGGATACTATGGTTTCTTATTCCATTACATACAAGAACTCCAAAGCTGAGCCCTTAAAGGGTGCTCATAACAATGGAACCGCTAAGGATGGCCCTATACTCATTCTTGACCCCCCAATTGGTGACTTCATTAACTTTAAGGTCTTCTTCTTGACCCCCCAATAGTGTTGTTTTCTTAGTTATAAATCATGTTTTAACATTATCTTTACCAATTGTACACTTTATTTGAGCAGGACTATCAACCAACACATTTAGGATTATCTCTAGCCATGAAGCAGGTTTTGTTGCATGAGGTATGGTTCACTACGAATTTCATATAATGGGTTACCTACGTAGTGTCTAAATCATGTCATTCTTTGCCGGTTGATAATTTGCCAAAATAATCAACGCTTAAAACTAGGACTACAATATATATATGACCTGATATCGAGGCAGATAACAAGCTTTTTTGCTACATGGTGTTGTTCACAATGTGTCATCCCATTATTATCATAAACTAATTTAAAAATCTTGTGCTTGCTAATCCAACTAGGACTAATATAGTGATCCTTTAATCCTTCTCTACATAATCATCTTTCTACCATAATAATAAAGAAAGTTGGTTAACAGGTCGAGAAACAAAGAATACTGCGTGAAAACTCAGGAAGATCATTGAATCCTGGTAATGAATGTAACAAGGACAGCCAGGCTTCAACTATTACAAAGTTAGAAGTATTACATGACATCATCACTAAATCTGCATCCGTTAAGGGTAATGATAAACCCAGATTGGCAATGCTAAAGTTGGAAAATGAAGACAATTATAAAAATTCAAATTCAAAATCCAAGAAAATTGCTTCCAATACAAGCATCACTGCAGAAGTTACTGGCGACTCGAAGAAGCCTAGCAAGCCAACTAGTTTCTTTGATAGGTAATGTTGTATTTGTGAATTGCCCTTTTAGCATTGATAGGGCATTGCAACGCGTTTTACAAGACTTTTAAGCGATGCAGTAAACTTTTATGTTTACCTGTTTCATAAACAGATTTAGGCAAGGATGTAACATTGACTCAAAGAAGCATGTCAACAATTTACAAAAGGCTGCAACTGCTGAAAGAGATTCAAGGCCATTTCTCTTCAAATACAATGAGGTAAGTGCTGATGTCATTTCCATTATCAATGACTCAATAATTTCTTCAATACGATGCTTTGTATGATGACGACCCCCACAAATTTCTAGCATCATTAAGTACCGCTTCAGCTCAATCCCATCCCTTGCCTGAAAAACTATTGCTTGATGATCTTACAAAAGTTAATGAGTTGGTTATTCTGAAAGTTGCCTATTACAGGGCTTCACCAACGCTGTGAAGAGATCGGTGAAAATTCGTGAACTGCTGCTCTGATGCAATTTATATTTTTTAAGCTTGTTATTAGCTGTCCACAGTTCTCATTCATTTTATAATTGTGCTTTTATGTTTATGTTAATGGAAATTGTTGCATGTTGGACCATGGAAGTTTTTGTAAATCGTGTAAGCATGAGAATTTTAAGTTGTCTTGGTTTTGCAAATTAAAATAAATAAATAAACGATAGCGTGAAAATATTGAAAGGGAAAAATAGCTAGGTTTAAATAATTTTTTATCAAAATTTTCATAAAAATGGCCACTTCTAAACTTTCGGAATGATTTATAAAGTTGTCACTTATGCACATTTAAAAGTCTCGTTTATATTAACATAAGATATTGAACTGCTAAAATAGCATTTGTATCTTCGCAAATCAATGATTATTGAAATATTATTATAAGATGTGCAACCAAATAGTCTAAAGAGGAATTTTGAATTTTTTTTAAATTTTTAATAATAATAAGAATAGTATTGCAATACATATTATAATTTAAGTTCAATATATGTACACACACGTGCGTGCATGCTCATTTATGATCTAAATTTATTTATAAATGGCATACAAATTAAAACGTGCTTTAGAAATGGTAAAATTGTAACTTAAGGACAAAATCATTAAAATTAAAAGTATGCTTTGAAATAATATATATAATTTTAAACTTTAAAATAATATTCATTTGAACATGTCAATGAAAATGTAAATATATTTGAAAAAAATAAGTTGAATGAAAAACTTGCGAGCTTTTTGGAAGGTATGCATTGAGAATGAAAAAAGTTTAAATAATTTAATATGCATATATATATATATAACAAATTAGAAATATTATTTTTTAAAAAAATTAAAATACTACACATTTTTAATTTATAAATAAAAATAAATGTACATTAAAACTTAATGTTGATGGAAGTGCTTATCTTATAGAAAATTATAGGGTATTTATTCTTTAAGTATTAGATAAGTGATTATGATTTATATGATGTAAAATTTTTAGAAGGCCATGATATCTTTTGGTTAAAATGTCAAGTACTTTTTTTATAATGGTATAAAATAGACATTTGCATATAATTATGGATATATACACAACGCACCTTATTCTGTTGGTTGAGAGCTTAGGCATCCAACTAAGAGGTCTTGGGTTTGAGTTTTTGTGTATGCGTTGTGTGTGTGAGTTTGCCTTAATTGTCCTAAATGTCCCCCCAAAAAAATTACAAATATATAAAAGTAAATTTTAAAATACTTTTGATCTCTTGATAATTAAGAGTAGATTTTTCTAATAATTTTTAATTATTAGCTAAAAACTCCATTATATCATCTAGTAATTAGTAAAAAGGATTAAAATAATTGTAATTATAATCACAAAATTGTGATTTTAATTAATTATTTAATTTAAAATATGATAGTTGCAAAATTATTTTGTAAATATTTAAATAGATAACGTGTTGTACACTAACAGAAAGTTGTCTCACCTAATAAACTTGACAACAAAAGTATTATATTTTATTAACATTTAAATTATTACAATAATATATTTTTCTTATTGTTCAAGACTATGTTAATCATAGAGGAATTAAGTTGAAGTGTCATACTTTAAAACTATAAGAGAGAGTTATGGAGCATAAGTTACAACGTGATACTAATGTTTCTCAAAATCAATTTGGATTTTTGTAGGGTAAGTCTACTACAGAAGCTATACATTTATCGAGAGGTTTGATGGAGAAGCATAGAGAGAATAAGGAGGATCTACATATGATGTATGCTTTCTGCTGATGATATTCTTCTTATTGATAAGACTAGACAGGGAGTTGAAGGTAAACTTGAATTATGGAGGTCAACTTTAGAGTCTAAATGTTTTCATTTAAGTAGATCTAAAATTGAATATATGGAGTATAATTTTAATAGTAACATATCTAGTGGGGGTTTGTGACTCTGGGCGATAAAGTCATTAATAAGAGTACACATTTTAGATATCTTTGTTATATTGTTCAGAGCAATGGTGAAATAGATGGGGATATTATTAGTAGAATCCAAGCTAGATGGTTGAAATGGAGGAATGCATCGGGCTTGTTGTGTGATAGAAAAGTTCCTCTCAAACTTTAGGGAAAATTCTATAAGATATTGTGAGACCTGCAATACTTTATGGTGCAGAATGTTGGCCATAATATTAAGTTAAGTGTTGTAGAGATGAGGATGCTCAGGTGGATGAGTGTCACTAAATGAGCATATATGTAAAAAGGTTGGAGTATCTCCAGTGGAAGGTAAGATTAGAGAGTCTGCGAAACTCCTAAATTTTCTTATAAAAATTTTTGACCTAAAACAATCAATATTTATTTCTAGATTCATAATAAGTTTAAATCACAAACCGTCTTTGCCAGAACATTTATAATGTTATGTTTTAGCTTCCCTAATTTTTTTATAGTTTTTGGGCACTGTCGAAATTTTTTAAGAAATCGGCATCTGTCGGTACAAGTGGGGTTTTGAGGACCGTCACGTGTCTGTTTTACAAACTGATTTTATCAGAATTTTTAAATAAAATGAGTTAATTTATGAATATTTTTATGTAATTTGTGGAATCCCTAAAAGAATTTTTATGAATTTTCTATTGAAAATTAATTATAATAATAATATTATATATTATTTAATAATAATAATTAGAAAATATCTAAAGCCATAATACATTATTAATGCCGTTAACTGTATCGTTTCTCCAAATATCCAAACAAAGATTTCGCTTAAGGAATTAAGGGAAAAAGTGAGGAAAGAGAAAATCAAAACTTAGTTTTGGGTGACTTTGGGCTATTTTCGTCCGTCGGTTCAGTTAGGAAACTTATTTATCTCGCGGTAAGGCACATTATGCCCATCTCAATTTTAAAAAATATGCAAGTTTTAGCAAATATTTTGATTAAAATTTTATATCCGTTAGTGAAAAATAGGATAACTTTGCATGGGCAAAACTTTCGTCGTGTAACTTTTTATATGTTATAGAGATTATGATTATACACATTTTGAATATTTCCTGAAAAATTTACACTGGAGATTTTGAAATTTGCGAAAATTTTTATTGAATAGAAAATTATCTGAATGTTGAAAAATAGTGGTGTAGTATAATAAAAGTCTTAGAACATTATTTTACAAAAATTTAGATTGGTTTGTGTGGCTTGTTGAGCTGTTGTAGCTCACTGTGGTTTTACTTCTAATTTTCAGGATCTGGGAAGAGAAAAGAGGTTGTGGACTAGCAGTTCAGGATCAGATTTGAGGTCATAGGTATTTTTTTTATTTTGATTTTTGTACAGTCATGACTAGTTAAATTTTTAGTTCTGTAGCTCTTGTATGTAGCCATGTACTATAGTGTAGATATTTATTTTGATGAAATGAAAGAAATTTTATAGATGAGTTTTGGGATTTGCCTGTCACAGCTCAACACGATAGGACCTATCCTGGTTGGGTTGGGTTATTATAGAGTCACCTTAGATGATTTGGTTACATAAAACAATGCCCTTTCGATGACCCAATTAAAAGAGTTGATGCATTAGATTTGTCTTATGTTAAGAAAGGTCAAGGTAGACCTAGAAAGACTTTGTTAGAAAATATTAGAAATGACATTTCTTTATTAGATTTAAATGAGAATTTGAATCTTAACAGGACACAATGGAGAAGAAGGATTCATGTAGCTGACCCCACGTAGTGGGATAAAAGTTTGTTGATGATGATGGTGTTGTTGTCCGATACGAGGTGCTTCTCTCCTTTAAGCTAGTCCCTTATTGTATCTCTGTAGCCATGCATCATCTCATCAGCTTCTCTTCCTCTGCTAGCCACGTCATTGTTAAGTGTAAATTGTGCAATCTTTATTGTATTTAAATTTCAGTAAAAATGTCACAATAACCAGACCAGGACAGGTCCTATCGCATTGAGCTGTGACAGGTAAATCCTAAGATCTAGTTTTGGAATTAGTTTAGATTTTATGCCAATATTCATAAATTAGCAAATTTCATTTATAAAATTCTGGTGAAATCGGTTTGCAAAACGGACACCTGACGGTCCCAAAAATCCCACTTGTACCAACAGGTGCCGATTTTTTAAGAAATTTTGACAGTGCCCAAAATTTATGAAAAACTAAGGGAAGCTAAAACACAACATTATAATTGTTATAGCAAAGATGGTTTGTGATTTGGGCTTCTTATAACTCCAAAATTAAATATTGACTATTTTAGGTCAAAAATGCTTATAAAAAAATTTGGGTTTCACAAAAAATGTTGCGCTTTTAATTATATTTGCATAGAAAAATGTTCAGAAATGATAAAAATTACAAGTGTTAAGCAACATCATGGCGCCAACATGTATCATGCCACCGCGCCGAGTTCAATTATACTGAGGCATCCGTTTTCAATGTTGTAGCCCCAATCTTCTCTATTTGCAAGAGTCGTAGTGGTACCATAGTTAGCATCTCAGTGTTACACAGTGTCGTTGCACCAAAAATTCAACACTACAGTGCTGGGAGTCTCGAAAAATGAGTGTCGCAGTGCCATGTCTTTCCATGCCTCAACACTGGATTCCCTATTCTAGCACCACAACGCCTAAAGTTTTGGTGCACTGCGACAGAGCATTTACCAACATGAGGAGTCACGCTGACTTAGCAAAAATATGCATCATTACAATTAGTAATCATGTCATATCAGCCAGCGCCGCAGAGGAGCAAACTATACAGCGTCGAGGTGCTAGTTCATTTTTCACCGCAGCAGTGCCACCATATCGAGCGCCGCAGTGCTTGAACTAGTCCATGCACTTATTATAAATAGTTTTTCAATTCTCTTGTTTAGAGAGTTCTGTCACTTGAGTGAAATCCTATATTTGTTAGTGTGTTTCTCTAGTGCCTCGTTAGAGTAAAGTCTAAGGGAGGCTAGAGAACTGCAATATACTTTTCCTTGTAAAGATCTTAGCCTATTTATGTAAGCAACTCTGTGATTGGTAGAAGGAGTGCGGAGAAGATTATTTAGTCTTTCATGGTGATAATTTTCTTATCATTTATCTTGTATCTTTTATTCCAATGAATAAAATGAAGATTAATTTACTTGTTATTTCCTTCACGTCTGGCTAATTCTTTAGTTTTAGGCTAATGATGTAGAAAGCATAGTATGTACTAATATAGACTCTTGTGTTTTAATGAATGTATTGATGTTTTCAATCTCTCATTCTTCATTTAATATTTATAATGGTCATGTGTGTAATTAAAACCTAGTGTGATGTATTGCCTGGATGGAGGAATGCTGAAATAATTAGGAGTATTAAAATGAAATGTTGGAATGCCTAGACATAGGATATTTGAATATTTTAGGTTCTTTGGAGATAAAAAAATTATATGAATGTCATAAATATTTCTTTTCACCCCTATAAGCTCGACAAAGATTTAGGGATGCATATGCTTTGATCCACATCTACAATTAAGAGTCTCATTAAGAAAGCTATGTTATATGCATTCATTAGTCCAAAATACTTTATTTCAATAAGTATCAACTTTCTTTGCTAGTTTTTCTTTCAGTGATAAAAACTCAAAAATATTCTTTTTATATTCAGTAGGATAAGTCGTGCATTTAAAGTAATAGTAGTAGTTAAATTATAATTAAGCAAAATACTTTCTTATGAGTTCGACGCTCTACTCTATCAATTTATTACTTGATTCGACACGTATACTTATATATTTTAGTGGGCTTATATTAATTTTATATCAAATAAAATCTAAGCATATTTTAAACTCAATAAGTCATATACTAGCTCATTTTGTTAGCATCTACTTGCCACCCCATCAAGTTTTTGGCACCGTTATTGGATAAGTAACATGTTTATTGCAATTTTAACTAAATTGTTGAAACAAGTGCATATTTAGACATACTTGTATACTGTATCTTTATTCTTTTTGATAAAAAATTTAAAAATTAAAAGAATATTCCGCTTGATTGTTTAGTTTGTGATTTTTGGTTATTTAATCTTTATTGTATGTTTGAAATATCTAGTAAGGAGCCCTTTTTATTTGATCCAAAAATAGAAAAAACCCTTAGAAAATTTTTAAAAACCAAAAAGATTTAAAAAATGTTTGACCCAATACAAGATCAAGGCCATTATAGACCTTTTAGGGAGTATGCTAATCCTTTTGTAGAAAAAATCCATCAAAGTATTAATATACCTACTATCCATGCCAATAATTTTAAACTAAAACCAGCAAAAATCCAAATGGTACAAAATTCTCGGAGGGAACTCCTGTTAATGATCTCAACTTATACTTAGCCAGTTTCTTAGAAATCTATGAAAAATTTAAGTATTATGGTGTTAGCAATGATGCTATTAGATTTATATTATTTTCATTTTCTCTAAGGGACAAGGCTAAGATGTGGTTGAATTCTTTTTCCCTAGGCTCTAAAACCACTTAGAATGAGTTAGTACACAAATTCTTTGCTAAGTATTTTTCATCTTAAAAAATTGCCAAACTTATAAATGATATCACTTCCTTTACCCAGTTCGAAGGAGAATCAATTTATGAAAGTTAGGAGAGATTTAAAGAAATGCTTAGGAAATGCCCTCACTATGCTTTACCCGATTTATAATGGATTAGTATGATCGCTTAGGTCAAGAAAATATCATATGGGGTGGTATTTTTGATCTATTTTAAGTGGGATTTATTAGAAATAGCTTTATGGTATTCTTATTTAATTTTAATCTTTAAGTGTCCTCTCGACCATAATGAATGACATTTAGGTCATAAATTTATGGCCTTCCTAATAAGATATTTGTAATCTCTATATGGAGGACATCACACCATATATGATTAATATAATTTCCCATTTTGATAAGAACTAACACTTAGCTGTGATAGGTAGAGATATATGGTTTACCTTGCTTATATGAAAATGTTATGGGTGTGATTCAATCATAAGGCGTTCCCTAGTAATGGCATGGCAGTATATGACGTTCATTGCACTTCCTTTATCTTTAACCATTTTGTACCTCTTCTCTTTGCACATGAGATACATGGAGAAAATAGTTGTCCTTCTATAATCTTCCTCATCTCTAGATATAGAAAAATATCTTATCACACCTAAAGCATCTCCCATGTGATCAACTTCTTCGTCAGAAAGAGGAGTATCATCATGAATTTCCTCCACCTCATTACCCTCTCTTCTTCCTCTGCTTATTCTATAACCTCATTTAAGAACATGATCTTGGCTTTGTACGGATGTTGCACATTGCCTTTCTTATAATTTAAAATATACTATGTCCTTAATCTTAGATGATGACTCAGGTGTACTCCTATTAAGCTATGCTCTTAAAGAAATGGTGTTTGTCTAGTAGTTAATATTTGGGTAGAATATGAGGATTGATTGAATAGATGATTTTGGAACTCTAGCTTTAGATTACCAAGCTACTTTCTTATGCTTCTCTAGGAGTAAAGCATAATGAAAAGCATATTCAAGGGTTTGAGGGTCATGTAACTCTACTGCTTATCTAATTTCACTCCTAAGACTAATAGTGAATTTGTTAGCTATTTTCACTCTTGATTTGTGTAGTTAGTCCTAGCAATCAAATCTTGAAATAGGTTCTTGTACTCTGCCATTTGCATGCTTTCTTTCCTAAGGGTCATAACTTATTCATGGAGCTTCTTATCATGATTTCTATAATAATACTTACACTTAACATGTCGCAAACCAATGCGATAAGACTCATAGGTAGAACATGTCCTATCGTGTTGGCTTATAACAGGAGAAACCCAAGATCACCATTTTGGGAAATTGTTCAGATGTTTTCTTCCAATATAATGTAAAAAACTAATAATAAACCATAGAGCTGCTAATAAATGCCAATATACAAAAAATAAATTAACCTCAAAATTTTCTTTCATTACTCTTCAAAATGTATATACAATAATTTCTTCACAGTACATGCCTATAGGCTGAGCTATAGAAAAAAGTAATTTAAATAATTAATCATGACTATATAAAAACTAGAAAGAGAAGCACATATATAAACTTAGACAAATCAGATCCTAAATCCGTTACTCAACTCGTTTCCCTTTTGAGTTTAGATCATCATGATTTTTAATTTCAAAAGTTTTTAATTTAAAAATTGCTAAATTTTTTAATATAGATTCATATATATGAATGTTTTAGTAATATCAATTATAATGAAAAACAAAACACTTGATAGGTTTGTTTGAATATTTTCGGGCAGTGGCAAGCGACAGTCAGCCCATTTAAAGGTGCGTTGGGGAGATGATTGAGGCTGCAATTATATTGCATGTATCGATGATGATTTGGTAGTTTAGTTTTGGCGGAGAGGTTGTGAGCATTTTGACGCTTTCCTTAATTCTCTTCCCCTCGCAACAGCCTTTCCCTCAGCGCAAGATTCAGAAAGGAGGGTTTCCAAATGGGCTATATTCCTTACCTTGTCAAAATCCGCAACCTCTAGCAGCAAAACAAACAATTGAGTGCAAACAATTTCCTCCGTAATCTCATCGATTCCTTCCTTTGCTTCTCAACCCCCAATCGATTTATCAACCTTCTTTCTAAATATTATACATAATAGTTTTATTTCCAAATTCTATTCTAATTGGAGATGCTCGACCAACATTATCAATTTTCATCCCAATTGAATTGAGCATCACGTGTGTGCGACATCTTGAATGTCTTGCAGTCGATGGATCAGTTTCAGCTACTTCAAGCAGGGCAAATAATCATTCTTCTTATTATTATTCATATAAGTTATTAACTACTCGGAGCGTTGCAGCAACCCTCTAAGCAGGGAGAGCTCCCCCTGCAACATGTTCCCATGGCACTATTCCATACCAGCCGGCCTCATCAGCGGTGGTGGGGGCGGCTCATGTGCTGATAGTAGCAGCTGGTCTCTGAGGTCAATTCCTAACGCCGCCCCCATGCCGTCGGCGGCATCGGAACCTGTCTGATCGGCTCCCTCATTTGGGAGGAAGGTCAATATATATTCTTTGGCAGCTGCGGGTCTGCTGCTCTACACCGGTTCAGATAGCAAGAACATTTGGGTGTGGAAGAACAAAAAGGAATACACCGCATTCAAGTCAAGCAGTGGCTTAGTTTAGGCCATCATCATTGCCAGTGGGGACTGCATCCTACCGGGCATCAGGACGGAAAGATTCAAGTGTGGCAGATATCCCTAAAGGATCCCACCAACTACATGCGTGTAGGCAGTCTCCCTCGCCTCAAGGACTTGATCAAGTACTCCCTCAAACCATCCAACTAGGCGAAAGTTTGCTGTAACCGTAGGGCTCTCTGGATACGCCACTGTGATGCCGTATCCTGCCTTAGCTTCAGCGTCGAGCAGGGCCTGCTCTACTCCGATTCCTTGGACCGCACCTTCAAGGTTTGGCATATAGCTGACTCTCAGTGCCTCGAATCCCTCTTAGCACACGATGATGCCGTCAACTCAGTGGTCGCCGCCAGCTTTGAAGCCCTCATCTTCACCGGCTTGGCCGATGGCACTGTCAAGGTGTGGCGACGTGAGCTGTAGGGCAAGGGAAGCAAGCACAAGCCGATTCAGATGCTGCTGAAGCAGGATAGCACCGTCACCGTGCTTGTGATCAGCCTGATGGCTTCGGTCTTGTACAAATCCTCTTCCGATGAGCTTATAAACTTCTGGGAGTGAGATCTAGAGACGGAGCTGTTCAGTCATGGAGGGGTGCTGCACAGTCATAATCTTATTGTGTTGTGCCTTGCTATAGCATGCAGGCTAGTCCTGAGTGGTTCGACTAACAAATCCAAATGCCTGTAGAGGAGGGAGTGTGCGGGTGTGCACTCCTGCCTCTCTATTCTCACCGCTCACTCGGAGCTAGTCAAGTGTCTTGCCATGGAAGAGAAGATAACAGAGGAGGATAACGAGGATCACCGTGTTAGTATTACCAGCCTAGAGCCAGCGCCCACGTAAGGGATAAATTATTCTGTGCAGAGTCCGAACGGAGCTCTACCTCCAAACATCAATAAAATCGTGACGTGTGAATTGCCAACGTGGATATCCATCTGTATGCCGTTTTATTATTTTTGACTTTTTTTCTATTTTGTAGCCCGACCCCACCCAAAAAGACTGTTACCATACAATTCAATTTAGGATTGACGCTTCTTTTTTTAGGATTTCAGCCACGAAAGCTCCGCAATATATAAAGCTTTTAACGTAAGAAACTTTTCGTACAAGCTGAGAAAGAAAGAACAGAGAAAATGTCGATGAAGATGAAGACTGATTTGGAGGAGGACGTTTCTTTTTACAAGCAGATGATATTTCCATAGGACGCGGAGGCTAAAAACCTGTATGCAGACGTCCAGGAAGCAGAATGTTGAAGTTAAAAGAACTACAGCCAGAGAGAAAACTAGGTTTAAGAGATGTAGGTTTCAGCTTATCGGTAAAATTTAACTCCTTCCAAGTTTTCTTTACAGCATATAGCCATTATGCACTTTTTTAAAATTAATGCATATTACTCCACATTATCTGCAATTTTGAAATTAATGCATATTTGCGAACACTAAAATTAAATCATTTTTAAAATTAATGCACATTTTTAAAGTTCAAACGCTGCATATTAGCTTCATATTTGCTGTATATTTCTATATTTTTACTACATTTTTGTTGCGTATTTATTGCATTTTTATTGCTTATTTTCTGCATTTTTACTAAGTATTTATTGTGTATTTATTGCTTGTTTAGTGAGTTTTTTTCTACATTTTACTGCATATTTACTATGTTTTTTGTTGCATATTTACTTCATTTTTGCTGCGTTTTTACTTTTTATTTATTGCGTATTTACTATTTATATATTGTGTATTTACTGTTCATTCAATGCTTTTTTACTGAGCATTTACTATGCATTTATTGCTTGTTTAGTGAGTTTTTTCTTCGTGTGTGATAATAAAGCTTCAATTTTCAAATCAATGATAGAAGCTGTGATAAGTACTATTGATGCATTTTTCTACCTTGTCGATGAAGTTAAAGGTGTCCAGAATATTGTATTCTCTAAGAGGGATGCGTACAACTTTATTCAAAAATAGAGAAAAGCAAAGATTGAATTTGGGGACACTAATACTTTGATTCAGTTATTTAAAGATTGTCAAGTTGATGACAATATGTTAGATTGGGATGTCCAAATTGATGAATTTGATAGATTATTTATTTATTTTTGGTTAATGGGATGTATATGATAGATTGTGACTACTTTGGATATGTGGTAATTTTTTATACTTATAAGCTTAATAAGTATAATTTAGTATGCATATCATTTATCAGGGTTAATAATCATTGGCAAAATATTTTGCTTGGGGTGACCTTGTCAGAAGAGACGATTGAATCATTTATATGATTTTAATAACTTTTGTATGAATAATGGGTGATAAACATCCAAAAATAATATTTACAGATCAAGACCAAATAATGACTAGGGTCATAGAAGTTGCATTACCTCACACTCATCATAAACTCTCTACTTTGTGGATTCAAACGAAATCAAACAAAGCTCTTTCTTCTTTTATTTGTGAAATGGCATTTAAGAGAACTCAAAACCTCCTATCCTTCTTCCTCAACCCCACGTACCAGCCTTCAGCCCTTCGTCCGTCCCCATAAGCTTGTAGAGAAGATCCAATTCTTTAAGTTCCAGAAGAATGCAACCAGTGTCCACGTGAAGCTCCAAGCTAATCTCAAACCTTGCCTCACTATCGTCCATCCCTTCCCGAATCTCCTATCTCACACCTACCAAATCTCATTTTCTCAAGCCCCTATTCCCTCTTCCAACCATCCATGCTTAATCCGTCAAAGCAACGTCCATCCAAGCCCGTCTCTTGCCCGTCACCATATTTTTGCTTCTTCAGTTCTGACACGTATATCTCGCTGTTTGTGTATTTGATAAAATATGAAACACTAATCCCTCCATATTTATTGCATACTCAATGCGTATTTAATGCATATTTAGTGTGTATTTACAGCGTATTAAGTGTATATTTACTATATATTATATGCATATTTACTGCATATTTTTTTTATTTTTTTTTTGCTTTTTCAGTTTTGGTACGTGTATCTAGCTATTTACATATTGGATAAAATTCTAAACACTAATCCCTTTATATTTATTGCATACTTAATGCATAATTAATGCGTATTTATTACATATTTGATGCATATTTGATGTGTATTTTATGCATATTTGATGCATATTTATTGTGTATTGATTGCGTATTGGATGCATATCGATTGAGTGTTTGCTACTTTTTAATGCGTATTTAGTGCACATTTGATGAGTATTTACTACGTATTCACTATCGGATTATTAATCTATCAATCAAATCAGCAACCAACTTATTAAAAATTATCAACCTTTAATCTAAACTAACTGAATCAATTAAATAATATTGGTTACTACTGGGTACCCGGGCCTATGAGGCTATTAACTTAGCCCCAAGGAGGGCGAAATAAACCTCATGATCTTGATGTAAACAAAGGTAGAAATCACTCAACAAAGAAAATTTAACACAAAATGAATATTAAAACACTAATACTTAAATTAAAACTAAAAAACCCCTTCGGCCTACAACAAACCAAAGAAAACACCAAAAAACTTCAACAATAACCTAGCCATTGATGTATCCTAGCCATACATCCTGATGCACACACTTTAGATGGTTTGTTAGTACAATCAATCCTAGTTTTAGGCTAGGTTGGTGTTCTTTCTTTTATGCTATTTGTGTGAAGAGGTTTTCCACAGATTTCACTATATGCTGGTTATTATGACTTGGTTATTGTGATTGTTTATACTGTGATGTTCTTTTCTTTACCATGTTATATGTGATATGATGTGATGGGCTTCAGATTTCTCTTAGGTTAGGAATAATATGAATACTAACAGAGTTTTATCAAGGGGCCATACTCATGTAGGGCTAAAATAAAGGGGGCTAATTAAATTATAACTAATAAAATTTTATGCATGTGCTAAATATGCCTAGCCTCCTTAAAATTAAGCATGGCCAAGTGTGTTTCATGCTCTAATGAGAGCAATTTGATTATATAAAAGCTTGGGATATCAATAATTTTATATATAAATTGCTTAGGATAACAGTGTAGGTTGTATTAAAGTCTTTTTTTCATTTTCTATATGTAATTTAAAATTCAAAGCATTGTGAAAGTTTAATTAAAACGGAATATTGATATCCAATTCGAATTCCAAAGAGAAGGGAAACATCTCTTAGCGTAGAGTTCCTTTCATTTGGAAATTCAAATTTGGATCACTTAAAAATTCTAAGAGAAAAGAAACACTCGTTTGGATACTTGGCCTGACAAATCCTAGGAGCCAAAAGGAAGTAGATGAAAAAATGAAGAACGAGAAGAAAAATATCCCATTTTAAAAACTTGCATCCTTATTAAGATTAGAATCTAGGTTTGTTGTTAATGGTATCCGACCACTTTTAATTTCTATAGACCCTGGGTTGTAATCAAGTGATACTTGCCACATAGCCATTCTTACATTCATTTGATTTATTTTGATAGTGTGTTATGATTGATTGTTTACTTTTAGCTTTAGGAGTTTCGTAAATCTTTATAGGTTTCTTAGTCTGGATGTGATTAGGCTCTCTAAGGATAAATTTTTTCTACTTACAACTAAATAAAAGAATTAGTCTAAAATAGAAAGATAAGTGAATCTAAGTGTTGAATAGTAACCGACAAACCATATGGAACCGACAAGCCCCGCGACTCAACCACCCACGATCCTACATCTCACAACCGCTCCTCACGACAAAACCAAAGGCACGGGCATACCACAAGCTCAGGTACATAGAAACGAAAGTAGGAGGATTTGGGAAACTTACAGAGATAAAACTTCTCCCTCTAGTGTCGCACGTAAATGAAGCTGGTTCCCAACCTCCTACGAACCTGACACCGACGTCAAGACTCACCACCAAACTCCTTCTCTTCCATCTCAGACCACAACAACCCGCCGGCCACCAAACCCTCCGACCTCCAACCTCCAGCCACTGAACCTCTGACATCTGCTGCTGTGCCCTAGACGGCCGAAATCTTCGAACCCACAATGCCCTAGCCGCACTGATTGCCGACACTGCCTCCGACCAAGGGTTTGCCGACTCCAACCAAACTTTGGTTGTCATCTTCGCTTGCAAAGCCGACGCCACTCCGACCCGTATGTGGCCTCCTTCACCTCCCTACCCGATCGGCCTCTGCCCTCTCTATTTATAGTTATATAATATTATATAATATAATGTATATATATTATATATAATATAATATAATATAATATAACATAATATTATAATTAAATATTATATTATGTATAATATAATATATATATGATATATGATATTATGTATATAATATATATGTAGTATAATCTATATATCATATTATATACATGTTATATAATATAATATAATAATTTATTATATATATAATAACATAATATTATATATAATTAAAAAAAGAGGGAAAAAGGGATTTTTCAAGCCAAGCACCGACAATCATCGGTAACCAATAATCTTCAACCAATCGTCTGCAACCAATTGTCTGCAACCAATCATCGACAAGTAATAATCTGCAACCAATCGTTGTCAATCAAGGCTTCTGAAGACTAATTCTGGACCCAACAATATCTCAAAGCCCTCGGCCATTGACTATTTTTTCGGCCGGGCGGATTGAAAGGGCAAGTGCCCTCCCCAACCTCCCTGCAAGGGGAGGGGGCGTCGGAGGGTTGCCAGATTTTTGAGGGGAATAATAATATTTAAAAAAAAATCAAGTAAAATCACCAGCAATCGACAATTATCTATATCCAATAATCGACAATCATCTGCAACCGACGATCATCAATTGGAGCTTCAGAACTTGAAATTCGGGACCCGACAACATCATGAAGCCCTCACCCGTTGACTATCTTTATGGCCAGATGAATCGAAAGGGCAAGTGCCCTCCTCAACTTCCCCGCGAGAGGAGGGGGCGTCGGAAGACTGCCAAATTTTTGAGGGGAATAAAAATATTTTAAAAATTAAGTAAAATCACTCAATTGGCAACTATCTGCAATCAGCAATCAACAGTTGTCACAAAGGACCTTCGAAGACCAATTCTGGGACCCGACAACATCCCGAAGCCCTCGGTCGTTGACTATCTATTCGGCCTGGCGAGTTTGAAAGGGCAAGTGCCCTCCCTACCTCCCCTCGCAGGGAGGGGATGTCGAGAGACTGTCAAAATTTTAGATAATCAAATGACCCTCACATAATGGATTAAAAGTGAAATTTTGTGAATTTTTTTTAAAAATTTAAAATAAGGAAAAATAATATGAATTCAAATTAGTGAATATAAGGGACTTGAGTTAAAATTTGAACCGGAAAATAACACTTGGCATCTTTGCAACATACTTTTGTGAAACTTATTGTGCTCGAATTTTAGAGACATGCTTTTGCCAAAATATTATGTTATAAGGGTGATTGGTGGTGCAACAATTCTAATGCTTGAAATATGGTGACGTAAAATCATTAGTCTTTGCATTATACACCCTTACGATAGCTAATGCTAATACAAAATTTCATTTCTATGAGTAACCCTGTGCAACTCAAGAATGTCACAAAATGGTTTACAAAGGATAGGACTTTTGCAAAGGGTCTATTGAGGCAATATACATATGATAAGCATCCTGAAATGTTGGCCAAAGCCTTATGTACTTTTGGTGGACCAAATAATGTTCTCCAATAAAGATTTCACCCAAGAAATACAAGAATCATTTTTAGGAAAGTAGTATCTGAATACTTTCTTATTATCCTTAATCAGTGGTCACATCTTTCCATTATACCTAGCAAATTGCATTCATAATCTTAAGAAAGTTAACATGTATGATGTTTAAAATTATGGTGTAGTGCCTTCTGCTTACTTTTCAATCAATCATGAAATACAAAAGTTTAGTGATATATACGTCATCAGAGTGTTTTTCATGACACCATTATTCTTTTAGAAACTATTGCCATTGTCACCTTAATCCTCTTCTTAAAGTAGTTTTGTGTTCAATTACTAAATTCTCCAAGTTGAAAGTAATCATCAAAGGAACCCAAGCTGTGATAAGAAAAAAATGGGCTTTGACAATCTCTTATTAGATGAAGATAGATATGAATGTTGTAATGAGAAGGAGAAGAAAAACTTACAATGAAAGCTTATTGGAGATAACCTTAAATTGAATTGATATGCGAAGTAAGGAAATTTTCATGGACTTAGCTCATAAAGGAAGGAAACAATGAGGCTAGTAATGTGAGAAGTCTTAATCATATATATACTCTTCCATGATAGTTAGCATCAGTATGTCAGAAAGAGGTATATCACGAATATAGGAGGGGAAAGGGTCTTATTAATCTAGAAAGCTATAAGCTATGCCATTTAGCTAAGAACTTGATGATTACTTTCTACTTTATGAAATCTATAAATGTAATGAAACTATAATCTATCTACTTGTATGCGAGGGAGTTAGAGTCAAAGCCATCGGATCTGCAACATTTATACAAGCGGATAGAAGGCTATATCTTTACGATAACTCTAATCTATATATTAAAATACTCCCTACATGTGCTCCTACAAACATGTTAAAATTACAAACACAGATGTCTGTGCATGCTACGCAGGGTCAAATACTCGCTAATATAACATTCTATTGTAAAACTAAACATGACCCACATGTGCTTTGACAAATGCAATAAATTTTTAAACGCCAATGTCTGAGAAAGCTGTGCGGGTCAAATATTCAAGTTTCATCCTCCTCCTCGAAAGGACTGGAGTTGATCTGACTTGATTCATTAAATGCCTCCCAAATTCTTATAAAAATGCAAGTGACTTCAAACTTCACCCCTGATGATGGCCGTGTTGACAGAAAATCTCAGACGGAGGGGTCAAATCCCAAATCCAATAAAAGCCCAAATTCCTAAAATGAAATCTATCATCTTAAAAATTTAAAATTAAAACTCATCCACCTTTTGCAACCATTTGTCGGGGGTGATAAATTTGAAACTAACCTCAACTCACAAAGAGTGAATGTCATGTCAGGTGTATCACTAAGGTTATTTCTCAAATAGTCTCTTGCTAGCAGGGACGTGACATGTGCCCTCTGATCGGGTGGTTCGCCGCAAAATGGCACCATTATATTACGATCATGACTAAAGCCCGTATGTTCTATAAAGGTTTCAAACCCTTGAGTAATGAATCCTAGGGTATATTTAATAGGCATAAAACCCTTTGTTAGCTAAGGTGGATTCATATCTATCCCCTTAGACAAACACTAGCCCTGGTCTACAAGATATTCTTGGATGAAGCAACCTATGGCTGCCGATAAAGTGCCTTCTGTCAGGTTGGGTCGACTACCTCCTTTAACTAAGTAGACCAGGGATCATGACAGCCTAGGATGACGAAATCATGGGATCTTGATTGGGCTCGTCTTCATTCCCCCCACCACCAATTTTAAGTTTATGGTGATAAATTTTAAATCTCAAACTCCAAAATTAATATCTAAAATTCAAACCCTAAAACTGTTGCTATTATACACTGGATTTATAACCTATGCGATCTCTTTAACAACTAGCCTTAATCAAAAGTTCTATCTTATTATCAGGAGGGGTAATTAACTATAGGGGCATGAGCCTATAGGAAATTCAAACTCAGATCATAAAGTCCTCACAAAATGAGGGCGAAATCTCTGGGTAGTGTCTTATCTAAAACCCAATCTGCCTTCTACAAATTCACTCAGAACCTAACTATTAAAACTCTCCGCCGTCATACATAAAAAATAAAAAAGACTGGCGTGGAGAGGACGGGACTATAATGTGAAATTTTTGGAGCCCACACTAAGAAGTAAGCTCGGGCACGCCGAGGGTCCCATGCATACATATTTACCTTTTATTTTTTGTTACAGACCTCCTCGCTAGTGGATTGTGGCAGACCACCTGGCCTATTAGCGTGCAGCTTTGTTTGGGAGATGTTGTACAATTTCTAGGTAAAATCTATTTTCTAAGCCAAAAATTTAAACTGCTTCATATCATTTATGCATACAAGATCAATCAGCATACATTGCATTAGAAAACATTTAAATTAATAAAATTTTAATTGCATTCGAGCATAATTATCCCACATAAGGAAAGGGGCCAATTATGACCTTCTCTAAATGTCAGTCCCAATTTCTCAAAAATTTAAACAACAGCTTACCCATATTTCATAAAGATCAGATATATGGATTTAAAGTACCTAGGTGTTTTAGCTGGCACTTAAATCCAGGCCGAGGTAAGCCCAGATTTGCATTTCATTAGTTAGGTTTGTGTCACTATTATTTAGTGCCCAACTTAGACTTAGGATCTAGGGCAGACCCAAAATTATAAGTCTCTAACATCAGGAATCCAATCCCAACATTCTACTAAAATAACAACTCAAACTAAAATCTTCTCTAAACCAAGATGTAAAGTCCAACACATAGGATAGATTGAGGCATTTCTAAATTATTTTAGAATCTCAAAATGCCTCCTACTCCTTCTCCATCAGCCTCCAAAATAACTGTACAAATTTGCTCCAATCCTTATTAAAATTCTAACCTCACTCCTTTCGTATCATTCCTTAAAAATTCTAAATAAAATTTCGATCATTATTTTAATTGAGAGTGTTCATAGGAAGCCCAAACTTCCTATGATGTAATTAACTATGAAGGCTTGCCCTCGTAGAAGACTTAAGACCCCAGATAAATTAAAAAAAAATCATTCTCTTAGGGAAAATCAAAATTAAGAATGATCATTATCATCATCTTTAGGATATCCAATAATAAATGGTGCCTTTCAACTTACAAAAAAATGTACACACCATTTCTTATTGGAGCATCCAAATACGAGTTGAATGGAAAATGAACATATCTAGATTATTGTAGTTAGATGTGTATTCAAAAGACATTTTGACCCCCTTGGGGTCATATGTAATTCAATATGATAATCCGACTATAATAATTGATGATAGAGCATTCTAACTATCATAGCTAAAAATAGGATTGAACATCATATTGGCTCTTTGGAGTCATATGTAATTCTCTCATAAATTTGATTATGATAGTCAAGATGAGATTTGAAGTTTTGTAATTTGAACTTATCAGATAATGATATCTTCACCATCTAAGGTGACATATCATTCATGATGGTGAGTTCGATTAAAAAACTAAAAGAAAACCAAAAGTAAATACTCAATTTTTTCCAAAGAAATTAATTATAATTGCTTTGCACTTTTCAAACAGAGCTCGCACAATTTACAAACATCTGCAGCCTGTGGTCCTACAACTTCTTTGAATAGTGGAGGAATTAGCTTATGAAATACTTGTAAATTCTTATCCACCTCTCCTTGTTCCCTGATGGCTTACTCTAAGTATCACCCATTACATGTGCTAGAACACTGGCCAGCTACATAATAGTATCTGATAGTATTGGAGATGCACTATGTTACTCATTTGGCGCCTCTTACTCTAGTAGGTTCATTTCAATTGTTTACTTTTATATAATTATGTTGGATCTGAATAATTCACACATGTAATCAATTATGTATGCGAAATAATGCACCTTAATCTACCTAATATATCCGACTCACTATCAATTCTTACAACTCTAGTAACAATTCAATTCTTCAAATAACTATGCTATGATATCAATTATCATGCCTTAGAATATAATTAGAAAGAATTATTATTTTATATTTTAATATACAACAACTAGAGTAATTTTTGACCTTATTTTTAAATGAGGTTAACCAAACCAAAATCAACTCAAATTTAACCCAAAATCAAATCCAAATGCCTTTAATTGGTAGTCACCTAATAGCTACCACTTGATCCCCCTACTTTATCATTAACAATGACATAAATGATTTCCAATGATATGAGTAAATTGAATTCAATCAACTAAGTTCAAATCCAAAATTCCAAATCAAAAGTCAAGGCCAAAGTCCCTTGTCCCATAACATATTTTGTGTGATTTTTCAATCACCTCATAATCAAACCAAATGACCTTATAATTATGATTTTTCAGTTGCCCATTGATTAGATATATCCCTATGGCAAACCCCTAAATTTGAGAGCAATCCAAGCTCTCTAACCCCAAAAACTTCACTGAATTCCAAAGACTATAAAATCTTCAAATATTTATAACACATGCCACTAGACTATGCACCTTGTGGAATTTGACCTTAGGACCCTGCCCAAAACCCTTGAACATGTTCATGATCATTCTCATGATATGTTAAACCCAAAATTGAACCATTTGATAGACCTTGGATGACCATGGTTAACCTTGGGGCCGCTTGAACCCAAAACCCAAAAGACCTCCTTAAACAAATTTTCTCACAAACTTCAACATGGCTCATTTAAACATGCATTTCAAGTAAGGAAATCTTCCCATTGCTTGGGATCATTTTCATTGGATCCAAAATAATATTTTGAATTTGTTGAGCCTAACCCTAGCTGTTGATAAAATATGGTTGACCAAACCAACCATACACTAAAACCTAATCCAAACTTAATGCTCTAAGCATTATGAAACTAATTTGAACTCTTGGGATGGTCCATTAGGACCCTAAGAGCCTCCCATAGAAGACCCATCCCTTTGGCCACTTGGACTAGCCATGTGGCTCAACCCAAGTGGTCCAAAGAGGTCTCCCTTGAGCCAAATCCTAATATAAGCCAATTCAAACTTAACCAATATTTGCATTAGGTCTCCCTTGACCCCTTGCACTTGTCCTAGGTGGCCCCAGCCCATGGGTCCACTTGGGCTAGGAATTAGGCTAGCCCAAAGTGTCTAAAACCATCTTGGGCTGAGCCAACTTTCAACCTAGGCTTCACCAAGACAAATTAGCAATTGCACTAGATAGCCCTAGGTCCCATGCATCTCCCATGGTCAACCCAGCCCCTAGTCTAACTTGGGTCAAGAACTAGGCTTTACCAAAGTGTCCCAAAACTCCCTTCCCGAGCCACATTGGATCATTGAACCACACTAACCCTAATTAACTCATGCATTGGACTCATGATGCTTCAAGACACTCAGATGGTGGCTGACGATGGCCGAAATAGGTGAAATTGACCCTTAGTGGTCCCCTCCTCACATGAGCCAAACCTAGGGGAGTTTTAGGCTTGGAAACATTTAGTGAGCTCAAGGAATATTTCATGTGTTGTTCCCTCCATTTGGTAAGCATATACGGAATCTACCTGAGTAGTCCTGACCATCCAAAGCCATGGATGGGGCTGAATAGGGCACCCTCACTCAGTAGCCCCTATTGCATCCTCTCATTTTAAAACACTCCCCAGTGCTCCAAAACTTCCCCAAAGTTTCCCAAGCTCTCCCGTGCCCATTTTTTGCCAAATCAAGCGAACTTCGATGAAATCTCTCCATCCGAGATCAAAGTCATACCTCCACCACTCCTTCGGCCGTGCTTCCTGAAGAAGAAAGTTTCCCCACCAATTGATGAAGTTTCCTAAGCTCAAGTGTAGGGATTTGGAGCATTATTTGATGTAAAAACCCATGCCTGAGCTCCCTAACTAGTTAGTCCTGTCAAGTGTGAAGTGAACCTTCAAATCAATAGAGTTTGACCATTGAATTTAAGGTTCATGATCCCCTGATGTTTTTTTATGAAGTTTGGTAGCATTTCTCCAGCGGATCTCTCAAATCAAGCTAGAAAAGGTTTACATCCAGAAATACGAGTGGGAGGTAGGAGACGAAATTAGGGCCATTGATTTTAAGCAACCTTTGTGCTACCCTCCCACTATTATGAACCTTTGAATCCCTGCCATTCAGTCGTTGATCTTACGGCTCAGATCAATCCCGTGTGAAACCATTAGTGAACAAATGATTGGCTGCCTAATTAGACAGCATTGTGTGTAAAAACGCGACTGACTGTGTAAATCCCTATTTAATTTTATAAAAAATTTAAAAAAATTCATATCTCCTCACACACTTATCCATATATGGTGTTCTTAGACTCATTGGAAAGGTCTTGAGGAGACCTACAAAAGCCTTAAGGTTCCATGACTAATTCTTTATGAAATTAAAGTCATTTTAGGTTAATCACTAGGGGTATTTTTGGCATATATTGCCTCAAATTAATTCATCAGGGCTTGGGACTTTGGGAGATTAATCTTAGACATCTTTTTGACATGTCCAAAATTATCACCCCTGTTTGAATTGTTTAAGGGCTTCATTTGGCTTATCCAAACTCATAGATCATTAATTAACCTTTAAATTTGAATTAGTTTGATACAACTTTCCAATGGGATTTAGGTTATTTTTATTGGTGGATTGTTTATGTTTAGTCTATGGTTTAGAGAGCCTCTGATTGCACCCAATCCTAAGTTTTGTTAGCCCTAATTAAATCCTTAAGTGCATAGATGTATTTGCCTCAGGTGATTAATTTAATCACCTCAGAGGGTCCACCATGAAGCCAAATTTAATGGACTTAAACCATAGGGTCTTGTGAACCTATGATTTAAGTCTCACTATATTTTGCTATCATTTGGTCCACAATTTAGGAATCCCAAAATTGGTTAACATAAATGACTTAGGACCCTAATTAAATCATAATTTATTCAAATAAAATTCTAAAAATATAAACTATGGCTCAAATCACTTATAATTAAATACTAAATAAAGAAAAATAAAAGCCCTATGTAATGAATTTAAAATAAAAAATAATTTAATGATAAAAAATTAATAATTAATTAAATTAAATAATTAAAAATGCTAAAAAATATCAAAATGATTCCATAAACTTGAAGTCACCTCTAAGAGTCATTAGTAATATTTGGGGGAGATCTCAAGAGGTTTAGAATTAATTTTGTATAAAAATCACAAAACCTCTCTAATTAAACAATTAAATAATTCAATTAACAACACAAACATCTAGAATTCATAACTAATTACATAAAACTCCAAATTGAGCAAACTCAAAGGCATTGGATTCATCTATGGGTCTAATATTTATGAAAAATACCAAACCTTCAAAATTCATTAAAAAAATAAATAAGTCAATACTTTGGTCAAATCTTGTTCTTTAAAATACACAAACTTGTAAAATCCATAACTAATTCAAGACAAATCCAATTCAGACAAACTCAATTGCATTCAATTAGAAATAAATCTAATATTTATTAAAAAAACAAAACTTTTTGAATTTAAAAAGTCAACCTAAAGTTAAACCTACTTAGGTGTATTAATTAAATTAATCAACTTAATGTAAATCAATGAGTAATCACTAACACAATTATATTAATGAGATTCATAGGCTGGATTATCTCGAGCTGTAGGGCTAAGTGTCTTAAGAAGGTTGTGTCCTCGAGCCTGTTATGACAACGTCACAAACCAATTGATAGAAAGTTAATAATAAATTAATAATTAAAATACCTAAAAATTAGTAATAACATAATCACAAACCAATTATAATTTAACCAATAAATTAAATCAAACTTAAAACCTAAAGATAACTATTGGATAACTCAAGCTTACAAGGCTATTAAGTTAACCCCAAGGAGGGTGAAATAAACCTCACGGTCATGGTGTAAATAAAGGCAGTTATTATTCAACCTAAATAATCAATAATAAATTATTGATAAATGGGAGACTTTATACCTTATGTTGGACTTCATTTGGAGAACATAAGTGTAATGAATTTTAATGCTTAAGGACTAAAACAACTAACTAAAACTAAGGACTTAAGGAAACTAAAAATTAATCAACCTTAACACTTAAAACTCATTTTAAAATGAACACTAAAATATTAATATTTGAACTCAAACTAAATCTCTCTCAACCTACAACAAATAAAACCAAGCATTAGAAAAAATCAAACAACAACCAGCTTAGGATACATCAAACCACACAGCCTGATACATATATCATAGATGGCTTGTTAGAACAACAAACTCTAGTTTTAAGCTAGGCCATTATTCTTTAACATGTGTTTATTTTATGTGACATAATTTTGATGTGGATTTCTATGCATGTTGATTGTTATGATTTGATGTTGTTTGTCAAACTCATAATGTGATGATTTTATCATACTACTTATGTGCGATATCTGATGGGGACTAGATTTTTTTAGGTTAGGAATGGCCTGGATGCTAACAAAATTTTTTATTGGTGGCCATGTTATATTGGGCTATAAAAGGGGGCTAATTAAAATATAATTGATAAAATTTTCTGCAGGTGCTTTAATTTCCTAGCCCCCTAAAAAATTAAAAGTATGGCTAGGTAAATGTGTTGGCTCAAATGTGAGCAATGAATTATATAAGTGCTTGAGATTTTGATGATTTCATATATAAATTACTTAGGATAACATACAGTTTTTATAGTCTTTTAATTTTTCTTAAATATAAATTTAAATAAGTTGTGAAAGTCAATTAAAGTGAGATATTTGGTACCCAATTTGGAATCCAAAGAGAAAGAAAACATCCCTTAAGAGAGAGTTCCTTCCATATGGAGATCTAAAATTGGGTAGTTTGAGATCCAAAGAGAAAAGAAACACCTCTTCAGGGAGTTCATTTTATTTAGATATCCAGACTTGATGGATCTAAGGATCCCAAAGGAAGAAGTTGATGAAATGAAGACAAAAAATATCTCACTTTAAAATTTGCATAATTCTCTAAGATTAGAATCTGGGTTGTTAGTGGAGTTGTTCACTTTTAATTTATGCAGACCTCAGGTTATAATTAAGTGGCACTTGCTGCATAGCCTCTTATATTCATTTGATATGATTTGATGATTTGATATTTCATTTACATGTTTTGGAAATTGACTATTTTTTAGGTTTATTACTTGCATGTGATATCTGTTTTAGCTTGGAACATAATTAGGCTCTTAAGGAGAAAAAAATTTTCTACTTATAAAAAAAAATCTTTTAGGCTCACATTAAAAGATAAATGATATTAAGAAGTAAGCTCAGATATGCCGAGAGTCTTTAATGAATACATATTTATCTTCTCTCCTTGCTAGGCACCTTTCCACTTGCGGGTAATGACAGACCACCTGACATATTAGTGTGTAGCTCTGTCTAGGGGATATTATATACATCTAGGAAAAAACTTATTTTTATGCCTAATTTTTAAAGTTCATCATACATGATATTTTTGCATAAAAGAGTCAACTAATATGCATTGCATTAGAAATTAACTAAAATTAATTAAATCTTAATTGCATCAAGCATATTCCCACCATTCATAAGTAAAGTGATCACATAAGAAATTCTCTAAATGTTAGCTCCAAATTCTCAAAAACTTAAATAACAGCCTACCCATCTTTTATAAGATTGGAGTCATGATATTAAAAAGCCTATGTGGTTTAACTGGCTTTCTAATCCAGACTAATGTAAGCTCAGATTTGCATTCTATTAATTAGGTTTGGGTCGTTACTATGTAATGATCCAAGTTAGATTTGGGCTCCGAGGCAGACCCAAAATCATAAGTCCCTAACATCGAAAATCTAATCCTAAATTTCTAATAAAATATCTACTCAAACCTAAAATTTCTCTCATCTAACATTTAAAGCTCAACATAGGATAGATTAAGGCATTTCTGAATTATATCAAAATCTCAAAATGCCTCCTACTCCTTATCTTTTGGCCTCTAAAACAAGTGCTAAAAAATTTGATCTAATCCCAAAATTTTAACCTCTCTTTTTTCACATCACTCGAAAATCTAAATAGAATTTCTAGCATTATTCTAATTGAAAAAAAATTTTAGCCCTTTAGGGTTATTTATAGTTCCTTTTTGATTTGACTATAATAGTCAGGACAAAAATTTTAACTTCATAATTTGAACCTATTAAATAATGTTATTTTCACCCCCGAGGTGATATATCTTTCTTAATGATGTGTTTGATTTCAAAATTTAAAATCCAAAAGTTTATATTTAAGTTTTCTCAAAAAATAATCTAATTGATTTGCTCATTCTCCAATAAAAGTTTATCAAATATTAATTGATAGAGGGGGGGCACGGGGGGGTGTGGGCGGGCAAGGCTTTGATACAGACTGCTTAATAAGTGTTTGTTCTGTCAATATTGAGCAATGCTTAGATTTTGTTTGATATATTAATAATAAAAGCCTCACTTAAATGTACGCAAGTATACATGTCGAATTAAGTAATAAAATGATGAAGTAGAGTATCGAATCTACGAGAAAATGTTATGCTTATTTGTAATAAAACTACTACTGCTTACTCTAAATACAAAAGTTATCCTATTGAAATAAAAATAATGTTTTTAGAGTTTCTATCACTAGATAAAAATAGTAGAATAGTTGATACAATGTCTAATAAAATATTTTGGATTGATGAATGCAAATATTATATTTTTCTTAATGATACTCTTAATTATAGATCTAATTTATAGAATGTGCATTCCTGGATCTCTATCAAGTTTATAGAAGTTAAAATGATATCTGCTGACCTCCTATAGTTATAATATCTTCTTTAAAACCTGGCATATTTAAACATCCTATGTCTACACATGTCAATATTCTATCTTAATATTCTTGATTATTCTTGTATTCGCCGTCGAGGCTATACATCACACTAAGTTTTAACTATACATATGACCACTATATGCATTAAATAAAGAATGGTAGATAATTAAGAATATTATTAAATATTAAAGTATAAGAGTATTCATTAGTACTTAATATGCTTTTTACATCATCAATCTAAAATAAGAGATCTAGCTAGACATAAAATAAATAACAAGTAAACTAATTTTTATTATATTCATAGAAGAATTAAAGTACAAGAGAAGTAGTGAAATTTTATCACCAGGTAGGATCAAAGTATCTCCTCTACACTCCTTCCTTCACTTCAGAGTTGATTTGACAAATATAGGCTAAACACTAATAGATTGTATCATATAATTTCCTAGCCTCTCTTAGATTTTACTCTAAGAGGGTACTAGAGAGGTACACTGAAATGTACTAAGTTTTACACAAGTGACTGAACTCCTCTACAAACAGAATAGAACATGTATTTATAGGAAAATACAGAAAAGGTATTTGGTGCTGCAGTGCTTAAAAGTGTGGAATTACGGCTCTTGATAGTGAACTAGCATCTCGACACTGAAATATTTGCTCCGTCGCTACTCTTGATGACATAGAACGATTATCAAGTGAACAAATGCATCTTTTTACTTGAGCAACATGTCCCTTAGAAGTTATAATTGGGTGCTTGAATGGTCCAAATGGTGTTGAGGCTTTAAAATGTGTAACACCACGGTATTAGTTTTCTCAAGAACCAGGTGGTGCCAAGCTGATTTTTTGATGTAGCGGTGCCTCAAATGCTATGACGTTGACTGTGATACTGCTATAGCGCTAAAAAAAAGAGACGATGGTGTTGTAATGTCCAAAAGTTGACACTTCGATGGTGTTGAATGGAGCATAACAACGGTGTTTCATCGGGCGCCCCGACGCTAAATGTTCGTTTATAATTTTCACTTTTGAATTTTCTTATAAAAAAATAATTAAAATAATATATTTTTATTAAAATTTAAATATAATAAATAGTACATAATTTATACTTATTGAATTCTCACTAGCTTAAACTCTTACTTGTCCTCAAGCAAATAAAGAAATATGCACTTTTGATTAATTCATTAACCAAAGTAAAATTTAATAATTTAAAAGTACTATAATATAGAATAATATATCACAATCTAGAAGTAGTTGAAATGAATAAAGTTATAATTCTAGTTTAAAAAATTTCTAATAATTATCTTAACCCGACTCCCTTACCATTTCTTATTTTGAATTTATATGTTATGAATATGATAATTGACTATTGAATTTTGAAATGAATAATTTACCTTAAAGATTAGATGTGTTATAGTTAAAATTAAAATTTTATTAGTTCATCATAATTTGTACTAGTTCTCCTATCTTATCCTTTATAAATTTAAGTATAAGATAATAGTCAGACTTTTAAGCTTTTAAGTTATACTAATTTTTTACTGTACTCTTCTTCTTTTCTTCCTTTTTAGTACTCTTTTCATATTTATTTTCTTTATTTTTTGGAGTACATAATTAATGATTTTGAATATAAATTTTACTTATATCCTCTTGTAATCTTAATTATTTTAATGTAAGAATTTATTAAGAACATTAGTTTCAATTTCAAGTTACTATAATTTTCAATTTTAAGGTCAATGAACAACTTATAAATTCAAGTTAAGTCAATAGCTTAAATGATCTAAGTTAGTTAATTATTTAGTTTTTTAATTTATGAATTATAATGCAGTGTTCATTTAAACTATAATATAGGCGTTTATTATTATCTAAATTTACATAAGTTTTAATTATCATTTTTATTCTAGTTAAATAAACAATAAAAAAGTGTAGATAATCATGGAAGATAATGTAACAATGTAAGCTTAAGGGGAATTAAATCAAATTTAAATTCAGGCAAATAAGAACTACAGTTAATGACACATGCTTTCATATGAGTGATAAAAGGCTCAAAATTATGTAATACATATAAACCAAATAAATGATACATGATAACCGGTGCTTAAGGCACCATTCTCACATCACAATAATCATGGCTCTCATGGCCATAACAAACAGAACCAAGAACTAGAACCATGACAAACTATCAAATTATTAGGATCTCCCCTAAAGCAAAGAAATGAAAAATAAATAAAAGAAAAACATGCTACAAAATAAGGGTAGCATTTACCCATTTGATCTTCTCTCTCTTAGACCAAATAGTAAGAAATTTCCTAACCATAATCTTTCTCATCCTCATCATCATCATTATCCGTAAGGTTTTAATCTATGACCATTAACCTTAAAAATCTAAAAAGATTTTATATCCTGAATTTTTACCACACCATATGAATATATTTGAATAATAGTAAATGGCCTAGTCCATCTAGACTTAAGTTTTATTTGATAAAATTTATTTCAGCAATGAAAAAGCCAAGCATCTTGTCCAGAAGAAAATTCATAATTGAGAACCTTATACATATATAATTTGTTCATTCCTACATTGTAGACCTTTGTATCTTTAATAACTTTATTTCTAAATTCTTTTAGTGTGCTATAATAGAACTCTAAAAGTTCAAAGCAGAAATTGATTCTTCATTCTCATAGAAAAGTACATTCTTCTTTAAGGAAGAATATTTTCTCTTCGTTCCACCCATTAACTTAGAAATCCCCAAAATGATGAAGAACAAGTAAAAATACTCACCCAAGAAGAATTCTTAAAAAGTTAGAGAGAAAAAGAAAAGTGACAAAGTAAACTGACTACACTTAACTTTTTATAACTAAATAAGTAAGTTAGTTTTCGACACATACGAGCGCATCGGTGTTAATCTCAGTGATGCAATATTTTTTTTATAAAACATGCAACATTAAACATGAAAATGATAAAAAATAAGATAACACACTAAGCACAAAGATGGTTGCCTCCCAAATAGCACTAAGTTTATAGTCTTTAGCCATACTTGCCTAGATTTATCAATTTGGCTGGGGTTCATCACTACCACTCCTCAAGTGATTTTCACTAGAATCTTCTTCTTTCTCCTTTGGATTAACTTTAGTATTACCATCCAAGGCGACTCTCTATAATCTTATCTTCCACTGGAGCTACTCCAACCTTCTCACATATATGCTATTTTCATATCCTGTCTATAATCAAGTATGCCCAATGCATTCCTCTACGTCTACACAACAACGCCCAATGCATTCTTCTACTTCCATCATCCAACTTGAATTCTACAAATAATATCCCCATCTATTTCACCATAAATAGATCAATGATATTAAAAATATGTACTTTTATTAATGACTTCATCGCCCAAAGTCACAATCCCTCAACTAGGTCTATTACTACTAAAAATACACTCCATATATTAAATTTTAGATCTATTTATGCGAACAACTTTAGACTCTAAAGTTGATCTACATAATTCAAGTTTACCTTTAACTCCCTCTCTACTATTATCAATTATAAGAAAAATATCATCAGCAAAAAGCATACACCAAGGTACAATATTCTCTGGTAAATATCTAGTAAGAACATCCATAATTAAAGCCAAGAGCAAACACCAAGATACATTTTCTTACAAATTTCTAGTGAGAACATCCATAATAAAAACAAATTAAAAGCATACAGAAAGATACATTCTCTTACAAATGTCTAGTGAGAACATCCATTACAAAAGCAAAAGCATAAACTAAGATTCATTCTCTTAAAAATGTCTAGTGAGAACATTCATAACAAAACCAAAAGGCATACACCAAGATACCTTCTCTTGCAAATGTCTAGTGAGAACATCCAAACTCAAGGTCATGAGATAATACCTTCTCTTACCGGTGGCGTTCGAGGTTGCTTTTGGCAAAAGTCAGCGAGGGTTCGGTCGGGGGAGCTCTCGAACGCGAGGAAAGAAATGCTCACCGGTTGGGTCGGGGTAGCTCTCGGACTTGAGCGAAGAGAGGGAAAGAAATGCTCAGCATCGGCGCAGCTCTCGGATGCGAGAGAGGGAAAGAAATGAGAAGTCAGACGGTGGACAGGCCGAAGTAGGGCCTATACCGGTGTATTTTCCGATGTATTATCCATCGGTTATCTTACCGGTGGATAATATGCCATTATTATTTTGTTAAGTTTAAGTAAGCCGGTGCAATATTTGTCGGTAATTACCGGCAAAATATGCGCCAAAAACCTTTAAAATACCAGCGAAAAGCTGGCGGAATTTGCGTCTGTGTTTTAGCAGCAGAAATTGTGCCGGACATTTCTCCATTAAAGTACCCACGCATATTCCGCCGGTAAATGCGTCGGTTTTACCAACGTAAATTTTTTTGCCGAAAAGTCTGACAATAAAAATAGATTTTCCTGTAGTGTCCAAAAGGCTTACTACTAACTAAAATTACCACGTGACCTAATTGATTTTTCAAATTTTTAATAGAAGCAATCTGACTTTACAATTGAGTTTCTAACTGTCATTACCTCTTTTAAATATAACTTTCTATTTCTAAATTGATTATTTTGATTAAATTCTAGAGGATAAGAAGGTCTAGGATTAATAATAAGTTGCTGAATATTGTTCCAATTTTCTCCTTGATTATTTTGACCTGAATTCTATTGATTATTACTACCAATATTATTTGACCAATTAAAATTAAGATGTTTTCTCCAACCTCGATTATATATATTTGAGTAGGAATTATTTTATCTTCTAATTAAATTAATATTTTTCAATCTCCTGCTCACTATTATCTCCATTAGAATTTAAATCATTATCTTCAAATTATATAGATGATGTAGATATAGATACTGAATTAATTCCTATTATGTTTAATTTCTTGGAAATTGCTGCAACTTATGCAGTTAAAATTGACAATGCATTCGATTCATAGATTCCAACTATTCTCGTAGGATTTACTTTATCTGCAGGCCACTTAAAATTATTAGTAGCTATTTTATCTATTAATTTATATGCTTCCGTAAATGGATTAGACATTGAAGATCCTCTAGTTGTAGCATCTACGATTGCTCTAAGAGATCCTACTAATCTATTATAAAAGGTTTAAATAACCAATCAATCATGTAAGGTGTGGTGAGGGCATTTCCTAAGCATTTTCTTAAATCTTTCCCAACTTTCATAAAATAATTCTCCTTCAAATTGGGTAAAAGATGTGATATTATTTCTAAGTTTGGTAGTCTTTGAAGGTGAAAAATACTTAGCAAGAAGTTTATGAGCCAACTCATTCAATGTGGTTATAGAGCAGGGGGGTAAAGAATTCAACCACATCTTAGCATTGTCTCTTAGAGAAAATAAAAATAATCTAAGCCTAATAGCATCATCACTGACACCATTATACTTAAATATTATGTGAATATCTAGAAAACTAGCTAAGCATAAATTGGGATTATCAATAGGAGTTCCCCCAAAATGAGAATTTAGAACCATCTGAATCATGACAGGTTTTAATTCAAAATTATTAGCCTATATAATAAGTTTATTAATATTATAATAAATTTCATCTACTACAGAGTTAGTATAATCCCTAAGAGTTCTAAAATGATCTTGATTTAATACTGGTTCAAACCTTTTCAAACACTTTTTTATTTTCTAATTTTTAAAAGGGTCCTCTCTATCTCAGAATCAAATAACAAATGTTCTTTTATAGATCTACAAAGCATGTAATAATAGATACACAATAATAATAATAATAAGGATACAAGATACAAGTAGGTCTAAATATGCATTTGTTTCAATAATATAGTTAAACTTGCAATAAACAAATTACTTCCTCGATAGTAATGCTAAAAACTTGATGGGGGTGTGTATGGATTAGGCTTTGATACAAACTGCGTAATAAGTGATTATTCTGTCAATGTTGAGTAATGCTTAGATTTTCTTTGATATATCAATAACAAAAGCCCCATTTAAATGTACGTAAGTATACGTGTCAACTCTAATAATAAAATGATGAAGTAGAGTGTCAAACCCATGAGAAAGTGTTATCTTACTTGTAATAAAACCACTACTGCTTACTCTAAATGCATAAGTTATCCTATTGAAATAAATATAATATTTTTGGAGTTTCTATCACTCGATAAAAATAATAGAATAGTTGGTACAATATTTAATAAAATATTTTGGATTGATGAATGCAAATATTATATTTTTCCTATTGAGACTCTTAATTGTAGATCTAATTCATAGCATGTGTATCCCTAATCTGTCGAGTTTATAAGGGTGAAAAGAATATCTGCTGACCTCTTACAATTATAATATCTCCTTTAGAACCTAGAATATTTTAAGATCCTATGTTCAGTATGCTAACAGACTATCTAAATATTCCTGATTATTTTTGTATTCCTCCATTGAGGTTATACATCAAACTAGGTTTTAACTAAACACCCGACCACTATGTGTATTAAATGAAGAATGGGAGATAATTGAGAACATTATTAAATCTTTAAAGTATAAGAGCCTTTATTAATACTTAATATATAATTTACATAATCAATCTAAATTAAGAGATCTAGCTAAACATAGAATAAATGACAAGCAAATTAATTTTTATTATATTCATAGAAGAATCAAAGTACAAGAGATATAGTGGAATTTTATCACCAAGTAGGATCAAAGTATCTCCTCTACACTCATTTTCCTTCACATCAATGTTGCTTTAATAAATACAGGCTAAACACTAATAAATTGTATCATATACTTCTGTAGCCTCCCTTAAATTTTACTCTAAGAGTGTATTAGAGAAACAAGTGACTAAAGTCCTCTATAAACATAACAGAACATCTATTTATAGGAAAACATAAAAAGGTATAATCTAGCATTGTGACGCTTAAAAGTGTGGTGCTATGTCACTCGAAAGTGAATTAGCTCCCCGTCACTAAAATATTTGCTCTGTTGTGGTGCTTGATGATATGGAATGGTTATCAAGTAAATAGACACATCTTTTTTACTTAAGTGATGTGTCTCTTGGAAGTTATAATTGCAACACTACATTACTATAGAAGTTGGAGCGCTATGGCACTTGAGTAGTTAACATGGCACTGAGGCGTTGAAATGTGTTGCGCCGTTGCATTAATTTTACCGAGAACCCGGTGCTGCCAAGATGATTTTGTGGTGTAGCAGCACCTCAAACACTGCATCATTGACTATGATATCACTGCAGTGCTTATAAATAGAGAGGATGGCACTATAATGTCCAAAAGTTGATGCTTCGACAGTGTTGAACGGTGCACAACGACGGTGTTTCATTGGGCACCGCAATGTTGAATATTTCTTTATATTTTTCACCATATTTTAGTTTTTCTTGTATAAAAATAACTAAAATAATATATTTTTATTAAAATTCAAACATAATAAATAGTACATAATTTACCCTTATCAGGAATCTAATTTTTTATTAATATAAATAAAAGTGAAAACAAAATTATCGATTAAAACATCAATATATACATTTATATTTATTTTCTTAAAAATCATATACACTGATAAAGATCTATACAATCACATCATAACTACTCTATCATGAGTACAAAATAATAGCTAAAATGACAAGAATCTGAACTTGAAATATCGTGATCAATCTCACACTCTTGCTCCATTTCCTTGACCTGAAATCATTTAGCCATATATAATGAGCTCAAGAGCCTAACAAGTAACCAAATCCTATAATTAAACTCAAAGTATGGGTGTGGAACGATAAAATAGTCATCATATCAGTATTATCAATCAATAAAGAAATTGCATAAAGTGATTAAATCAAAGCATCAGTAAAGACTACCGAAATCATATCAATTTAGTTAAATTATATAGGAGTGTATACATGCTATTTAAGTATTCTATATTAATATTAAATCAATATATTATATGCTTAGTATATCACATGTTTAGTATCAGTATAGTGAATCAGTAATATCAAATAACATTGGTATCTATATCGGTAACAGTAACTATATTGGTAATAGTAACAGTCGAAGAGTAGTAGTAAAATAATATAGTAACAGTAAATTAATATAGTGAGAATAAATGTATATAGTATCAATAAAGCGGTACAATAATAATGAATTTGTAACATGTATTTCAGTAGTCACACTAAATAAGTAAGAACTCATGGCTATCACGATGTTTTTTAGCAGTTGGTAATAATATTTAGTAACTGTTGGCACAGTAAATAGAGACGTCACTCTTTGCTCGTCACCATAGTAATAAGTCCTTATAACTCTAAATTATTATTTCATTATATCACATAAATCAATAGAGGATAACACCCAATCACAATATTTAAAGGAAAGCCCGTCAACCTACCATCCTGTACACGTCAATCAATCTTCAACCAACTGGTGAACCAGTCTTTATATATCTTATATATATATTATAATAAAAGAAATAATGACCAGCTAGTATCCAATCACATATACATTTTAATTCTCAATGGTTGTATTAACAATATGCCTAACTAAAAATATCTATTTTCTAATTTACCTGATAAAATTCATAAATATTATAAATAAAATATTTAGGATAATTAACATGATAATATACAAAAAGTTATGTGGTAAAAGTTCATCAAAACCCCAAAAAATACAGTAAAATTAGTTCGAGAAGAAGTCAGCGATTAAAATCAAAATCTTTAAAAATAGAGATAAAATTAGAATCACCTTCTTCGATCTGAACAATTTTTGTAAAAACAGTAAAGTAATCCAAAAACCAAAATCTAGATTTCCCTTTCTCTCCTCCTTCACTAAAAAAAATAATTGTAATTGTTTATAACAACAACAACAACATCAAGCCTTTATCCCACTATGTGGGGTCGGCTATATGAATCCTTTTTCTCCATTGTGTCCTGTTAAAAGTCAAATTATCGTTTAAATCTAATAAAGAAAGATCATTTCTAATATTTTCTAACTAAGTCTTTTTAGGTCTACCTCTACCTTTCTTAACATAAGTCAAATCTAAGACCTCTACTTTCCTAATCGGGTCATCGAGAGGCCGCCATTTTATGTGACCAAACCATCTAAGGCGACTCTCTCTAATCTTATCTTCCACTGGAGCTACTCCAACCTTTTCACAAATATGCTCATTTCGTATCCTATCTCTAAGGGTAAAGCCACTCATCCATCTGAGCATCCTCATCTCTGCAACACTTAACTTAGAATTATGCCTCTCTTTTAATGGACAACATTCGGCACCATAAAGCATTGCAGGTCTCACCACCATCTTATAGAATTTTCCCTCAAGTTTGAGGGGTACTTTTCTATCACACAATAAACCCGATGCATTCCTCCATTTCAACCATCCAACTTGGATTTTGCTGATAATATCCCCATCTATTTCACCATCACTCTGAACAATAGATCCAAGATATCTAAAACGTATACTCTTATTAATAACTTGATCACCCAAAGTCACAACCCCTCACTAGGTCTATTATTACTAAAATTACACTCTATATATTCCGTTTTAGATCTACCCAAGTGGAAACCTTTAGACTCTAAGTTTGACCTCCACAATTCTAGTTTACCTTCAACTCCCTCTCTAGTCTTATCAACAAGAAGAATATCATCAGCAAAAAGCATACACCAAGGTACATCCTCTTGCAAATGTCTAGTGAGAACATCCATGACTAAAACAAAAAGATACGGGCTTAAGGTTGATCCTTGATGTATTCCAACCGAAATAGGGAAATACTTCGTCAAACCACCTTGTGTTTGAACACAAGTAATAGCTCCTGCATACATATCTTTAATGATTTGAATATAAGCATTATTAATTCCTTTCTTTTCAAGAACTCTCCATAGCACTACTCTTGGAACTTTATCATATGCTTTTTCTAAATCAATAAATATCATATGTAAATCCTCCTTATTCTCTCTATATTTCTCCATCAAACCTCTTAATAAATGTATAGCTTCCATAGTAGACCTACCCGGCATGAATCCAAATTAATTTTGAGAAACATTAGTATCATGCCGCAACCTATGCTCCATAACACGTTCCCATAGTTTTAAAGTATGGCACATTAACTTAATTTCTCTATAATTCGCACAATCTTGTGCATCACATTTATTCTTAAAAATAGGGATTAACACGCTCATTTTCCACTCATCTGGCATCTTTTTAGTCTTCAAAACAGTATTAAAAAGTTTAGTAAGCCAAGGAATTCCTTCTTCTCCTAAGCATTTCCACACCTTTATTGGAATATCATCAGGTCCAACAGCTTTTCCACCTTTCATTTTCTTTAAAGCCTCTCTAACTTCAGTTTTACTAATACGCCGATAAAAATAGAAATCTTTATTTTTATTTAGGGTGCTAAGGTCACTACAGTCAATTTTATTTTCACATTCTTTATTAAAAAGTTTAGCAAAATATCTCATCCACTTTTCTTGAATATCATCTTCTAACAAAAGTACTTTTTGATCTTCATCCTTAATACACTTCACTTGAATTAAATCCTTACTACTCCTATCTCTTTGTTTGGCTAACTTATACATATATCTTTCTCCCTCCTTAGTATCTAATCTATTATATAAATCTCTAAAAGCTAAACTCTTTGCATCGCATATTGCTTTCTTAGATTCCTTATGTGCCACTTTATATATTTTCCAATTATTAGAATTTTTACAATTAAACTAATTTTTATAACAAATCTTCTTATTTTTAATATTTTCTTGCACATTTGGATTCCACCACCAACTATTTTTACTATTAGGAGCTTTTCCCTTTGAAACTCCAAGCACAGCTTTTGCAATATTCTTAATATCACTAGCCACTTTTTCCCATATAACATTAGCATCCTCATGCACAGACAAAATCTTAAGATCTAAAATCTTACTCTCAAAAATATTTTTATTAATATTCTTTAAATACCCCCATCTAATCCTAGAATATTATTTTACTTTATTTTTTATTTTCTGCCCCATTATCTTCAAGTCCAAAACTAATAAACGATGCTGGGTACATAAATTTTCACTCGAAATAACTTTACAATCTTTGCAATCTAAACGATCTACTTTTCTTATAAGAAAATAATCAATCTGAGTTGTACTATATCCATTTTTATAAGTAATGAGATGCTCATTCCTTTTCTTAAATAATGTATTAGCAATTAAAAAATCATAAGCTAAACAAAAATCTAATATGGACTTACCACCTTCATTTGTCGTTCCAAACCCATGGCCACCATGAATGCTTTTAAAATCATCTATCTCTCTACCAACATGTCCATTTAAATCTCCTCCAATAAAAACTCTTTATTTAAGAAGTATCTTTTGTACTGATTCTTCTAAGTCATTCTAAAATTTTAATTTTGAATCCATATCCAAACCCACTTGAGGAGCATAAGCACTTATAATATTAACAATCTTAGCATCAACAATAATCTTTAAAGCTATAATTCTATCTCCAATTCTATTAATATTTATAACATTATCCTTCAAACTTTTATCTAAAATCACGCCTACACGATTTCTAATACGACTCCTACTCGAATACCAAAGTTTAAATCCTAAACTATCAATCTCCTTAGCCTTCTCTCCAACCCATTTAGTTTACTGAATGCACAGAATATTTATCTTCCTATGAATCATAATATCTATTTATTCGAGTAATTTTCCTGTAAGGGAACCTATATTCCAATTTCCTATCCTAAATTTAGGTTTATGGACTAGCTTCTTTGCCCACATCCGTCCTTGATGTGGGAACCCTTGCCTATTTAACACTACACCCGGGCGGCGGTGTAGCGGCCCTTGCACACTTGTCGCTGTATTCATGCCATACAACGCATCGCTTCCAGGAGACGCCCTAGCATTAACACAATTTTTTAAAGGATTCATGTCATTATTATTTGACAAATTTTACACTGGCTGTCAACTACCTAACGCAACCCTCTACTTTTCTCATCCAGGACTTGGGACCTGGCAACGACAGTGTTAATTGTAATTGTTTATAAGTGCTAAAAAATTAATATTTCTAGACCTAACGTCGCAGAGCTCCAGTACAAACATAAATTTAAATGTTTTTTTCAATTTTAATTATTATTATAAATTTGAATGGTTATAGTACATCCTCACCATTAGCATATTCCTTACTATTTTCCTCAATGTCTAAGTCTATCTTCTATAAATGCAACTCACTCTGGTTAGTTGCAATTTGATCATCGACATTATAAGAAATATCAATTAAGTTTGACATAAGCTCTCCTTGATGTGTTGGTGGTATTAATGTGGTTTTAATGACTCCCCTAAGTTTGTTCATGATGACTAAAGCTGGATGTATTCTCCGACAAAAAATTTGTTGGTAAAATTTTAACAAAAAGTTCGTCAAAAATCTATCGAAGAACGTTACGCAAATTTCCCTCGCCAAATCCACCATTATTTTTACACTATTTTTGGCAACTTATTAATCACCAAAAATTCTATCAGAAATAGATAATTTTCTTGTAGTGAGAGTATTAAGTTTTAACAGTCAATTTATATTAATTATAGTGTTAACAACCAGCCTTCTTTGCTTATATGTAAGTATTATATTTATTTCATATCAATTGTATCAATCTCTCTTTTATGCATTAAATATAATATGAAATGCTGAAATCTGTAAATTAAAAAAATTTATATAATAATTGATAGCTTCATAAAATCATAATTTTTATTTTAACCTATGAAATTCAGTAATATTACATTCAAAATATTTATAAAATTTGTATCTATCATATACAAAACGTTACATGGTAAATGTGCAATAAATTAAGAGAAAATATGTTTTTATCAATTTATGAGAGATTAAATTCATAAAATCAAAATTATTAAAAAACCACAGTGAGGTTCAGGTCACTTATAATGATTAGAAGACTTTTTTTTATAACAGAAGCGACAGACGAAAATGACCAAAAAATGGCTTTCTCTACTCCCTCTCTCCTCTTCCTCTCCCTTTCTTTCCCGAGTAAGCCATAGCTAAAATGGGGAGAGGTGGTGGTGCTAGAGGCTTTTAGTGCTTAGGTTCAGAATAAAATATATATCATTACAGAAAAGTAAGCCTTTTTCGGCAGACAAATCCACAGCAAAACAAAGAAAATTCACCGCTAAATATGCTTTGCGGTGGATTTATGGCAGAATGCTTTCTATCGCTAAAAGTCGCGTTAACGAAGTATTTGTGTCAAAAAATTTATCACAAATATTTTGTGGTAGATTTATGATGGATTTAAACTCCAAAAAAATAACGTGCTCATCATAACAAGCTGTCACAAATTTCATCGCAAATAGCGGTGGATTTACGTCAGATTTGCAGCGGGAATACTGCTGCAATGTATGGCAATATTATGGCGGCTATGTTCACCATAATTTATATCGTTAATTGTGGCAGATAATTCCATCATAATTTATGATGGAAATGCGAGAAAAATTTTGTTACAAATCCGTCGTAAATTATGGTAAACATATCCGCCGCAATTAACGATTGAGATGAGGTGTATCATTATTTACTGTAAAAATTTCTACCATAAATTTGTCGAAAACCTGCAGCATAACTAAAAATAGCACCTAATATCAATTATTCATCTTTTCAATAATCATAATCCAAATAATTTTAAAGTAGTAGTTAATAATGCTACTATTTTAATAAACACTTTTAACAACACTACTAAATAAATATATTGCACAAACTATTCTACAATCACAATCTAGCTGTTAAAATAAACAATCACAGTCCAATTATTTTACAATAATATAACAATGCTACAATATACATGGTTTTTATACATTAGGAAAAGCTAAATGCATAAAAAAACCTAAGATAATTAAGCAGAATATATATCCACGTTCTCCTGCTCAACCGATGCAGGTGTAGGCTGATTTCTACTAATCTGCTCTCTTAATCTTTAAGTTCATCCAGTATCTGCATGTGTAGTCTACTTGTGATTTCAGGCATGTTCTAACTCTGCTGTCAAGTTAGCCATCTGTTGGTTATATAAACTCTCCTAGCTGTTTGCAGAGTAGTTGGAGGCACAAGAGGATTGTCCCTCATACGCATAGGCCTCATACGCGTAGGCCTGCGAGCCTAATCCATAAACTCATCCCTTTTGCATTCCACGTACTGATTGTGACCAAGTGCGGTAGTTAGAAATATCACCTGAATCCCAAGAGGATCCCTCACCAGTTGCAACCTAACTCTCTTAAAGCCATATATACTCATCCTATAAAATATGATATAAGATTAATTATTGTATAATCATCACTTATAATATTTCTCTAAGTAATGTAACCTTATATACTTATATAGACCCTCCTCGCTCACTAATCCACCTACTGCTAGTCCTCTTAACGCTTATAGGTGTGACTGTGAAACTCAACAACAATGAATTCTCTACCCATCATATCCTTATGTAATATACTTAGATTAGCAAGTATTGAACACATTATCGAAAACATTCTTCTCTATATATATCACATTTAAATTATGTCTAATTAAGCTTATTCTCAAATATGACAAATTCAAGAAAATACTCTTCTTTATCTAATTGTGAGTAACTCATTACCCGAACATTTTGTAAATAGATAATGTTGGAGAATCAATTATCATATGTATAAAATTTACTCTTTCAAATATTTTCTCACTGGTTAACCTTTGTGGAGGCTATGTCATCTCTATTTTATTTTTAGTGAAAACATCCTTATTTCACTTGAATGGATAGTTTGCAAGTAAAAATATGCTGCAATAGTCAAACTAAGTGTTCTGTCCCCCATGCTTCAAAGTAAATGATTTAGTATTTTTCATGCAATATGGGCAAGCTAGCTTGCCTGCAGTGCTTCAATGAGAAAGCATACATTATGCTGGGAAGTCACTAATTGTCCAAAGTAGCTATACCCTCAATGTAAAATTTTGCTTATTAGAGATATCGTATATAGTAACTCCTTCATTCCACAATAATTTTAAGTCATTAATTAAATGTTACAAGAATACATCTATCTTTGCTTTTGGATTATATGGGCCTGAAATGATAAGTGTCAAAAATATATAGGGTTTGGTCATACACAACTTTAGAGGAAGATTATAGGGGATAAGTATCATGAGCCAGTATAAGTAAGATGAGACAAATTGGATAAATGGAGTAAAAATCATCTGCACATAAACCTAATCTTACATTTCTTGGTTTTGCAATGAAGGTAGGATGTGCATGGTCAAAGTGTTTCCAATTCTAACGGATGTGTCAGAACACCTACTTGAGATGTGTTCGTTATGTCATCTCATGTGTGTAGTAGAGCTCATAGATGCATAGAAATATTGTAATCTGAGAATGATGGATAAGTAAAATAATCAACTAACTGGCACATCCTTCTGCTTTATTTTTTTTCCAGAATTTGATTTAAACCTTGTCGTATTATAATGATGTTATTGCAATATGGTGTGAGGTAGGCTTGATTTTTATGTTTGAAACAGGGACAACAAAAGTTTCTCTCTGATATAAAGGAAGGGAATTGACAGCCTGCCTAGATAAAAAAAGTTCTCTCCGCTCAAGAATTCATCTGTTAATATCTTGCATCAAGGAAAAAGTCGATTATGCATCCAACATTTATATTTTCGAATATCTATAACACACTTGGGCTATAAATTCTTACAACAAAATAATGAGATTTATAGTAATTTAATATTATTTATATATAATTATTTTATTGATCACATATTTGATGGATGCTCAGAATAAAATTCTAAGATTGCATAAGAAATTTATGATCACAAATAAGGGTATAGCAGCAAATTTCTTAATTGTCTTCATCAAAAAAATTTGAGATGACATCTTATCTATTCAAGATATACAATAATGATATACCACATCAAGTTAAATCTCACAGTAAGTTAAATACTCTAATTGGCTATAGGACTTGGGGGATGAGAAAGGAATATGTGATGCTACACCACTTTGCCTGATGCTACACCACTTCCTACAATCATTGTAATCTCATATATTTAGGCTAATTAAGGAAAATAGTTTTAAAATTTTCAACAATATGTTCATGGCAAAATTATGCTCTATATGTTCGAACAGGGTTTGAACAATATCGAATAATCACTAGTTTGATCAGAACTACATAACTATTCTCAAAACTATTGTATTAGTTTATCCATCTTGATGAAATTGTGCTCTATATGTTTTGATTCTTGCCCTAAATTCTTTAGAATACAAAGTTATGTTGATTAGCTTATATGTATCATATTAAGGTGTAGAGAATAAAGAAGCACACAATTCACATATGTCAAAGAAGCATACAATTCATGTAGGTCACTAGTTTTTGTCACATCAAGTTAAATCCTTTGTTTCCCCTTTTTACTGTAAATCCCGGATTTACTAAATTCAGGAGTTTGGCGGATTTACAGGATTTGGATGAAGAAGCATGCAAAAGAAAGAAAGATCGATACCTTCACAATGACCAAGCTTCCGTTGTCCTTATTCCTTTTGATCCAATAGAAGAACGGTGAGGAGGTGTGACTTCGAATGCGATAGGAAGGAACATTGTCGTTGAAGGAGGCGAAGAAGTTATTTAGTGACTCGTTCAAAATAACCTCTCAAAATTTGAATAGCACTGAATAGTTGGAGAACAGCCGGAGAACACCCCTAGCCGCAACAGAGGCAAAGTCAAAGAGCAAAGCGAAAAGAAGAAAGGGTAGACGAGAAAGTCGAAGAACCGAACGTGCAAATTAAACGAATCATAACCAATCCATTAGTAGGTTAACTGCTCCGACCAAGTGCCGCATGTTCAATCCAGAATTACTATAGAACATAGGCTCCAATGCCGTCACGGCGATCGGCAGTAAGGTCAGGACCGTCTCCTTCCACTCCTCCGGCATAGCCTCGGTTGAGAAGAATTCCAAGCAGGCTGCCGTAACCTGCTTCCCCACAGTCTGCCATCTGGCACCGTTGTGTTCTCAAGCCCTAGTTCTGTAGTGCTACCAAGCACAATGTCAAAGTGCTCTAATTCAAAAAGAAATTCAAATTTTTATTTTAAAATACTTTTTCATATTTCAGGTTGTTACACTCTTAAATCTTCAGTCCAGAGATTCTGATGAGGACATCAGAGCATGGAAAGTCTATCAGAGGCATGGCCGTCAATCTACGACCACGATCGAGTCGATGTATTTTTGGGTCATTTCATGTATTTGTCTTTTATTATTTTATTTGCATCTTATTATTTATGTTGTATTTATTTTCCCATTTTTATCCCTTACTTAAGGGAGGTCGTATGTAAGCCCTAAGGGCGATGTCGTCTTTTTATTTTAAGTCCTTTTATATGAGGCTATTTATATCCCTTATGTATCTCTTCTAAGGTTAATGAATGAATAAATGATAAAAGTTTCCCTTGCTTGATTTCTTTGTGAGATCTTGAGATTGCTTGAGAGAGTAATCCCTAAGAGAGGGAAAATCGGATCACCCACAAACTTTGGAGACGGTCGGGTTCGTGGTTCTTCATACCTACCTTCCTTACCACTCTTCTCTCCCCTATAAGCCACCAGCCAAGGAGATCCCACCAAAAGCCGCCGCCCACCATTAGGCCACCTCCCTCCACCACCACCCACGGCCAAGTCATCTTACCGCACGGCCCCTTCCCTTGATTCCCCCCCCCCCCCCCCCCGCTCATTTACCTTCCCACCTTTCCTAAATTAGCTCTCATATTTTAGGTAACTCAATTCATGAGCAAATTCAAATTTGAAATAGTTGCCTAAATTATAGATCCTATTTTAGTAAACTTCCTAATTCATAGCCTAATTGAAATTTAAATTAAATTGGAAGAGATCTTTCATTCCAAATTTAATTTATTAATTTAAGGAAGCATTAAATACCTCCTCAAATCCCCCTCCCTATCCCTATAGCTGCCGGCCCCCCATAGAGCTCCCCATTGAATTTGATTTCCTAAAATACTAAACCTATTGTAGGGAAGCTACCAAATTTCAGCCCTTGATTTATTTTAATGAGGAGTTAATTAGATCCTTCCTAATTTTAATAATCTAATTAAGGAAGGCTTGAATTATTTCCCAAAATCCCTTCCTATTTCCTTGATGCCGCCGGCTCTACTAGGTCCCCACCCCTTTATTTCTTTCAAAACATTAGTCCCTCCCTTATTTCTCTTTTCCTTCTTTTGGAATTAATTTCAAATTCCAATTCTTAAATACCCTTCAATCAAAACTGAAATTAAAACTTCAGATTTTGATTAATTCCCTTCCTCCAACTTAACCCTAATTCCAACGTGGGCTCCCCCTCTCTTGGCTGACCTCATCCATCCCTTCCACTACTTGATTTCTTGAGAGGAACTTCACTCTCTCAAGAAGAGTCTTTAAGGAGAACAAAGAATCATCTATTACAACAATTCAACACGTCAAGATCAATGCATGGCCGATCCCGATCTTGATTTCGGCATTGTCTACGACGAGCGAGGCTTCATCCACATCCTCCATTCAACCTTCTTCGACGTCAACCCGAGGATCGATAATACCATCGAGGAGTACGTGGAGCGCATCCTAGATACTCTCGTCGAAGCCATTGAAGAACAGCTAGGCAACATTCAGTGGCACGTTGTCTCTGATTCTCAACAAGGGTGAACTTCTTCCCCTTTTTCATTTATCTCCTAAATCTCACTAATATTGTAGGTGATGATCAAATCACAAGGAGTTGTGCTTCGTCTTCTGCCTCCACTTAGTAAACGTATGGATGCTTAAAAAACGTAGGATTGAGTGTGCTTCCTATGTTGCTATCTTATTGTTAGATTAGGGATCTTGTTGAAGACTACTACATTTGCAAGTTTTTGTAATTCTGTATTGCTTTGATAATTCAAGTGCTTAGCATGTAATTTGGCCTAAACGATTGTGACCGCTTTTATGTTTTCTCTTTTCGTTTAAATCACTAATAGTCTTAATTATTCTTATCTTTTCAAAATCGTGCAAATTCTTATCACATTGTTTTAAAAAACATTGCAGTCCTACATCAGATTCTCTTTATGTAGAGAGTGGAGGATATTTATAGATTTTATGTAGTGGCATACCTGATAAATCTAGAGAAAATCCGAAACACTCTATTAGACAGTCCAAATTGATTTTCTTGATGATGAAGCGTTCATTCAACATTTAAGTGCCTTGATGTTTTTGAAATTAATAGATATTGGGCTCCTTAGATTCATCTCATCAAAATGCTTGATTTGACGATTAGCTTTACAAATTTGAAGATTGTTTAGTCAATTAATATTCTAAAGTTTTCAACTATACTTCAAGCTCGCGAGCTAGGCTTATTTGGAGTTGGATTGGATCATTTTGTACATCATGTTTATTTCGCAATGCTGATCATTTCGATTATAAGTTTGTCGAAATAAGAGTTTGGATGATCCTGACTTCTAATTATGAAAATTTTTAATTGAAATAAATATCGTATGTGATCAAGCCAGCTTTGATTATATATATATATATATATATATATATATATATATATATATATATATATATTCATTTGAAATATTTTGCCTGTTACATTAGCTGACACCCACATAATATCAAAGAATTTACAAATGACCAAAGTACACAGTTCACATTGATCTGTTGGTTGCCTACCAAGAGGTGTTGATTCGAGTCTTAAGCATGTGATTTGTGTATGAATTTATCTTAATTGGCCTAAATGCCCCCGCAAAAAAATAAATGACCAAAGAAATGAATTGAAGTACTCATAAGCGAAATTGCATGCCCTAATAAATATACATGAAAAAGCAATGTGCTAAGTAAACTTTATTTGCATAACATTCGAAGCTATATTCTCAACAAATATGATAAGGCCAGCTGAATAGCTAAAAGCATGCATTCATCCATTTTATTCCTGAGACCATATTGACTGGGGAGCATCAATTGAAATAAAAAATCTTTTACAGAAATTCCTAGAATATATTTCAGCGTCTGCTAAAGTTGGCAATCACACGGACTGTTTGGCTACAGTAAGCAACATTAATCTGCTTACTCCATTAATTACATGAAAGATAAATACAATACTCATGCTTTTTTTAATTGTTTTGCTTCGACGTATAGTTCATCAACCAGGTCCTGTAAGCATTATCCACCACTCTCGTGTATCAGTAATGTTACTAATTATATTGGGTAAAAGCAGAACAATTAAGTAGTGCAGAATTGTCATTCATAGTGATAATTAATGACCTTGTAGTATTTGAGCAACTGAACTCTTTTGAACTTAAAGGTTGGAGTAATTAGGTCTCTCTCCATGTCAAATGGCTTTGGTTCTAAATGAACTGCTTTCAGTAGCTCAAAACCTTTCAACTGTGTTATAAGTCAGTACGAAACTGATCATGAACTGTTAATTAATTTGCCATGAAACAAGTGATCGAAATTAGTTAACGTCTGCATACTTACTTGCTGCCTTTTACCAGTGTTATTTAACTCGTTAAGGATATACTTTCTTGCTTTTTTATGCTTACATAAGTCCTCAAAGCTGCCTGCAGTCACTTGATTAGTTTCTGCCCATTCCTCCAATGCCTTCTGCTCTGGAATAGCAACGGCAACCAGAAATGATTCGAAACTGCTCCCGTAAACCCATATCTATTTGTCAACAAAATTCAAGCACGCATGATCAGTAACATTTACATATGTATACTACTTATTAGTAGCTGTTTCGTTACATACTGATGCGACAAGAGGGCATTGGCAATATGCACTTTCAATGTTTTCAACAGAAACGTATTCTCCTTGTGACAGTTTAAAGATGTTCTTTTTCCTATCAATTATCTTCATTGCACCATTGGGTTGCCATTCTCCTATGTCACCTGCAAGCACGAGGTTAAGGGTTACTATAATTTATTGTCAATCGAAACATCAAATAAAATTTAATTTACCTGTATGAAACCATCCGTTTACAATTGCTTCATTTGTAAGGTCCTGGCGCTTGTGATAACCAGAGAAGAGTGTTGTGCCCCTTAAGCAAATCTCTCCACGAGGTGTAACAGAGAGAGCGTCGTAACCCATCTCTGGTACTGATTCCAGTCTAGCCTCTATTGTGGGGACTGGAACACCAACAGACCCTATCATTGGGAAAACATTGGCTATTGATGTGAAACAACCAGCACAGCTTTCTGTAAGACCTGAGTCCGACAATCAACGCATGAATCCAACATTCATTTTCCACGCTATATTGTACGTTCTCGAACAATATAAATGCAAGTTCAACATGATTACCATATCCTTGTAAAAAAACACAGCAGCTAGTGACCCTGAAGAATTCCTCAACATGCTTAGGAACTGGTGCAGCTCCTGACAGCATCAAGCGTATACGACCTCCAAGTCCTTGTTTGATCTGCAGGCCATATATATATATAATGATTAACACATGAAAACTTTGATTACTATACTAATTAGAAGATATAGAGATAGTTAATACTGACTTTATTGAAGATAAGCTTGTCAAAGAAAGGTGAGGCCTGGTCCTGTTTGAACCCATCCTTTAAATATTTCAACTTGCTGAGTTAAACATATTTATAGGAGGCACAAAACAAATTGTTTATCTGCTGTTAGTAGAAGCTGGAACACGACAATAGGTAACAATTGAGAACGAGTGCTAATGAACTGACATACTGTTGATAAGCATATTCAAATATTTTTTTTGCTAATATTCCTCCAGATTGAATCTTTTGATTGATGCCTTCATTTCAAAGAAACACCCACCATTATATGAGGTAGTTGCAGAGCTCTTGTCACGAGATCAAAAATAAATAGATCCAAAGTATATATATATATATATATATATATACTCATCGTGTTGGGGAGACCTGTGTAGATTCGGTCGTAAACCCTTGGCACGCCACAAAACAATGTGGGCTTTAGCTCCTGAATGTCCTCCATCAGAAGTCGAACATCCTAATAATTAAATTTAAAATTAAGGCTCCAATTGACTTCTTTATTTTTGTAGATTAAGAAAAAGGACCAACTAGTAACCATCATATATACCCCTTGCCAAAATCCGATTGAGGCGCCCTTATAGATACAATAGTTTTCCACTATCTGATCAAAAACATGGGCTAGCGGGAGAAATGATAAGTATGAGTCTTCTTCACTCAGCTACACAAAACAGTACATGTAAATAAAGGAGTTGCTCACGTAGTAAAATTTTAGGATAAATAAGAGAATTAAAAAAAATGCAAATTAAAAGTGCTTAAAAGAAGCTAAAGGTAGATTTGGATAGAAGGAAAGAAAACTGCATAAAACAATAGAAACAATTAAACTAATCGGCCACCAAAAATATCTTGATTAAGCTATACAAGATTGTTGGGAACGATGGCCTCACCGCTTTATCGGTCTCTAAAAGTAGATAATCTATGCTAAGAACTTGAGTCACAACAACTTTGTTGGACAAGACGACTCCTTTCGGTTCTCCAGTAGTTCCACTAGTATACATAATTGTGCAAATGTCATCCTTGGATTTTGATGGAAGTTCACAGCTCTGGTCATATTCCTGAAACAGAAAGCTAGCTAGCATATTGCCATGGCATTTGTGCTCAAGTGTGATAGTTATTTATATTCATTTTCATAAGAAAAAAATTGATCATGATCAAGGCAGATAAAGTAAATATCAACTTTGCACGTACAAACATGAAAAATTGAATATAACCGAGGCTCTAGACTTATTTGCGTTGTCTATCTTATGCACGCTAATAAACCATGTCGGAATGAGAACACTTTTAGAATTAGAAAAAGTTAAGGAGAAAAAAGAATATAGAAGCGGCTACTTGGACTAAGAAGAAGATTAGAGAAGATGAGAGTGACTACTTATTTTATTTCTTACTTGATACAAACTTAAAAACATCACCATTATTTATACTAGTAGTGCTCTATTATGATGGTGACAATACATTTCAATCTAATAATTACAAATAACTCTCTAGAAAATTCTTCTCTCTTCTATCATAAAAGACATTAAATAATATTTTAGAATTTTCTAAGAATTTTTCTAGAATAGGTTTCTAGCATCTTCTTTAAAAGATTATTCTAGAATATAAGCTCTATTTAGACAACAGAAGCCTAAATAATAGTGAGCCAAAATTAAGTTTAACACTGCCGTTGCCAGGTCCCAAGTCCTTGATGAGAAAAGTGGAGGGTTGCGTTAGGTAGTCGACAGCCAGCGTAAAACTTGTCGAATAACCATGACATGAATCCTTTAATAAATTGTGTTAATGCTAGGGCGTTCCCTGGAAGCGACGCACTGTATGGCCTGAATATAGTGAAAAGTGTGCAAGGGCCGCTGCATCGGCGCCCGGGTGCAGTGTTAAATAGGCAAGGGTTCCCACATCAAGGACGGATGTGGGCAAAGAAGCTAGTCCATGATACTAATATTAGGATAGGAACTTGGAATATAGGTTCCCTTACAGGAAGATTAATGGAATTAATAGATATTATGATTCATAGGAAGATAAATATTTTGTGCATTCAGGAAACTAAATGGGTTGGAGAGAAGGCTAAGGAGATTGATAGTTTAGGATTTAAAGTTTGGTATTCAGGTAAGAGTCGTACTAGAAATGGTGTAGGCGTGATTATAGATAAGAGTTTGAAGGATAATGTTATAAATATTAATAGAATTGGAGATAGAATTATGGCTTTAAAGATTGTTGTTGATGCTAAGATTATTAATATTATAAGTGCTTATGCTCCTCAAGTAGGTTTGGATATGTGTTCAAAATTAAAATTTTGGGAAGATTTAGAAGAATTAATTCAAAAGATACCTCTCGAAGAAAAAAATTTTATTGGAGGAGATTTAAATGGACATGTTGGTAGAGAGGTAAATGATTTTAAAAGCATTCATGGTGGATATGGGTTTGGAATGACTAATGAAGGTGGTAAGACCATACTAGATTTTTCGTTAGCTTATGATTTTTTAATTGCTAATACCTTATTTAAGAAAAGAGATGAGCATCTCATCACTTATAAGAATGGTTATAATAAAACTCAGATTGATTATTTTCTTATAAGAAAAGTAGATCGTTTAGATTGCAAAGATTGTAAAGTTATTCCGAGTGAAAGTTTATGTACCCAACATCGCTTATTAGTTTTAGACTTTAAGATGAAAGGACAGAAAATAAAAAATAAAGTAAAGCAATTTTCTAGGATTAGATGGGGGCATTTAAAGAATAGTAATAAAAATATTTTTGTGAGTAAGATTTTAGATTCTAAGATTTTATTTGTGCATGAGGATGTTAATGTTATGTGGGAAAAAGTGGCTAGTGATATTAAAAATATTGCTAAAGATGTGTTTGGAGTATCAAAGGGAAAAGCCCCTAATAGTAAAAATAGCTGGTGGTGGAATCCAATTGTGCAAGAAAAGATAAAAAATAAGAAGATTTGTTATAAAAATTGGTTTAGATGTAAAAATTCTGATAATTGGGAAAGATATAAAGAGGCATGTAAGGATTCTAAGAAAGCAATATGTGATGCAAAGATCTTAGCTTTTAATGATTTATATAATAGATTAGATACTAAGGAGGGAGAAAGATATATGTATAAGCTAGCCAAACAAAGAGATAGGAGTAGTAAGGATTTAATTCAAGTGAAGTGTATTAAGGATGAAGATCAAAAAGTACTTTTCTTAGAAGATGATATTCAACAAAGGTGGATGAGATATTTTGATAAACTTTTTAATGAAGATTGTAGGAATACAATTGACTTTAGTGACCTTAGCATCCTAAATGAAAATAAAGATTTCTGTTTTTATTCGGCGTATTAGTAAAACCGAAGTTAGAGAGGCTTTAAAGAAAATGAAGTGTGGAAAAGCTGTTGGACCTGATGATATCCCAATAGAGATGTGGAAATGCTTAGGAGATGAAGGAATTTCTTGGCTAACTAAACTTTTTAATAATATTTTGAAGACTAAAAAGATGCCAGATGCGTGGAGAATGAGTGTATTGATTCCTATTTATAAGAATAAAGGTGATGCACAAGATTGTGCGAATTATAGAGGAATTAAGTTAATGTGTCACACTTTAAAACTATGGGAGCGAGTTATGGAGCGTAGGCTGCGGCGTGATACTAATGTTTCTCAAAATCAATTTGGATTCATGCCTGGTAGGTCTACTATGGAAGCCATACATTTATTGAGAGGTTTGATGGAGAAATATAAGGAGAATAAGGAGGATCTACATATGATATTTATTGATTTAGAGAAAGCATATGATAAAGTACCAAGAGAAGTGCTATGGAGAGTTCTTGAAAAGAAAGGAGTTAATAATGCTTATATTCAAATCATTAAAGATATGTATGAAGGAGCTACTACTTGTGTTCAAACACAAGGTGGTTTGACCAAGTATTTCCCTATTTCGGTTGGATTACATCAAGGATCAGCTTTAAGCCCATATCTTTTCGCGTTAGTCATGGATGTTCTCACTAGACATTTACAAGAGGATGTACCCTGGTGTATGCTTTTTGCTGATGATATTCTTCTTGTTGACAAGACTAAAGAGGGAGTTGAAGGTAAACTTGAAGTCTGGAGATCAACCTTAGAGTCTAAAGGTTTTCGCTTGAGTAGATCTAAAACTGAATATATTGAGTGTAATTTTAGCAGTAATAGACCTAGTGAGGGGATTGTGACTTTGGGCGATCAAGTCATTAATAAGAGTACACGTTTTAGATATCTTGAATCTATTGTTCAGAGTGATGGTGAAATAGATGGGGATGTTATCAGTAGAATTCAAGTTGGATGGTTGAAGTGGAGGAATGCATCGGGCTTGTTGTGTGATAGAAAAGTCCCCCTTAAACTTAAGGGAAAATTCTATAAGATGGTGGTGAGACCTGCAATGCTTTATGGTGCAGAATGTTGGCCATTAAAAGAGAAGCATAATACTAAGTTATGTGTTGCGGAGATGAGGATGCTTAGGTGGATGAGTGGATTTACTCTTAGAGACAGGATACGAAATGAGCATATACGTGAAAAGGTTGAAGTAGCTCCAGTGGAGGATAAGATTAGAGAGAGTCGCCTTAGATGGTTTGGTCACATAAAACGGCGGCCTTCCGATGACCCAGTTAGGAAAGTAGAGGTATTAGATTTGACTTATGTTAAGAAAGGTAGAGGTAGACCTAAAAAGACTTGGTTAGAAAATATTAGAAATGATCTTTCTCTATTAGATTTAAACGAGAATTTGACTTTGAACCGGACACAATGGAGAAAAAGGATTCATGTTGCCGACCCCACGTAGTGGGACAAAGGCTTGTTATTGTTGTTGTTGTTGTTGATAGAATCTTCATACTTAAGAGGCTTGGTAAAAATATTAGCAATTTGGCCTTGTGACTTCATATACTCCACTTGCAATTCATTTCTTGTCATGAATTCTCTGATATGGGGATAACATGTATCAATGTGCTCACTTCTATCATAAAAAACTTAATTTTTTGCTAGTGCTATTGTTGACTTATTATCAATATGAACTTTCGTTATTTTTTCTTGTGGTAAGCATAATTATTTTAACAAATTTTGAAGCCAAATTGTATGACAAACATATGAGGTTATAGCTACGTACTCTGTTTCCCAGGTAGATAATGTGACAATTGATTGTTCTTTAACATCCAAATAAAAGTAGTGTCTCCCATAAAGAACACATAACCAAAGGTACTCTTTCCATCATTCATGTCTCTAACCCAATTGCTATCACTATATCATAAAAGATTGAAATCATTAGATGAGGAGTAAAGTAAGCCAATGTTAAATATACTGTTAATATAATGTAAAATTCTTTTAGCCGTCTTTACATAAGTGGTAGTTGAAGTCTCCATATCACAACTGATTGTTAGTTCTGTGTGAAATCTGATTGTATCGATCAATCGGGTTATACTGTTGACTCAAACCTCAATTTAATTGGTCAAGCTCGCTGGGGGTTTACAGGGGGGGCCTCCCCCTACTTTGAGTTCGGGGGTCTCCCCTGCATTGTGGTACACTTGAGCGATACGTCGCTATACACCCGTGTTGACTTAGAGACAGAGAGCGAAGCATCGTAACATTTCAAAGCCTAACACTACTAGTCAGGTTAGAGATAGAAAGCAGAGCACCGCGACACTGTGAATCGGGCTCGACCGTTTATTAAGTTGCATCCCTTAGGGATGTTTTATGTGTGTCTCGGTGTAATAATTAAGAGAAACAAGAAGAGAGTGAGAGAGAAAGAGATTTATACAATTTCTCCCTATTTCATAGTGAATTTCTTGGTTTGGTGTGCCTCAATGGTTTTTTTCCTAATTTTGGAATTTTTTCACATTAAATCCTAGTTTTCTTTCTTTTTGTTACATTTTCTCTTTGTTACATTTTCCCTATGTGGTATTATTACCAACAACTAATATTAGAGCCATGTTCTTCAGTTCGCATGAGAACAATGACTTACAAAATAAGATACAAGATTGAGAAGTTCAACAGTTCAAACTTTGCATTCTAAAAGATGTAAATAGAAGATCTAATGTATCAAAAGAAGTTGTATTTGTTGCTGGATGGAATCACCAAAAAACTAGATTTGATGATTATGGAAGAGTGGGAGGTTATTCTTGACCGGACAGCCCTAGTTTTGATTCAACTTTCACTTTTCTCATTTGTTGCTTTCAATATTATAAGTGAGAAACTACAATTGATCTCATGATTACACTAACTAAGATGTATAAGAAGCTTTCAGCCTCAAACAAAGTATTCTTGATGAAGAAATTATTCAATATGAAAATATTAAACAACACTTCAATGGAAGAACACCTGAATAATTTGAACACTATGATAAGTCAGTGGTATTCAATTGGCATCAAGTTTGATGACGAGGTAAGAGCATTGCTTCTATTATCTTCATTGTTAAATGGTTGGTTTGGGTTTTTTCTACTATGAGTAATTAATTCTTCAAGAAGTTTAAAGTTAAACTTTGAGGGCATCGTGCGGTTAGAGCTGAATGAAGATGTTCATAGGAAGGTAAATAGTGCATATTCAAATTCTACTCTAAATGTTAAAACTAGAGGAAGGGGTTTAGACAAAAATTCAAGTAGAGGAAGATTTAAATCCAAGAGAGGACAAACTAATTCAGGTACGTTGAAAGTTATATATGTGCTGGAGCTATGAAAAAAATGGTCACTTGAAGAAGGAGTGTACTGTTCCAAAGAAGTCTAGTGGTGGAGGTCAAGATAACAGATGTATCTACATAAGAGTTTCAAAGTAATTCTCTAATTTTATCTCTAAATAATTTTGAATCTTAGGTTATAGATTCAGGTGCTTGATTTCATGCAAGTCCTAACAAGGAGGCATTCAAGAACTATATTGACGGTGATATAGAAAAAGTGTATATGAGAGACAACAAGCATTGCAGCATTATAAGACAGGGAGATGTTAATATTAGAATGCCAAATAGGTCAACTTGGAGACTCAAGAATGTAAGGCATGCTCCTTGTCTAAAGAGAAACTTAGTTTATGTGAGTCAGCTTGTAAACTCGGGTTATGTGACATCATTCACTGAAGATTCGTGAAGGTGACAAAAGGGACTATGATCATAGCTCATGGAAGCACTAAAAACATCATATATGTTATCAATAAAAGATCATATTCTATTGGAGTAGTTGATTCAAATGTTGATGGAGGCCTTTGACATCATAGGCTTGGTCAGGTGACTAAGAATACATTTCTTATTAAAGGAAAGCTTTATGATTTAAAATCTATAAATCTAGATTTTTGTGAAGACTATGTATATAACAAGCAACAGAAGGTGAGTTTCTCAAAAATTGGTTCAAAGGTAAAGTCAAAGAAGCTAGAGTTAGTGTATACTGATGTATGGGGTCCTACTCTAGTTTTTTCTATAGGAGGGTTTTTATATTTTATCACTTTTATTGATAATCACAACATAAAGACATGAGTGTATTTATTAAAATACAAGTCAGATGTATTTGATATATTTAAGAAGTAAAAGATCATGGTTGAAAATAGGATAGGTTTCAAGTTGAAGTGTCTTAGATCAAATAATGGTAGTGAGTATCGTAACAAGAAGTTCTAGGAGTATTGTGCTTTGAATGGGATCATGTATGAATCATTGTTCCAAGAACACCACAATAGAATTGATATGTAAAGCATATGAATAGAACTATCACTAAGCCTGTTAGGAACATGAGGTTGGATGCAGGTCTACTCAAATAATTTTGAGTAAAGGTAGTGAATACTATTATTTATCTAATCAATCATGGTCTATTAGTTCCTCTGAATGAGGGGTTATCTGAGAAAGCATGAGGTGGTAAGAAACTAAGTTTATCTCACCTTACAGTTTTTAGTTTTTCATCCTATATTCATATTGATGTAGGATCTAGGAGTACACTTGGTCCAAAATCTATCAAGTGTATATTCATTAGATATGCCTTAGATTAATTTGGTTATAAATTTTGGGGTTATCAAAATCATAAATTCATATGAAGTGGAGATGTCATGGTAAAGGAAAATGAAATGTACAAAGAAAGAAATGAGATTGCTTTAGAAGACCCTTCCAAATATGTTGAGATACTAAATGATGATGATGATTAAGAATACAAAGACAAGAAGTTTCTTCAAGCTAATGAAACATAGGAGTTCTTCAAATACCTACTATTAAAGTTTGGAGATCCAATATAATCTTAAGATTAGCACAAAGGTAATTTCCTTTCTTATACTATCTATTACTAATAGATGATGGTGAACCAAAGTGTTATAATGAGGCCATTCAAGTTGATAATTCAAAAAAGTGTATGCAAGGCATGGATGATGAGATGCTCTCACTTAAGTTGAATCATAATTGGGAGTTTATTGAGCTATCATATGATAAGAAAGTACTGCATAATAAGTAGGTTTATAAGCTGAAAGAAGAACCTGATAGTAATAAGCACTACAAGGCCAGACTTGCAGTCAAAGATTTTTTGGCAGAAGGAAGGAGTGGACTATACTAAAATTTTCTCTCTAGTAGTGAAGATGACTATAGTTAGAGTAGTACTGAGCATAGTAGTAGTGAAGGATTTATATTTAGAGTAAATGGATGTAAGGACATTATTTCTTCATGGTGATCTAGAAGAAGAGTTGTATATGATAAAACCTCAGAGATATATGTTAACAGGTAAAGAAGATGTGATGTCTAGGCTCAAGAAGAGAATATATGGGCTAAAGTAGGTACCAAGACAGTGACCCAAAAAATTGACAACTTTATGTTAAATAAGGGGTAAACAAAATGTTAGGCAAATCATTGTTATTTCTTTAAATATTTTGATAATTATCACATAATTTTGCTCTAGTATATGGATGACATGCTAATTGCAGGGTTAGATATGGAGAAGATAAAATTTTTGAAAGAATAGTTATCAAAAGAGTTTAAAATGAAAGATTAAGATCCAGCAAAAAAATTCTCATTATGAGAATCTGTAGGGATGGAAGTGCATGTATACTGAAGTTATCTCAAGCTGAGGATGTTGAAAGGTGTTATAGAATTCAACTTGAGTGAGGCAAAGCTAATTTGCTCTCTCTCAGGTAGTCACTTTCAATTATCTAAGTAACAATTGCCTAGATCAGAAGTAGAGCAAGAACATATGGAGAGGACTTCATGTGCTTCAACAATTAGAAGTTTGATGTATGTTATGATCTGTATGAGACCAGATATAGCATATGTAATGGGATTAGTTAGAATATTCATGAGTAACCCAAACAAACTTTGTTAGGAGGTGGTTAAGTGGATTCTCAGGTACTTGAGAGAATCAGTTGATAAAGCTCTTTTTTTTGGATGTGTAGGGATTGAACTACAGGGATATGTAAATTATGATCTTGCTGGATATCTTGATGGTAAGAGGAGTACAACATGTTATATCTTCACTTTAGGAGACACAATAGGGAGTTAGGTTTTTAAGTTGCAGAAGATTATTGCACTCTTAACTACAGAAGCTTAGTACATTACTATCACTAAGGCTAGCAAAGAGATGATATGGTTGCAAAATTTTATGGCAGAACTTGGCAAAGGGAAAAAGAATGGGAAGTTGAATAGTGACAACATAAGTGTTATTCATTTAGCCAAGAATGTAACATTCTATGCCCGGATAAAGCAGTTTATCATTTTATCAAATCGCATCAGGAAGATGGTTCGTTATCTTTAAATAAGATACACATGACCCAAATCTTGCAGTCATATGGACAAAGATAGTGACAGTTGATAAAATGAAGCTATGTGTAGCTTCAGTTGGTCTTCATGAAGGTTGAGGACCAAAGTGAGCCATACTACAAGTATTATGATTGGTACTAAAAATAGGGAGAAGGATTGATCATAATCAATTTCCAAGTGGGAGATTATTAGTTTTATGTAGAATTTGATTGTGTAGATCAATCAGGTTGTAATGTTGACTTAGACCTCAATTTAGTTTTCAAGCTTGCCGAGGAGTTTAGGGGACCTCCCTCTGCTTTGGGTTTGCGGGCCTCCCTTTGCAGCGCCATACACTCAAGCGTTGTGACATTGTACACTCGCGCTGACTTAGATATAGAGAGTGGAGCTTAGCGAGGCTGCAACCATTGCTCTACAGTGTTGCTAATCAAGTTGGTGGTAGAGAGAGGAGCACTACGATGCTCCAAACCTAGCGCCGCATTAATGTATGTTGGGCTGGGCAGTTTGTTTTCTCATTTTTCATGTTTAACTTAAAGGATTGCATCCCTTAGGAATGTTTTATGTGTATCTCTTTTTCAGTTTTATAGGAGAATAATGTAAGAGTGAAGAGATATAAGGAGAGAGTAAGAGAGAAAGAGATCTATATAATTTTTCCCAATTTTCATCGTGAATTTATTGGTGGGGTGTGGCTCTATAATTTTTTTCCTAATTTTTGGGTTTTCCACATTAAATCCTTGTGTATTTCCTTTTCCACTATATTTTCTCTTTCTTATTTGTACTCACTATGTGGTTTTATTCCCAACACTAATAAGTTTGACAATATAAAGAATATCAGACCTTATGCATGTTAAGTAGTGCAAACTCCCTACTAAACTCTTGAAAAATGTTGGATCGAGTCTTTCTCCTTCATCGTACTTAGATAGCTTGACTCCACATTCTATAAGAGTGTTTATAGGTCTACTATTATTTATTGTGAAATTTTTAATTGTCTCATTTGCATAAAGTTCTTTTGAGATAAATATTTCATCTTTCATTTAATTAACTTTAATGCCAGGCAATAAGCCATGAGCCCAATTTTAGTCATCTCAAACTCCTTTGTCATTACTTGTTTGAATTTTCAAAATATGCTTGGATTGTTTTCAGTGAAGATCAAGTCATCAACATATAATCAAATGATAAAAACATCTTTATTATCATTCTTGATGTAATGAGCATGCTTATAAAAATATTTAATAAAATCTTTTTCTTATATACTACAGGAAAAGCAACTGTTACCGGCGAACAGGTGAAGGAGCGAAGTCGAACTGCGTCGAAGGAGCGAAGTCGAACAGGTGAATGAGCAAAGTCGAACTGCGTCGAAGGAGAAACCCTAACCAGAGCGAGCTCCACTGCCAGCGGCGAAATGGAGAAAGCGGCAAAAGGGAGAAAGTTTCTTACAGCGACGAAATGTCCCGAAGTCGAGGACAGGGGCCCGATATAATGGAATTACCGACATTTTTTCCGGCGGAATATCCGCCGGTAATATTTCGTCTGGTTTTAATTAACTCAGTGGTAAATCCGCCGGAATATCCGCCGAAAATTACCGGCGAAATATGCGTCGGTAAATTGCTACACCGGCGCAAACCAGGCGGTTTAGCCGCCGGTAATTTACCGGCGCTATTTCCGCCAGAAACTTCGCCGTAAAATGACCGGCGGATAATTCCACCGATAATGCCATCGTAGTTTCCGACGTATTTGTTTCCGCCGGAAATTCCGCTGGTATTACCTGGTTTTCCTGTAGTGATATTTACTTGTCTATTGGACTATTCTATGCTCTTAGTGCTTTCTTTAACCCATAGAGAGTCTTTTTTAGCTTTAGAACTTTCTTCTTGTCTTTGGACTTTTTAACCTTGTGACTATTGAATATATACTTTTTCTTAAAGAATTTTATGTAAGAAGATATATTTTACATCTATTTGATATATTCTCTATTTATTTTTAGCTATAAAAAAAGATTAGTCTAATTATTTCTAATTAAGCAACGGGAGCAAATACCTCACATAATTAATGCCAGATTTTTACTATATCCTTTATTCACCAATTTTTCCTTATATCTTTTAATTTCTCTTTTGAAATTCTTCATTGTTGTGTACATCCATTTTATGCCAATCTCCTTGTGTCCTTTAGGAAGTGAAGCTAGCTCCCATGTATCATTCTTCTCAATTCCCTTGATTTCTTCATCCATATATAACATCTTTTCACTCCTTATTTTATATGGCTTCTTGGAAATTCACGGGATCACAGTCGATAAATAGACAAAAGAGAATAAGAATTTTTTGCTTTTTTATTACATCATATAGATCTTGTAAGCTCCTGAACTGTGGTACTCTTTCAATTAAACTCTCACTTAAATTTTCTTAATTATTTGTAGTTAGTGTTACTTGTTCTAACCTTGATTGCTCTATATATTTTTCTTTAAATTTATAATCTTTATCATGTGATCCCCAGTCCCATTCTCCTTATTTATTAAATATGGCAACTCTACTAATAATTGTATTATCTCTTTTTGGATTGTATAGCTTCTAATCTTTTGAGTTGCTATCATAACCAATCGATTATCTAACTTACTTCTTATCATGTTAAACGCATGCACATGAGCTATGCTTCCAAAAAATTTTAGATGAGAGATGTCAGGCTTCTTATTGCTCCATACTTCTTATAGAGTTTTTTTCCCACACACTTCCTATTGGTATTAGATTGGCCAAGTAAAATGCATATAAGACCGTTTCTACTAAAAATTCCTTCGCCAACGTCTTGCTTTTAAGCATGTTCCTTACCATGTCAAGGATGGTTTCTATCTTCTTTTTCTCAACTCCGTTTTGCTGAGGGGATCTTAAAATAGTTAGAGATCAATATATCTCATTGGCTTCACACATTTCTTGAAATTTTTTTGAAGTGAATTCTCTTACTCTATTAATCACATGCATGGATTTGATCTTGAGTCCACTTTCTTTCTCTATAATAGCCAGAAATTTTTTGAATACTCTGAAGACCTCTAATTTTTACTTAAAGAAATACACCCATATTTTTCATGAAAAATCATCAATGAAGAGAATAAAATAGTTACTCTTACCAAGTGAGCTTGGCTTTATTGGTCCACAATTATTTGTATGTATGAGCTCTAATGGATTTCAGGCTCATGAACTTGATACCCTTGGAAAGCTTTTTTGAAAATACTTCCTGAGTAGTCTTGCTTCATATAATTGATCAGGGTGTTTGATACAAGACCTCTCACCTTCTTTTTTGTTTGAAAGTCGTTATAGTCCTCAAAAATTGAGATGCCCAAATCGAAGGTGTCACAACCAACAAACATCTTTATGACAAGCCTTTTGACACTTGGCAATATCATTTTGAATAGTTAATAAAAATATTATATTTCTTGACATTGGCACCTTTGCAATTAAATTGTCAATATTTTCTTTTAATAAGGAAAATTATCTTTTAAATGAATATTATATCATTTTCTCCAAAAGTTATGCTAAACTCAAGATATTCCTCTTCATATTTAGAACAAAATAAATATTGAAAATGATTTGATGCTTCCCATTCTTCAAGAGGATAAGAATATTACATTTATCTTTTACTTCTATTTTTGAATCATCTCGAAGAACATATTGTCACTCATTGATTCATCAAACTCTACAAATGTTGTTCTTTTCCACACATAGAATTGTTTATTACAGTGTCTAAGTGTCATCTTCCATCTTCACATATTTCATTATCCTTGTAAGCTAGCAATAAGGTGTCATCTTCATCTCTTCTTTCTTTTATGTAGTTGATTCTTTCATGTACTTTATTTTTTGGGCGCTCTATATTCTTTATCATAATGCTCAAATTTATCATAATTGTAGCACTTAATATGAGATTTAGCATACCTAGAGTTTGAACTTTCTCTATCACATCCTCTTATTGAGTTTTCTCCTTTTCAATAGTTGTAGTTATTGTAATTTCTTACTTGTTCATTTACATGACCTCGTCCTTATCCACAATCGCTTTCACGATGATTTGTGTTATTATTGTTGTTGAAGCTTTCCTCTTTCTTGGTTGATTAGAGATCTAGCTTGAGGAGTTGTTCGGTAATCCCTTCATTCATCTTCTTCTTTTGTTCGTGGGCTTGCAATGAACCCAAAAGTTACTCTATTATCATGCCTTATAGATTGTTGGTCTCCTCAATAATTGTTGTAATACTATCAAATCTTGATTCTAAATTTTGAAGAATCTTCTCAATGATGGTCACATCTTCTGATTTCGCATAATTTCTTTTTAGTTTATTAGAAATGGCAAGAACTCTAAAAAAATTACTAGAGACCATTTTGCCTTCTTTTATATGCAAAGCATCAAAATTTTTTCTTAAGGTTTGATGTTGAACCTTTTTAACCTTCTATTCTCTCTTGTACGAGACTTAGAGTTTCTCCCATGCTTGCTTCGCTGATGTAGCACTTGAGATTTTTTCAAAGCCTTCATCATCTAATACTTGATAGATGAGAAAAGAGAACCTTCTTGGAGACCATCCCGCCATCTTTCAAATGCAAGCATTAAAATGTCTTCTTAAGGTTTGAAGTCATACATTTTTAACCTTCTCTTCTCCTTTGTATGAGACTTGGAGTTTCTTCCACACATACTTGGTTGATGTAGCACTTGAGATCTTTTCAAAGCCATCATCATCTAATGCTTGATATATGATAAAGAGAACCTTTTTGTCTCTCTTTCTTAAATCTCTTAAGCCATCCTTCTATGTTGAGGATAGATCTGACTCATTGCTTCGCTCATCTTAGCCTTTCTTTATAAACTTTGAAAAGTCATGTGCTCCAAGAAGCGCTTTCATCTTGATACTCCAATTGTCATAATCTATTGTCTTGAGTACTGGGACTTGGAAGGAAGCCATACCGCCATTCGCCATCTCTAGAAAGGAACCTGGCTCAAATACCATTTTGTTTGAATGAGAAGGCTTTTTAGAACTAAAATTGATTAAGGAAGAAATAGAATATAGAAGAGGCTATTTGGACAAAGAAGAAGATTGGAGAAGCTGAAAGAGACTACTTATTTTGTTTCTTACTTTGCTTGATTCAAACTCAAAGACACCATCACTATTTATATTAATAGTATCCTATTAGGATTGTGACAACATATTTCAATCTAATGATTACAAATGGCTCTCTAGAAAACTCTTCATCTTCTATCATAAAAATATTAAAAGTTATTCTATAATTTTCGAAGAATTACTCTAGAAGAGGCTTCTATCATCTTTTTCAAAAGATTATTCTAAAATATGGTGTCTATTTAGACAACAAAAATCCAATTAACAATGGACAAAAGTTAAGTTTAACTTCCAAGATGCCATGCTAGTTTGGTGGTTTATTTTTGCTTTTTTTTTCTTTTTAGGTAGGTTGGAGGGCAGAGATCATCAGATCAGTGAAGTATTGCACAAAATTGTATTATATTTTGATCTGGAAATGCAGACCAGATTAATATTTATCCAACCACACTCACATATGTAATCAAGATAAATATGATGGCTGGAAAGTATGATAGACTTAGCAGAGAATGTGAAGTAAAAATGCATTGCTACAAAACTCATAGCAAAATAAAGTTTCTGAGGTCACTGGGCCGATGACTCATGCTACCAGAAACTGAACCTAAAAACTTTATGTTGACTATTTTTGGGCACCGTATCATTACTCGAAAGTAAACTAGCATAGCGTTGGTTATTAAATTAATAATTTGGGTGACTGACTATCAAAACTAGAATTATATTTTAATAAATTGTAGATACGAACAAAAGAAATGAGATGGAATACATTGAAGAACACACGTATGTGAAAAATGATGATGCTTGAAAATTATGTGCCTTTACGAATTTGAACCTCACCAATGAGATAAAATCATTCCACGAAAAACAGCTTACTCCAACTTTTTCAGCTTCCTTCTTCTGTTCGCCAGTAACGATACCAAAACTTACAATCGCTGTCAAGTTAAAAACATTTTTTTTACCTCCATATTATGTAGTTGAATATATACAAATGTAATAAATTGATTACAAACGAATTTCTTTTTGACATACTTCTGAGAAAAGTAGAACAGCTTGGAAGGCACTTCAAGATCTGTGAAGATTTAAATATAAGAGCATTCACTCTAATGAGGTTCAACAAGTAAGCAGGAGATATTCTACCATAAGGCACAGAAATAGTCCTTGAAGATGGTAAATAAGTTAAGCTCACATATGGTATCTTCTTTTGTTGAACAAAAGCAATTGAAACTTCTGCATGGTTGAGTATGAATTCTATTGCATCAGCACCTGCACCACACAAAATTTCAAATAATCATTTTTTTCTAAATGAATACCAAGCATGTCGATGCCAAATACCTAAAAGGTGTCAAAGATTATTCTTGGCTGTAACATTTGATTTGAGATTCTCTATTTTAGTAAACAACCAAGGAGAAGCTTCTCATAAGAGGCATCAAATCATGCAACAAAGCTGGTGGAGCTCATCCACACTGATATTTAGGCTGCCATAACTCCAGCAACATTTTGGAGTAAACATTATCTTTTTATTTTTATTGATGATTATAACATGAAAGCTAAGTTTATCTTTTGTGGGCTCCGAAAATTTGCTCCCCGCCTCTTCGCGGCCCCTTTCTTTTCTTCGGGTCATCGAAGAGAGTTTTAATGAGTATGTTCCGAGGCAAATTTTTAGAAGGTAGATTGGGTGTGAATAAGACATCACCCAGAGATTTCACCCTCATTTTGTGAGAATTTTATGATCTGAGTTCAGGTTTCCTATAGGTGCAAGCCCCTATAGTTAATTACCCATCCTAATAGCAAGAGAGAACTTTCGATTAAGGCTAGTTGTCAAATAGATACAGAGTATCTAGCGTACAGTAGCAGCATGATTTGGTATTTGATAATTTAATATTTAAAATTAGAAATTTAACACCTCGCACTTAAAGCGAATGGTGGGGGGAGTGATGATAGACCCGATCAAGATCCCATGGTTCCATTGTCCCAGGTCATCATGGTCCCTGTTCTACTTAGTCAGAGGACGTAGTTGACCCTACCTGATAGAAGGATCCTTATCGGCAGCCATGGGTTGCTTCTTCTAAGGGTACAGGGGACAAATTTGAATCCACCTTAGCTAACAGAGGGCTTTGTGCTCTATCGATCATATTCTATTGATTCATTACTCAATGATTTAATATTGTTGAGGATCATACAGGCTCTGACCATGACCGTAATTTAATGGTGCCATTTGACGGCAAAACTACTCGGTCAGAGGGTCTCGGTCATAACCGTTTACCTGTGGTGCCATTTGGCTGCGAAACCACTTGTTAGAGAATACGTGCCATGTCCTTACTAGAAAGAGACAGGTTAAGAATAAATCCTAATGATATTCCTTACTAGATATTTTCTCTTTGTGAGTTAAAGTGATTTTTAGATTTGCCAACCTGGATAAACTATTGAGGGTGGACTGGTATTTTTGCTTTAAGTATTTTGGTGATTTAATTTTAATTTTAAATATTTTAATTTTGGTGACTTTTAAGTTTTGAATTTTCATGGAAATTTGCAGAGGCATTTTAAATATTTGGGGACCCCTCCGGTTGAGATTTTCTATCAACATGGCCATCATTGGGGTATTTATGGGCATTATAGTTCTGTTGGTTGAACCTTATTAACTCTATCTACTTACCGACAGAGGATCAGGTTTGTTGTTGGCTTTATGCTTTTATTGGTGAATTTCCTTTGTTATAGACCTTGAAGGCGTAATATAAATGTATAAAACAAATATCCTGATCGATGTTGCAACCTTATATTTGTTTGATTGTTCATGCCGTGTCGACTCCTATCTATTAGCATAGAAGGATAGGGCTTGAACTTAAGTTTATTTCTTGACCTGCATAGCATCCTCAGACGTCACGTATATATAACACGCTCGTCGGGGCCCATACGGGTATATGATTTTGCTTGTATTTTGCAAGATGCATTTCTATAGTAATTATGTGTATACAGTGCAGCGGGTGTACATGACACATTTGCATGTTAACATACTCACATATATATTTGTGTATTTATATGTATGCATGCATGTTGGCATGTGTATTTGCATCTTGCATGATGTGCTTGATATGCAATGTAGTGATGTAAAGCGCTAACATAACATATGGTACATGTTGACCTCATTTTTGTATAAGGTCATCAAGACCTATCCTGACTTCTACCTATTGATCTCATGATTGACAGGCATCCAGTTGTCAATCATCCAAAGTTTAATTCAAATCTCAATCCAAATTTCAATTCAATCTTAAACCCAAAATTCAATTCAATTTTAAACCCAAACTTCAATTCAATCCTTAATCCAGACATTATTCCAAACCTTAATCCAGACATTAATCCATACCTTAATTTAGACTTTAATCTAGACTTCAGTCCAAACATCAACCAAGACTTCAATCAATTCAAGCTCCAATCAATCCAGACTTCAATTAATTTAAGTTTCAATCAATCCAGACTTCAATCAATTCACTCTTAGCTTCAATTAATTCAAACTTTAGTCAATCCAGCCTCTAATCAAGTTTTAATCCTATCCAATCAATACCAATCATTCAATTGATTGTGATTGATATGGATTACTAAAATTTAATCAATTAAATCTAGAATCCATATCAAATCCAACAATCTAGACCAAAATCCAAGGCTAAAGGCCTATGTCCTAAAACTCTTTTTGAGTGATTTTTTAATCATCTCAAAATCGAGTTAAATGATCTCTGATTCATGATCTATCAATTACACATTAATTAACCATGTACGTAGGGTCAACGCTCTAAATTTGAGTCCAATCTAAGACCTCTAACCCTAGAAATTAAATTGATTTTCAAATGCTGCAAAACCTTCAAATATTTATAGCCATACACTAGACCTCCCACATTGTGGAATTTGACCTTGGAACCTCCTCCAAGACCCTTGATCATGTACATAGCCTTTCTTATGACATGTGGAGTAGTAAATTGTATTTTCGTGGACTTAGTTTGACCCTCAATTAACCAAGAGTCAAAATAACCAAAATGCCCCTTAAGGGTAAAATTGAAGTTTTATTCAAACTTCAACATAACCCAGTCAAATCAAACCTTGAAACCTCCTCTAATAAATCTTAATCACCATTAGGAATGCATTGGACTTAAACCCAAACCTTGGTCAAGCTTGGTTGACCAAGTTAATTATTTTGACCAAACTATCCCTTATGGGTTCAAATAGCCATTTCAATCCAAATGGCCTCACCTTTGCATGGGACCACCTCCATTGGGTCTTATATGTCATTTTGAACCTGTTGGATCCAAACTTAGGCCTCGGTCTGACCTGGTTGACCAAGTCAATCCTGGTTGACCAAATGGCCCCGTAAGGGTCCAAATGGTCATTTTGATTGAAATGACCCTTCCAATCTAGGAGACCACACCCATTGGTCTCCATTTATCAAATCAAACTTGTTGAGTCCAAACCCAGACCCTAGTCTAACCATGGTTGACCAAGTCAACCATGATTGACCAGATTAACCATTAAGTCCTTTTTATATTAAATCAAGCTCCAAATGTATTTAAACTCCTTAAAACCCCCTTGATCACTTTTTCTAGTGATTTGGGCTTGACTGGTCACCCTGACCCAATCAATAATTAACTTGGTCAACTGGGTCCAAGTCTAGTCAAACTTGACCTATTTAGGTCAAATCACTTCAAGTATTCAATTCAAGCCCCCCAAACCTCCAAGCTCTCAAGCCCACTTCAATGAATGATTCAAATATGTTCAAACTCATTAGGAGTCAAATAACATTTATTTTGACTTGGTCAAACCTTAAGAATATTCAAACCCTCCATTACATGTATTCTTTCATTCAAATTCAAATTCTATTGCTTGAGAATCCTCAAATTCATTTCCTTTAATGCCTTGAACACACTCAAACTCATCACAAGACAAGTCATGGTCAAGTTGACTTAGTCAACTCAATAATACTTGGTCAAACCACCATAAATTCTCATTTTTTCATTCAAATTTCAATCCCATAGCTTGACATTCATTCTAAACCATTCCAACCAGCTCATGGTGCCACCATGCCTGCCACCTCAGCTAATTTGAATAGTTGACTGGTCAAACCAGTCAACAAACTTTCAAATGAACATTAAATGGTCAAATCTCCCATCTCAAGCCATATCCCTCCATTCTTAACCCCTCCAGCCATTTAATTATGTTCTAGAACCTTCTTAAACCCTTTCTAAACCTTGGTTCAATTTAAAACGGCCTCTAATCATCCTTTGTGTACAAAAGGACAAAACTTGCTTTATAAGTCGTTTTACCTTATCCTTTTTGATTTCCTGCTCCCTAACAATCCTAAGACACTTGGCAAGCATCAGGGAATACATCAAAAGTTATCCTAACCATCCAAAATCTCCAAGGCATTTGATTTGGCCAAATGAGGCCAAAAGAGTCTCATTCTTGACGTAACACTCTCTCACTTCTCAAACCCTCCCAGAGCCCTTTGAGTGTTCATTCGAGCTCCCCACATCCTCCCACACATATTCCCAGTTGAATCCAACCGTTAAAAGCCTATCGACGGTGAGTTCTCCGGTAAATCGAAGCTACAATCCATCCAAGTCTTCTACCTCAAGATCCGGAGCTTTCTGGGTCGCGACTTCAACTAAGAAGATAATCATGGACATTCTACAAGTTCAGAGAAATCAAAATCATCCTAATCCAACAGTTGGATTAAGGTAAAAATGCAACCCTAGGTTAGGACACTTAGGGCAATTAACTCTTCAATAAGTGCTTTTCAAATCATCAAATGAACTCTCCATGATTTATGTTCATTATGTTAATCAATGTTTTAAATTTCATTGAGTAGATTTTGAGATCGAGTTATTTTAATTGAATGCATGCATGAGCTGGGCAAATTATGGACCGTTGATCTCATGATCAATAGTTCAGATTAAGCCGTTTAATCCTTTGAATTAAACCCTGTGGTCAGCTCTTTTGTTTAAATCTTCGTCCGGCTCGATCAGAGCCGTTCATTTGAAACAGTGGAGGATTGAACGACTACCGCATCGCGCTGATGTGGTTTAGTGCAAGCGAGTGGGCTCACCACCACAATCATTGCCAATGATTGTCTCGCCGTGCAATCATTGCCAATGATTGGACTGCCGCCTCCATGTTTTGAACCCACCAATCCGATGGCGTCGCGTGTCCTCCCATTGTCGTCGGTGCCACCGGGTCGATTTTAATTAATTTAAATCATTTAAAAAAATTAACAAAATTCTCAAAAAATCATTAAAAATTCATTTTAAATCCAAAAATTAAGTGCAATATATCATTTTGCTCAGAATTTTAAATACTTTAATTAATATTAAAATTATTTAAAATATTCTATATATTTTAAATAATTTAAATATTAATTTTTTGAAATTTAATTAATATTTTATTAATTATAATTTCAAATATTTTTAAAATTTTACTTTTAAGGAAATGAAATAAAATAGGTGCCAATTCAATTACTCGTTCCTATCACTTAAAACAAAGAAGACAAGTTACCTAGTTTTTGTCTATTACGGTCAAGGCAATAAACTTAACTGTCTTTGGCTCGTTCATGCAAAAGGATTCCAATTAAGCTTTGAGCAATTAAGTAAATTATAAGATAATGAAATAAAATAGGTGTTAATTTAAAGACTCACGCCATTGATCTTTGACGCCAAGGGTTGGGCCAGGCATGGACGTAGGACAATTTTGGGGTTTGGTCAAACCACATAAAAATATTATGCCTCTTATCTCTTTAAATACATCAAATATTATAATTTTCTCAAAATTTAATTAATTTTAAGGAAAATTATTTTCAATCTATTTTTAAATTCTACTGATTTTTCAAGATGTATTTAAATCATATTTTGGAATTATTTTGAATTTATAAAAATTACATATTATGTTTTAACATTTATGTACTTCAAAGTTTATTTTGATTGAGCTTTAAATCCTTTGCATGCACTTGAATAGAGTACTAAAATTTCAAATAGAGATTGACTATAATTGAATGGATTTTTTGAGGAGTGATTAGTGAGCAATTATGTTCTAATTGTTCACTAATTAAGTTTCTAATTGTCTAAGTTCTTTTTTTATTTTGATTCCTAGGAATACACATGCACTTAGTTCTAGGATCTTTGAATGATGTGATGTGTGATGCACTTTGTTCATGTCTAAGGGTTAGTAACATCGATTTGCAAACATATATGACTTAATGACATTTAAGGACAATAATTAAGGACATGTCTTAGGAATTTAGGAAAAATTTTAGAAAATTAAATGTGCATCCATTTGGGATGAAACTTGAAACAATTAAATTTAGTGACATTCCCTACCTTAGGATAAATTCTCATTGATTTTTAAAATCAATAAACCAATTATTTAATTAATTCAAATTAACTCATTAATTTGCTTTGAAACTTTAAAAAAATAGAATAAATTTAAATTAAATTATAAAAATACAAATAATATATCAAATTGACCAGAATTAAACCCTTAATTCAAAAAAATTAAAAGCCCCTTGACTGGACTTCAATTTTAAGCTTAATTTAATTTTAAAGAAAAATTAATATTTAATTAAATTAAATAATTAAAAATTCCAAAAAATTCTCAAACACTTGAGAACACTCCCTTGGGTCATTCTTGACCTTTGGGAGTGATTTAAAGAAGTTTGGAATCCATTTGGATCAAAACCCTTAAAACCTTTCTTAAATAAATAATTTAAAAATTCAATTAATTGGTCAAACTTTAAAAAATCATAATTAATTCCAAAAAATTTCAAATTAAGCAAACTCAAAGGCATTATACTTTATTTAGTCTAGTATTTATTAAAAATTTCAAATCTCCAGAAATCACTCAAAATCACTCAAAGTCAAAAAGTCAACTTTTTAGTCAACTCTAGTTCAAATTTAAATCTAAACTTAAAAAATTCATAACTAAATCTAGGAAAACTCAATTCTAGCAAACTTAGTAATTAATTACTCACTTTAAGGTCTAGTATTTAAGAAAAATATGAAAATTACAGAATCCACTCTAATTTAAAAAGTCAAAATTTTGACCCTTTTAATGTAATACATTAAATAATTAAAAAAATTAAAATTTAATAATTAACTTTAAATTCCAGAAAATATTAATTCAAACCTTAAAATTAGTAATCAATCAAACTTAAATAAAATTTATCAACCCTTAAGCTTTAATTAATCAAATCAATTAATTAATACCGATTACTACTAGGTAACTGAGGCATATGAGACCTATAACTTAGCTCCAAGAAAGGTAAAATAAACTTCACGGTCCTGGTATAAACAAAGGTAGTAATTAATTAACACTTAAAATATATTTTAAAATCAACATTAAAACACTAATATTTAAACTCAAACTAAAATCCCTTAAGCCTTTCGACAAATCAAAACACTGGACAACTTTAACAAATAACCCAGTATAGGACATATCCAAGCCATACAGCCTACTTCACACACTTTAGATGATTTGCTAGGACAACCAACTCTAGTTTTAGGCTAGGCCGGTATTTACTTTTCTGTTACTTATGTGCCGAGTTTTTCATGCTTTTCACTATATGCTGGTCGCTAGAATTAAGTGATATGATTGTTTATTTAAATGTTTATGTAATCTGTAAATTGATATGATGGGCATTAGATTACCCCTAGGATATGAACAATCTGGATGTTTACATAATCTTATGTAGGACGCCATGCTCATATAGGGCTAAAAATTAAAGGGGACAAAATTAAGTTCTAAATTAACAAATATTCTGCATGTGCTAAGCATGCTAAGCCCCCTTAAAATTAAAACAGTATCGCCAATCGTGGCTATGATTGAAATTTGAGCAATTTAAGATATTTAACTGCTTGGGATTCATTATTGATTTTAATATTAATTTCTTAGGATAACCATGCATGTGTTTTATAGTATTTTTAATTTTTTAGATTCAATGTAATGTTATTCAAGTCAAGTGTTGAAATATAAAAATGATTATGAGGTGGGATACTAGTTATCCAACTTGAAATCCAAAGAGAAGGGTAACATCCCTAAGGGGAGGGTTCCTCTTCATTTGTAGATTCAGGTTAGGATACTCTCAATATCCAAAGAGGAAAGAAAATACCCCTTCGGGGAAAGTTTCTTTTTATTTGGATATCTGGACTCGATGAATCCTAGGAGCTTGCAGAAGGACAAGGAAGTGAAGATAGAGAAGAATCCCATTCTCAAAGTCACTTATGTTAATTTTAGAAGTAGAATCTAGGTTATTGTCAGTGGTACCCAGCCACTTTTAATTTTTATAGATTCTAGGTTGTGATAAGTGGCACTTGCCACATAGACTTTATATTTAATTAAATTGATTTGATTTATTTATTTACTATGACCCTGGGTCCTCTGAACTGAGTGATTTTGCCGCTAAATGGCACTACAAAATAGCGGTTATGGCTAGAGCCAATACGTTCCTTAGTGGCATCAAATCCTTGATATATAAATTAATAGGATATGATCGATAGGGCACAAAGCCCTCTGTTAGCTAAGGTGGATTCAAAATTGTCCCCTTAGGCAAATACCTACCCCAGCTCTACAAGGTATCCTTGGATGAAGCAACCCATGACTGCCGACAAGGATCCTTCTATCAGGTTGGGTCGATTACCTCCTCTGACTAAGTAGACCAGGGACAACGAAACCATGGGATCTTGATAGGGTCCATCATCCATTCCCCCACCATCCGCTCTAAGTGCAAGATGGTGCAATTTCAAATTTTAAATATCAATTCTCCAACAATTCCAAAAGTCCACGCTACTATTATATATCAGATACACGTATCTCTATGTATCTGATCGATGACTAGCCTTAATCGAAAGTTTTCTCTCGTTATCGGGAGAGGTAATTAACTATAGGGGCTTGCGCCTATAGGAAACCAAAACTCATATCATAAAGTCCTCACAAAATGAGGGCGAAATCTCGGGGTAGTGTCTTATCTACAAACCCATCTGCCTTCCAAATTTTACCCCGAAACTTAATATGTTAAAACTCCCCCGAAAAAGCAGGGGGGGAGGCCGGGGCTGAATTTTTGGAGCCCACAATGATGATTCATCAACTGTTGCTTGTGGATGAAACATTGCGTATATCACAGCTTCTAGTATCACAGGTGTTTGCATTCATTACAACTCTGTCGATGTTGCTTATAGATGGAGTGTTGTCATTATCCTAAGTTCATGCTAGTGCCCGCAGGTGAATTATCCTGTTAATGACAAGTTCTTTGGCTAAGCTCGTGAGAGCTCATGCTCAATGCAAGTTCTTGGTCCTCACTTGTAGATTGGCTAGTTAAATATGACATGTTACTTTAATTTCATACACTGAGAGTTTTCTCATCATTGCCCTTTATTTACTCATTGATGTTCAGTTAAATAAACAGGATTATTGTTCATTATTTGTATTTTAAGCTTGATCATGCATTTATTGATTTAATGTCTGGTTCCTTGTTTATTAGCTCACAAATTTTGTTCGTATGAGTTGTTCAAGTCAAGTCCACTGTATTTCTGTTCAAGTTAGGTACTCTGTTTAGTTCGAATTTCGATAGCCTCCTAGCATCTCCCTCGTTTAGGAAAAATTTTGGGAGTTGGGCCTTCCCTACCACGCTATGGGAGCACGTAGGGTAGGTGTCAGGCGACCATGATTTTAATCACACCATGCTATGAGAGCATGTAGGGGTCTTCAAGGCATCTATCTGAAAATACACAGTTTTTTCCTCGCAAGCACGATAGCACATACAAGGGTACTTAGAATTATCCCCGCCATGCTACGAGAGCGCGTAAAGGCCTACCCACCTTATCGCAAGCACGCATTGGGTTCCCTCCCACCACGCTACGAGAGCATGTACGGTGGTCCCCCGACGTGCCACTAGCATCAAAAGCGTGGTTTTGAGACTTTTTGAGTATATAAATCATTATACCTTTGTGCAATGATGACGGCGGCGTTGTCGATGAAGAGACTGTGATCTCGAGGAAAATTTGCATGCAAAAAGAGGCACACAATTTTTTTTCTCTTTTTTTTTTTGAATTTTCCTCTCTTTTTTTACTAAATAATAATAATAATAATAATAATAATAATAATAATAATAATAATAATAATAATAAGGAGAGAGAGGGACATGATGGCTGTGGGGAGGAGTTGTTGGTGGTTTTTGAGGGGATTACAGGTGATTGAAGTGGAGGAAATCGGTCCAGTGAGCACTTGTGAGGATTATTTGAGTGACTATGAGTGTTGTTTGAGTGATTGGGAGTGGATCAGCTATTGGAGGTTGGATAGGGAAGGGAGATTTGATGTGTTGGCCGAGGAAGTGCAGTAGGAGGATTTGATCGGGGTCAGCAGTGGGTATGGCGTATGAGAGAGGTTCGGCACAGTGAGGAGCCTTGCTTGAGGAAGAATTGTGAGCCATGATATGTAGTTCAATGAATAAAGATACTCGAATTGGCAAAATAAGAAAGAGAATCATCTATTGGAAGAAGAAGATCAAGCAAGCAAAGAGCAAAACCCCCACTGCCATCATCTCGTACAACTTTGAAAGATAGTCCATGGCAACAAAGAACTTAAGTTTACAAAAGATACATGAGAGAACCAATGAGCTTAATGCCATTTTCTTTTAGTTAATCAATCATTCCTTTTATATGTAGAAGTTGCACAAGATTAAAGATTGAGAAAAACCATAAAAAAGAATGAGACATTGGAGCTTGTCGCATTTTTAGAAAGCCATGAAGCTATGGATATGAAGTGGGTCTTCGGGAGCCACGAACAGATAAGTGGAAGGAGGCAAAGCAAGATTAGTGGTTAGAGGATACAAGCAATAAGCTGATATCAATTACGACAAGAATTTGCTTAATGATGCCTGTATGAAATTGCATTGATATTGTCTATAGTAACTCAAAAACAAACGAAGATGGCAATCAATTTTCTTGAAAAAGATGTGTATGTACAACAACCTATGGGATATAAAAGAGTACCAAGACAAAATCTTGAAGTTAAAAGAAGATAATACATGGCTTGAATTAAACAAGCATCTGGAGCTTGAATGGTCATATTTATTACTACTATATCATAAACTCTTCATATGGAATTTTATTGCATTTGAAAATTTTCATTGAGAATATTAATATTGATTATATCAACTTGAGATGAAAAGCAAAGATATTTGATCCTTAAATTTCCCAAAATTTTATTTATATTTTCTTATCTCATTTTGTGTTAGTAAATTTATCTTAATTTCCATCAAGTTTCAAATAAATACATTGCAATGCAATGTAAATTAAAGATATATAACAAAACAAAACGTTTGGATATTTTCTCATGTTTTGCTATATTGATATGGTGATGCACAACTTTGGCTCAAATTGAAATAAAATAAAGTCATTCTATAATCTACATCTACATGGCTGAACTTGAGATCAAATTGAAAGACTTCGAGCCAATTTTGATTGGGGCGGAATCAATTCAAGATTAGATCGTTAACAAATCTACATAATATCAATCAGATTAAGAACATTGAAAGAAAATTCACTGGGCAAAAACAAAAAAAGTGATAGCAACAAGCTACATACCTAAAGTGTCGTATAAAGGTACATAGCAAATTCTTTGACTGTAACAAGCCTACAAAAAATAGAAATCGGTTGGAAATGTTAATGGAAAAAAAAAATTAGTGGTTCCTTTTTCTATATTTCCATGAAGCCTTTTTTTTTGTTATTTAGAAAATAAACCAAATCACTTGCAAGTTATTATTTTTATTATGAATTTTTGCTAATTTTCTTATAGAAACTAATTGGTGTAAAACTTGTGATATAGGTTTAATATCTAGATTATGAAGAATCACTATCACTCAACTATTGTATATCTAAAATAGCTAGTGGAAAACTTATCCAAGTTAAGCCTAAAATAATAGTGTATAGTTGCCCATCAACTTAAATTTTAAGTTCATTGCATAAGCATCACTACAATTATAATAAGAACGGGTTAAATTTCAAAATAGTCCCTTCGACTATTCTTTATGATCATTTTATTTCTAAAGGATAACGTTGCTTCAATTTAGTCCTTTGACTATACAAAATTGATCCGAAATGGTCCCTTTGAGACTAAATTAGAATCAATTTTATAGAGTCTATGTGCTAAATTAGGATCAATTTTATATCACAATTACAACAAGAGGGATTATTTTGGATCAATTTTGTAGAGTCAATTGACTAAATTGAGACAAGGTGATACTCTGAAACTAAATTGGTCATACATGAATAGTTTGGGGACTATTTTGAATTTTTTTAATATGAATTTAATTCTTATTTCACTTTTAATATGTGACTATTTTTCATTCTGATATGAATCTCAACAATCGCTTGCTCATGTGAGTCCAAGGTATTGGTCATTATTGCCCCTTGTATAAAAGGTGTGCATGATATCTGCACTCAATCGCATGGAGCCTACATGGAAGCCACCTACCCTTCAAGTTTGCTCAATCATAGTAGAAGTATTCAAGTTTGATTAGAGTCGTAAATTGGATAAAACACTTAATCCCAACTAAACTATGTTCTATGATGCCATGGAATGCCAAGAGACTAAGTCAAGTACACTTGTAGATAGACACTAGACATCAAAAGCTCAAGCTGATAGGTCAGAGCAAATACTACTATTTTAGAACTGAATTGTTATTTGAAGCAAATTTCAACAGAATATGCAATTTTTTTCAGTATGATGAGTGGTTCTTTTAGTTTCTCGGTAAGGGTGAGGTATAAAAAAGCTCATTAATTCGCATTTATGGTTGTACCTCCATGACAATCAACCACTCAGGGCAGTTTGATCCATAAATGCCACATCGATCACCCTGCAGTAAAGTAATTAAGAAATATCTTTGTAAATACTCTTGTAACTTGCAAGATAAAGCCAAAAGAATGATATCCTTGACTTATATATGTTAAGCAGTGAGATAAATATGCTCACAGAGCTAAGACCACATCTTCGCATGGCAGAACCAATCTTGATAGCTTTTTCATAGACTTGTTCGTATGTTTGCCAAATATAAGGGCTTGCCTGAACATCGAATATAAATTATGCAACTATAGATGTTGAAAATTCATAACAGAGAAAACGTTTTTGAAATAATTCAAGCAATTTTTGTAGAACAAAAATTTCTTGAAATCAAAATCTTTTTACTATAAAACTGTTTTAGAAAATAATAAGAAAGTTGTTCCAAACAAAATTTTAAATTCCATACCCTCTCATCGATACTCTGCCGATGACCAAGCATTTGTTTTTGAGGAAATCTTTCAACAGATTTGCTGCAAGGGAACGAGTAAAAAAAAGTCATATTAATTAAACTTCAATTTCGATTTGATTTTGCTTACAGCTTTATGTAAATCAATTCCATAAAAGCTTCTAAAAAGAATAGTTCCAACTCAAAGCTATACTAGTACATAGAAATAAATGTAAGAGAATTTTTGAAGGAATAAGAGTATTCGGGTTAGATTTTTTTTAGGCTGTGTATGAAAGCTAGCAATAGCTTGAAGCAGTAGTTCGAAAGAATAATTACAATGTTGTCACAAAGATTTGGGCAACTATTATCTAATGCACGTTAAATTAAGAGATAGATATGTACCAGAACAAATCCCAAGGAGAATCTATTCCTGGAGGCAGCTCGAGGAAACCATTTTGGGCGTAAACGCATCTGTAGACAGGGCCGGCCGATGGCTTGCTTCCGACAGCCGGCATTGATTCTTCCACCTCAACTCTGTAGACCTCCATTGCTTCCCTCTGCTTCTTGATCACTACTCCAACTTCCTGTGAATGTTTTTCTTTAGCAGCGATGCAAACTAATTAAGTAGCACAAAGATGGGAGAGATAAGGATACGCAGCTTCAAGTTTAACACCATTCATGATGTCTTAAATTCTCAACTAACACTTTAGTAGCTGTTATAAATAGGATGCCTTTCCGGTTGGATGTTGATCATTATTTAAAATGTCGGCCGCTTGATTAAAAACTACAAAAAAAGAGGTTACAAATTTATGAGTTGCCTCAAATAGTATGCATTTGAAGCATGGTGTGAATAGATAAATTGTTGACTCTGTATTTCAAACTCGAACAATGAAGAATGATGAGGTAATCTAAAAGCAGTAACAAACAATAAATTTGGACTGTCAAAGCAGTGATATTTCACTGTAATTTTGAAGAAAATCAAGGGCATCTCTCCGCCTTGACAGAAAAGCAGTTGTCGGAAGGAAAAAAAAAAAAAACAGTGCTCGTAAACCAAACAATGATTCCAGAAGGTAAATTTGGATCACTATTCTTTTAGGCGCTATGATCATAAAGATTGTACAAATCAGAAGTTAGGCACTCTCAAACAATTGTGATCATAAAGTCCTTCGGAAGAGCTAAGGGATTAATAACTTCATCACTTTTGGTTATCTCAACTCCACAAATCTAATGAGGTTGAAGGATTGAAGCCCAAATAGTCAAATTGAAGTTCAAATAGTCAGATTGACAAAAATAAATTTCAGAATGTTTGTAAACCAAATTAGGTTTATAATAGTGATGATGATAAGCCATCATTTTATATCAAAATATTTGTCTCATTAAGAGTAATCATTCATTATACCATAAAATATAGGCTTATATGAGTCATATGAGCTCTATTGAATTCAACTTTGTCCATGTGCAATACCTGACTTTACTAGCAGGTTTGTCTCGGGAGCAAAAGAACCTATAAGCAAGAGTGGAGAGAGTAGAGGAAGAGTAGTAGAAGACTAGAAATCTCAAACAAGTAGAAAAATTCCTACTAGCCAAGAGACCTCTTTTGAAAATAAAAATTGTATTGAATAGTATCCATCACCCCTTATTTATAGGATTTTGGAGCAGGGCTACATGAAAAAAAAGATAAAAATACAGCGCTATACAGATTATATGCATAATGCTACATCATGCTATACACACGTGTCGCCCCTTGATTGGTGTGAGAGTAGGCATGGAAGATTCATTTTTGAGCGAGTGGAGCAATGTTGAGATAGTATTGGTGAGCGGCATAGAGTGTGAGTTCCATGATGACAGGCGCATTGTGGGCTAGTACTGAGTTAAACAGGTACTATAGTGGTGAACTAGTAGGGGGTTGTGGTCTTATACTAAGTCAAAAATTGCCATGGGAGAATAGGTGAGCGTACTGAGGAAGCTGAGGTTTGATGCAATGGTAAGCCTTGGTGAGGCGAGTAGTGTGTCCCAGGTGATGGCCTTCATGTGATCGAGCTTGGGTGAGGGGTGATGGTTCGGCGAGGGGAGTTGATGACCAAGGTAGTGGCGAGCGGCAAGTGATTTGCCTGAAGGACTGCCCTTGACTCACCTTATTTAGGGTGAACTGTCTAGTTGGTTCAGGTGAGTGTCCAAAGGATATCCTCTTGAGGGCCAGTCTCTTCATCATGACCTGACCACTACCTATTAAGACACATGGGAAGATATTTATATGTGTACATTAGTTCCTCGATTTACTCAGCCATTTGATGGATGAGTGGCGTAAAGGATGAGTAAATGAAATTAAATGTAATTGATTCATAAAAATAAGTGTGTATTTATGGCCCTATTTTACCATAGCCTCACAGATTGCCTTGTGTCCATGGTGATGATATGGCACCACCATTCATAGTGGCTCTATAAATGGTCAGCTTGTGCATTGTAAGAGTCACAAACTACTGTAGTGATTCTGAGATCGAGTGAGTTTTTCTAAGCTTAAGTAAGAAGGATAAATCTTGTTGCAAAAGCCTGCTCTTACATGAAGGCTTTAAAGAAAGTTGCCCTTCACAGGATATGCAATGAGCATATCATGAAGAACATAATTGCTTCTATTGAGGCCTTATCAAGCAAGGCGACTGTGATCATTGAGATCTCACTAGGCAGGTCGGTCGACGCCATTATCACCCTACCAAGTGAGGTGATTAACATGATTGTGACCTCACCAAGGAGGTTGGTGAGCTTGGTTTTAAGAGGAAGGTTGTGTTTGTGGAACTTGCTTCCACCCCTCCTGCAAAAAGGATTAAGATTGAGGTGGTGCCTAAGGCAGTGGTTGTACCCATTGTGGTAAGTAGCGGTGTCAAGCCACTTCCTATAGAAAAGGTGAGCTCTCGTGTAGGTTCGCTTTAGCAATGGAGGGGGATGTTGAACCCCTCTCCCTGTTATTGAGGAGGTGATTCTTATTATGGAAGGTTCCAAAGGGGGAGCATAAAAAATGCCTCCCCTATTAGCAAGAGTATGGATGTGGAGTTGCTATTTACTAAGACAATTAAGTCAAAGAAAAGAAAGTTCAATTATTTAAAAAATAATGTTATTAGGAAAGAAGGTACCGACCATGTAAAAGCCTATATTTTGTGTCTCCTTGAGTAAGTTATTACAATGCTTGTTGAATAAGAAAAAAATGATGGCTCTGAATCAATAGGTGACCTTCGACCTTCATAGAGGGACAATCTTGTAAGACCAGCTTTTGAACTTCCCCCTTAGATTCATTAATTTGCATCTTAATGAGCTTTCAATGTTGATTATAGGGGTGTTGAACATGTTGGAGTCTCAAACTATGGAACCCGTTGAGGCGGTTGTGCTCAATAAGGCTAGTGAGCCGAGTGGTGCTATCGAATAAGGGGGTGCTAGCGAGAATGTGAGAACGAGCGAGTTGGAACCAATGATAGCCAAAATATCAGTCGAGGCAGCCATGGAGGAGAGAGTGGATGAAACTAGTGTCGTGGTGCCTAAAACACTTCTTGAGGATGCCCATTCTATAATTGCTCCCCCTCCACTTGAACTTACCTCATTAGACAACATTACGAGGAGGATGGTAATTGTGGAGCGAATGTTGGCTCCCTAGGGCATCGATGATCTAACGGCTAGCAAGGAGAGTAGTGTTTGAGCTGAAGGAGGAGGTCAGGTGAATTAGTCGTAACCATGAGGTGATGAAGACATCAGTTTGTTCTATCAGGGGTGAGATTAGAGCATCTGTGCATAATACAAAGACATCCAGCTTCTTCTCTAGTAGCAAATTCATGTTGGACTACTTATAGAGTGTGAATCTATTAACATGGGGTGCAAAAAGTGACCCTTTATGTATGATGGTACGAGAGGGCCAGTAAACTTACCTTCTTTATGATATACTGCGTTCTTCTGTTCACTTGTACTTTGTTATGTAATAAATATTTATTAGATGATCATTACTTGTTTCCTATTCTCCCTATTGATGTATTTTTATTTTCTTGCTTTCGTTGTATGGTGAGTTCTATACTGTGAGGTGAGAAAGTTTATTATGCAAGTGCTAGGAAGGAGTTCAATGAGAAGAGTGATGCATGGTGACCTCTTATGCACTGAATGAATAACTTAAAAGAATTTTGGTTGAATTTATAATTCCCATTAAATAGGCAATAAACATGCAACATGACTAATACAATGAATGAGCAGTGGAAGGCTCAAAGGTGGGCGAGTGAGTGGTAGAATTAGGAGAGAGAATGCTCTCAAGGCGAGCCAAAGGAATGATCTATGAATCTTCCTGTAATGATAGAAAGAGAAAAGTGGATCTTCACATTTTATACTATTTGAATGTCATCTTGTTTCCTGCACAGGATGCTTTCTCCTATCAATGGACTGGGTAGGGTCTCATGGATGTTATCGTCTTTTCAAATCTCCCACTCTCCTTTGATCTTTAATCTATTATGAGTCCTCCTTCCTTGCGAGTGCCTAGAGAGAGAAAGTTTATGGCTACCTTCTACAAATGCATTGTGGTGTTCTTTATCTTATGTGGGTTGCCAGAGTTGAGGTCATTGGATGAGGCTAACAACTTTTTCTACCATGCTCACTTCTTTAGGCATGAGAACTTTTAACAAGGCAGATCGAGGTGACATGTTGGTTATGCCCTATAATCATTTCTTACTAACTCTCCACTTCCCACTCTAATTGAGTTGGAGGAGAAACTATGATATTATTGGATCATCCTCGCCCATATAATGTCGAACTCCATGGAAACCATTATCATCTTTACCTCATTCCTACGTAAGAGTAAGTTCTAGTGGTCACTAAATCTGTTCGACATGTCTTCTCTATCAAGGTGACAAAAGATAATTTTTTGCAACACTCACTAACAGTTATGAAGGTGATGAGCTTGGAGAACAAGGTCTAATACTAGAAGGCGAAGTTTGTGTTGGTCTAGGGTTTGGTCACCTAGACCATGTTGACTCACCCTATTGCCTTTGTGAGGAAAAATGAAAAGATGCTCTATCTCTTGATGAGTGAGGAGCGTGTGATCTACCAAATCAAGGGTGAGCCCTTAATCATCCCTCACCATTTTGATTACTTCAACATCTTCTCCAAATTTTATGGTGAGTTATAAATTTTTTCTAAGTCTTTTATTGGCCATATGTTGACTAGTGTTTTATTTGTGTAGAGAAAATGAAAGGCTTTGACCTCCCCATGAACTCTAAAGTTATAAAGGTAGTAATTGTAATAAGGGTGAGAAAAGGACGACCACCAAGAAGGATAAACCTCCCAAATAAGGTGAGGCAAAAAATGGTGGAGGAAGCTCACCTAAAGGTATTAACTGGCAAGAGATCACAAGAGGACAAGGAAGCCGCGCAACACACACACACACACACACACATATATATATATATATATATATATATATATATATATATATATAGAGAGAGAGAGAGAGAGAGGGGAGAGAGAGAAGGAAAATCTACTTATTACTTCCAAACTATAAAGAGATATTTAGTGAGTGTAACAGATCCTAGAGAGAACAATGTGGTGCTTAGGTCTTGGATCATTGGTATTTGTTATTAATTATATATCTTATCATAAAGGGGGAAGTTGGCCTATAGTCATTAGGGTAAATTTTTTGGCAAATAGTGAGAGTGATTAGATGATTATGATATGTGGCTACCAATTATTTGAACAACAGGTTAATACACTTGATAATTGAATTTTATTATATGTCTGTGGAATTATTCACCACCTTTTACTGCAGCATCTGTGGTTTTATTTGGATCATGTTATTGCTACTTATGTGATGACACCTCTATAATTACTTATAAATGAAGGAGGTATGTCCTTTGAGAAATGCATACTTCTTGGTGAGTGTTTGTGAGGCTCCCATATGAAGCATGTCCTTTAGGCGAACTGAACTCATGACTGGTGATGTAGTCATAGGCTCTAGGATTTCTTTGAGGATATATCTTATAGTTAGTGGGCAAAGGGAAAGTAGTTATAAATTTATAAAAATGATTTCATTGTGGTGCATAATAACTTGGTGTGGGACTGAGTTATCGAATCACCAAATGAGTGTATTGGAGAGCAACGGGGCAGTCTTCTTGCTTTTCTTCTAGCATAACACTTCTTATAATTTGCCAAGTTAGGAGGGAACTACTCCTTTTGGGAGCTCATCGTAGTGTCAAGCAATACAAGGTAGGAGATTGAACTCTTTTTGGAGGAGAATACTCTTTTCAGAAGCCCTCTCTTGGTGCCACTGCTCTGTTGTGAATAACTTCAGGAAAATAATAGAGGTGGAGTGAGTGGATTAGCTGTTAAGCCATGCTCTCCATTTTGTAACTTCTTTGTGTTTTATCTCCCTAAAGGTTTTTGTATATGTACCTCCCTTCGAGTGAATTGAAATAAAAGAGAAAATTTTATTATTTTTTATATTAGTTGTCCTTATTATATTTCTCTTCTATTTGAAAACTCCATTTATTGTGAATTTTTACCATATACCAAGTGGATTTTGCCAAGTAGGTAATAGGTAATGAGTTTGCACAAGCTGAGCTAGTTCCACTATAAATTTAGGAGTTTGAATCATGATGCAATGTAGGTACCCACTAGGCATTAGGGACTGGATCTAAATTTTAGATGTGACTATCCTTTGCTTAGGGGCTTTGGATCACCTGTAGGTCATTGTGCTTGGGGGTCTCGGCTTTCCTTTAGGGAGCTCACTTCCCAAATTAGGCCTCATTGTTAAGTAGTCAAGTATCTAAAAGTTTCGATGCATTCTCATCCTTAATATTATTAGAAACTCACTCAAGGTTGGATTTAAGGTGCACATACACTTTGTGAAGTGAGTTCCCTAAGTTATTGGGTGATTGTCCTGCATAAGCAAGTCTCTGCTTCCTTAGGGAAGTGTGAGTTCTCTGAGCATTATTTAAAATCCTGGGGTGAGTTCCTCATGCATTTTTTTGAAGTTCATGCTCATGGTTAAATGACTCTCTCATACACATAACAAAGATATAAGAGAGATAAGATTAATTTTATTACTTTATCAAAAAGTGTAAAAGTATAGAATGGGTAGAATAATTTCAAGTAGTTGGCACTTCATATTCTTGGGACATTCTTTTTAATGTGAGCTAGCAGCTAGTAGGCACTAGCTAGTAGGCTCTTGGTCTTACCTACTTCTTGACAATATATGGTCCTTCCTATGTACTCTCCAACTTTTGAGCACTGAGCTACGAGTTGCTGCATTCGTCTCCTTTAGAATGAAGTCCTTGGGTCAGAATGCCTTCTCCCTAACATGTAAATTATAGAACTTAACCCTTCATCTATTCCTACCTGCAGGTAACTTCCTCCTTTAACTCTTCTAATATATTAGTTATTTTTAGTAATCCTTTCTAATTGGGAGCCTCCTACTCAGTGAATTCAATCTGTTCATAGTTAGTAATAGTAATCACATGCTAGCTATGTAGGTTAGACTCAATGGGTAGTACGACTTCAATGATATGGGAGAGTGAGAAGGGTGTATGCTCAATCCCCAATGAGAGAGTTTCCCAGAGGGATCATAGGACTGAGGGAAATGCCTCAATTCTTTTACCCTTTTCATCTTCTACCTTCTTCCTTAGGAGATTCAGGGTCAGTTTATTAGAGGCTTCAACTTGGCCATTAGTTTACAAGTGGTGAAGTGACACAAACATGAGGAGAATCCCTTATGAGTGATAAAAAACTTTAAGCTATGATAAGCAAATTATAACCTATTGTCAATGATGATGATGAGGGGAGCACCATATCAATAAATAATATCAATCCATATATAATTTCTTACTATAGTGGAGGTTGTTTGATTAGAAAAATTTGTTTGAGTTTTGAAAAAATTAATTTTCTTTAGGAGAATTTAATTTCTAAAATTTTAGTTTTGAAATTGAATACGTCATTATGAATAATATATCATCTCGAAAGGTGAATATATCTTTTGCTAATGGGTTCAAATTAAAAAACTTTAAGTTTATCCTAATTATTATAGTCAAACTCAGGGAATGACAACATATGATCCTAGAGGATCAAAATGATGTTTAATCGAGTGTTTGACTATAATAAACTGGATAAGGGATCATTAATTTTATAATTAAAATTATGATAATAGAATAATATATCTTTCTAAAGAAAAAAAATCTTTCACTATCAGTCATTTGAATATGACGATAATGATCGTTGAATTTAATTTTCCCAAAGAGAATTAATTAAGTTTTTAAAAATTTTGATTTTTTGAAAATTGATCTGGGTTTCTAAATCTCCTACGAGTGTAAGCCCTTGTAGTTAATTACATCATAGAAAATTAGAGTTTCCTATGAATACTCTCGATTAAAATAGCAGTAGATATTTTATTTTTAGAATTTTAAGGCTTGATGTCAAAGGAGGTGAGGATAAAAAATTCAACTAGGAATAGATTAAAATTGAGCACTTATTTTTGGAGGTCAAAGGAGAAAAGGTAGGCGGTGCTTTAAGATTCTAAAATATTTTAGAAGCAGCTTAATCTATCATATGTGTTGGGCTTGAATTTTGATTGAAAGAGATTTAAGTTTGAATTATAAATTTTATTAGAAGGTTGGGATTAGATTTCCAAAGGTTGAGGTCTTATAGTCTAAGCCTGCCTCAGAACCTAAGTCTAAATTGGGTACTGAAAATCAGTAACCTGAACCTAACTAATGCAGTGCAAACCTAGACTTACCCTAACCTAGATTAGGGAGCCAACTAACCACCTAAGCACTTTAAAACCATGAGTCTGGTCACTTATGAAAGAGTGGATAGGGATGTTGATTAAGTTGAGTTTAAAGAGCTGGGGCCGACATCTAGAGCATATCCTAATTTAGCACCGTGACTTATGTTGGGTAGTATGAAACCTGAAATAAAATGCGATTAAATTTTTAGACACTTTTTTAATTTGCATCTAATACAATGAATGCAAATTGATGAATGCAAATTGACTCATTTAAAATGCATAAATTTGAATGAAGCAATTTTAAAATCAGGCTTAAAAATAATTTTATCCTAAAGATTGCACAACATCCACTTGACAAGACTGTACCCTAATAAATCAGGTGGCCTACTAGAACCCACAGGCGGGGAGGTGCCTAACAAGGTAGAGAAAAATTTAATATATATGCATGAGAGACTCCCCGCGGTCCTGGGCTTACTTCTTAAGGTGTTAGAATTTTTATGTTAGCTAAAAATTTTAATTTATTTAAGTAGAAGAATTTTTAATCGTACCCTCACGAGCCTCCGATCGAGTTTCAGGTAAAATTAAAATTGACATGCAAGTAAAAAAGACTAAAAAAGCATATAATTTCTACTACACAATCAATTAAATTTAAATACTAAAATTGAATGTCCATATGGCAAGTGCCATTTAATATTACAACGTAGGGTCTGTTGTAAAAGTAAAGTGGCCAAGTACCACTTACAACAACCCAGATTTTTACTCCTAACACATAAGTGACTTTGAGAATGGGTCTTCTCATTCTTCACTTCTTCATCCTTCTATGGGCTCTTTGGATTTGTCTGGTCCACATATCCAAGTGAAAAGAAACTCCTCCCCGAAGAAGTGTTTTTTTCTCCTTGGATACTCAAAGTATCCTAATCTGAATCTTTAAATAAAGAGGGACTCTCCCCTAAGAGATGTCACTCTACTCTTTGGATTTTAGATTAGATTTATGTTACATCTCAAATGTCACTTGATAATTTACAACTCAATTATAACTCAAATACAATCAAATTTTATTTAAATGAAAAAGAAAAATCTAGACCCGAACCACCTGTAAGGTTATCCTAATAAATCAACATATAAATAACTCAAAGTAGTTATATTTGCAATTAAAATACTCAAATCACAACCACACTTAGTAATTCTCTTTTAATTTTAAAGGGGGACATAAGCATTCTAAAGCACTTATAGAAAATCTTGTCAATTTTAAAGCTTGATTTATTTTTGCCCCCTTTAATTTTGTTATGCCCTGTATGAGTATGGCCACCTGCATAACATTGTATTAGCATTTAAATCATCCATAGCCTAGGGGTAATCTAATGCCCATTAAATTAATACACAGATTGCATAACATTAAAAAATAATCAATCAATCTAAACTAACAACCAGCATGCAGTGAAAATCATAGAAAACCTGACACACAGCAAAAAAGTAAACACCAGCCTAGCCTAAGACTACCGTTGGTTGTCCTAGCAAACCATCTAAAGTGTGTGGGGTAGGTTGTGTGGCTTGGATATGCCCTATATAAGGTAGTTAGATAAAGTTGTTTAAGGTTCTGGTTAGTTGAAAGGCTTAAAGAAAGAATTTAATTAAAGTTTAAATATTAATGATTTAAAATTTTATCTTAAGATATATTTTTAATGTTGGATGGATAAAATCTTTGTTGCTCACCGAGGCCATAAAGTTTGTTTTATCTTCATTAAGGTTAAGTTAATAGCCTCGTAGGCCTGGGTTATATATGGTAACCGATATAATTAAATGAATTGAATCAATTAAGATTTAAAAGTTAATGAATTTTAATTAAGATTGACTGGTTACTGGTTTTAAGGTTGAAATTACTTGACCATTAACTGGTTGGTGGCATTGTTTCATAGGCTCGAGGAACCATGCCTCCTTAGGACACGTAGCCTCGCAGCCCGAGATTACGAGCCTAAAGACTGGTTAATATAGTTGGATTAAGAATTTTAAGCTTGGTTGAATCATTAATAACTAATTTATTTTAAGATTTTACACTCCATTGAATTCATTCAAGGCGTTGTTTCATATGCTCGAGGACTAGGCCTCTTTAGGACACTTAGCCCCGCAGCCCCAGGTAGTCCATCCTAGAAACTTTATCTTTAGAGTGATTATTATGTATTAAAAGGTTGATTGATTGATTTTATTAATCAAATTAATAATTTCTGAAATTTTGATTGATTATTGAATTTTCTATATTATTTTAATCATTAAATTAATGGGTCAAATTTTGACTTTTAGACTAGGATTAATTTCTAAAAAGTTAGTATTTTTATTAAATATTAGACCTTAAGGTGAGCAATTAGATTATAAGTTTGTTGGATTTGGATTTTTCTAGAATTAGTTATAAATTTTTAAAGTTTTGGCTTAAATTTTGACTTAAGGTTGATCGGATTGTTGACTTTTTGAATTTGTATTATTTTTAGTGGTTTGATATTTTCCATAAATATTAGACCTCAAATGGAGTCCAATGCCTTTGAGTTTGCTCAATTTGGAATTTTTTAGAATTAGTTATAATTTTTAGAAGTTTGAATATTTATTTGAATTATTTAATTGATTTAATTAAGGGGTTTTAATGATTTGAATCCAAATGAACTCTAAACTTCTTGAAATCACCTCCAAAGGTCAAAAATGACCTAAGGAGATATTCCCAAGTGTTTAGAAAATTTTAATTATTTTTAATTAATTAAATAAATTAAATATTAATTTTAAATTAAAATTAAATTAAGGTTGAAATTAAAGTCCAATCAAGGGGATTTTATTTTTCTTAAATGAAGGTTTGGGTTTTGGTTGATTTGAGGTATTATATGTATTTTTTGAATTTAAATTTGATTTATTAGAATTTTTGGAAGTTTTTAATGCTTAATTAAAGGATTAATTAATTAAATATCTGAATAATTTTTAAAATTAATGAATATTTTTCTATGGGCTGTAGATGTCATTAGGTTTAAATGGTTCAAATTTTATGTCAATAAAAAGTGTATCTTAATTATTAAAATTAATCTAAGTTCTCTAAATTTGTCCTTAATTATTATCCTTAATGATGTCACTAGGTTGTATAGGATTGAATCAAAGCTACTAACCCTTGATACACATGTACAAATGCAACATATAAACACCATAATAAAATCCTAGATCTAAGAGAGCCTAAATCTAAGTGTGTCTGTGCATCCTATACATGCAGAAGATAAGACTAGTATGGATAATTAACCACTTGATTAGTGAATAATTAGGATAATTATTCATTAATCATCCCTATCAAATCCATTCATTCAAGCTCAACCTATGTTTAAGATTTCAAAATCATCACTCAAAAGCTCTCAAAATTTAATATATATAATTTTAAAATTAATTTTAATATTTAGAAAATAGCTTGATTTTGGAAATTCTAGAAAATTTAAAGTAATTCAAAATAGTTTAATACAAATCTCAAAGATAGTTTTAAAAATAGTTTCAAAATAATTTTTAAAATATTTTAATAATTTAGGATGATTTAAAATAGAGGTTTTTGGATTTTTGAAAATTATTTGAGTTAAAATTAATTAGATATTAATTAAATATTTAAATATTTAAATAATAAAATTATTTAAAGGGATTTAAAAATATCTTAAATTAAATTTAATTTTAAATTAAAATATTTTTCAAAGTAATTCTCAGATTTATTTAAAACATTTCAAAATAAATTCTTGAATTTTAAAAATATTTAGTTTAATATTTAATTAAATATTAATTAGATATTTAAATAGTTAAATACTCAAAATTATTTAAAATATATTAAATATTTTAAGTTAATATTAATTTTAAAATATTAAAGATAAATTTTCTAATTAATTAAAATATCAAAATAAACTTTAAAAATTTGAAAATATTTAATTAATTAAATATTAATTAAATACTTAAATAATTAAATGATTTAAATTATTTAAAGTATTTAAAAAAATTTTAAATTGATTTTATTTTTAAAATATTTAAACCATGTTTTCTAATTTAATTAAATCTTTAAAATAAAACTTTTGATTTTTGAAAATATTTAAATTAATATTAAACTAAATACTAATTAAGTGTTAAAAATAATTAAATACTTCAAATTATTTAAAGTATATTAAACATTTTAAAATAAACTTTTAATTTAAAATAATTAAAATATTTATTGATTTAATTAAAATATTTTTAAAAGAAGATTTTGAATTTTTAAAAATATTTAAGTTAATATTAATTAAATAATTAAATGTTTAATAGTTTTAAAATTATTTAAAATAATTTTTATTTTAAAATGAAGGATTTAATTAACTGAGCATTTTTATATTTTAATATTATTCTTCTAATTAATATTTAATTAAAAATAATTTTTTTAGAATTTTTTTGGATTTAAAATGATTTAAAATAAATTTTAAAATATTTAAATGGGCTTGGCAGCACTGGCGCCAGTGGAATGTCATGTGGCAGCCTCTGATTAGCCGCTTCAAATCTCGACCAATCATTACCAATATGGTTTAGGGTTTAGCCGCGCAATCATTGCCAATAATTACAATGATGGTAGATTCACTTAACCACATCAACGGGAATCCTCCGCTGTCGTTTGGAATGAAAGGCCAGGATTGCACCAGACAAAGTAATCGAGTGGAGGATCGGATCTGTGGTCAAATAGAGCCACGGAACGCTAGATCAATGGTTCGGATCTTACATAATGCAAGGGTTACGTAAACTGATACCCAGAACAGGTTTTTTTGAAGATTTCTCTCAATCAGATCGACCAAATCTGATGAAATTTTAAACTTAAGTTAAATTAATGAACAGAAATTCTGGGGATATGTTTTGACGGTTTGAAATGCACTTAATAAAAAGCTATTTAGACTAGAGTATCCTAAGTTAGGGTTTAGGATTTCACTTTGATTTATGGATGGATTAGACCGCTCAAGATATCTCTAAATTTGTTGACTATCCACGCTTATTTCTCCTAAAGAAATTGGGTCTCAAAATGCCCTCGATCAGTGGCAAATTGACTTGGATATAATTTGCTCTCGGTTCGCCGACGGGGTTTGAATGGTGGGTTCGAGCTGAAGAACTGAAGTGGATGACCTTAGGAGATCATAAGAGAAGAAACCAAGGCTTGAGACTAGAGGGAAGTGAGAGAAGACTTAGAATAGAATCCTCTTATTTTAGGACAGTTTGCCCTATTCAAACTTCCTTAGATTGAATGGATGGCTGGGATGCATTTGTTTGTACTCTAGATGGATGACATCTATCCAGGGGGTTGGTAGGAGCAGGAGCCAAGGACAAGGGAAGGACATCCTAGGTGGAAAGGCCCCTTTGTCCTTTTCTAGCCATTTAGGACCACTAGGGTTGCTCTAGGTTTAATCCAAGGATTATATGGAGTTTAAAAACATTCCAGAAGATGATTAGAGCTACTAGAATGGCTTAGGGATTGAAAGAATTAGCTTCAGAGGTCATTTGACCATTTTTGACCACTCCAAAGAGTTGGTTTGACTCTTTGACCAGTCCAAAGCCACTTGAACTATTGAGGTGGCATCTAGGTGGCCTGGTGAGCTATCTTGAGCTACTTGAGTGATTTGATGTTGAGTGGATTAGCTTTGAGAGGGTGTTTGACTATATTTGAAAGGTTAATTTGATTATTTAACTAGTCAAAATGCCAGATTAATTGATGAGGTGGCATGGGAAGAGTCTTAAGTGCTGGTTAGACGTATTTAAGCAAGTTTGATGGCTAAGGACTTAAAGTTTGAGTGTATAGGAAGAAATTTGACTAAGTATAATAAGTTTGACTTGGTCAAATCCATCATGATTTGACTCATGATGGGACCAAAAATATTTGAGGTATTAAATGGGATAGATTTGAGAGGTTGAATGCATTGATTTGATCAAATGAGTTTTATTAACCTATTTGAACCCTTAAGAGACTATTGGGTCAACTAGGTTGACTTGGTCAACTAGGTTGACCAAGGACCTGAGTTTGAGCTCAATAAATTTGAAATGATATTTTGAATCTAATGGAGCTAGTCTCATGGATCAGATTAGTCTGAATGGTCAAAATGATCATTCAGACCCTTAATAGGTCATTCGGTCAACCTAGGTTGACCTAGTCAACTTGGTTGACCTAGGGGCTGGGTTTGGGCTCAAAAAATTTAAAATGATATTTTGAGTCTATTGAAAGTGGTCCCAAGGTCTGAAGAGTTCAATTTGGTCAAAATGACTATTTGGGCCCATAGAGGCCATTTGGGTCAACCCTAGTTGACTTGGGAAACCGGGTAGGCCTAGGGGCTGGGATTAGGTTCAACAAGTTTGAAATGATATTTAGAGACCAATAGAGTTGGTCCTATGGTCTGGAGAGGTCATTTCAGTCAAATTGACTGTTTAGACCCTAAAAGGCCTATTTGGTCAACCTAACTTAACTTGGTCAACTAGGTTGACCCAAAATCTAGGTTTAAGTTCAATGGGTTTGGTTTGATATTTTATGTTTGCTGGAAGTGGTCTCATGCAAAGAGGAGGCTATTTAATTTGAAATAACTATTCAAACCCCTAAGGGGTATATTGGTCATCTTAACCCTTGGTCAATTGAGGGTCAAAGTGGGTCCATCAAAATACACTTTAATGCTTAACAAGTCATAATCAAGGGTCTGGATGTGGTTAGAGGATTTGGAGAAGGTTCCAAGGTCAAATTCCATAGTGGACAGGTCAGTGGCATAGACTATAAATATTTGAAGGTTTTACAGCCTTTGGATTTCAATACAATTTCTGGGGTTAGAGACCTCAGAATGAGCTCATATTTGGAGGGTAGATCCTAGAGACATGCTTAATCAATATGCAATTGACAGATCATGAATTGGGGGTCATTTGATGGTGTTTGAAGTGTTTGAAAAATTACTAAAAAAGGCTTTCAGGACCTAAGCCTTTGGACTTAGATTTTGGTTTAAATTTTTGGATTTAAGTTGGATTTTGGATTTGAATGATTAATATTGAATTATCCAAATTATTTATGATCATTTGGGTGATCATAAATGATTGGATAGGGTTGAAGCTAGATCAGAGGCAGGATTAAGGTTTGAACTAGAGTTGAGATCAGGATATGTTTAAAGCCTTGGTAGGTTTGAAGTCTGGGCTTGATTGAAGTTTAAATTGAATTGAGATCTGGATTGGCTTAAGGTTAGGATTGATCTAGAGCCTAGATTGATCTGGGGTCTAGGTTGATCTAGGGTTTAGATTGATCTAGAGTCTGGATAAATCCTAGGGTATAGATAGATCCTATAGTTTGGATAGATCTAAGGTCTAGATTGATCTAGGATCTAACTAGTTCCTAGGGACTAGATTGGTCCTAGTGACCTTATACAAAAATGAGGTCAATAAATGCTTTAGATTCAATCCATTTGCTGAAGAAGTCAACTATGACCAAGATAAATTTCTTTTGCCCTATAGAAGGTGGGACTGGTCCTACAAGTTTGTTCCCCATACTACAAATGGGTATAGGCTCCTGATCGGCAATAACTTGTCAGAAGGATGAAGTTGAATGGAGGAAAATCATTGGCATTGGAAGCACTTCATAGAGAAATCATTCACATCTATCCTCAATTTCAGCCAAAAGTAACCTTACCTCAAAATCTTATGGGTGAGTGTTCTTCGTTCGGAGTGACTGCTACACTCGCCTGAATGGATTTCCTGAATTATAGCTTCTTTCTTGTCTTCTCAAACACACTTAGGTTGATCAACTTCACCAATCTCTTAAATAGTTTACCACCCAAAAGTAGGTAGTTAGTAGCCTTGATCTTGAATTATAGTGGCTCACCAACATCTGCATTGATATTCCTTGTCTTTAAGTACTCAATAATGTGATCTTCCCAACTCATTGGATGATTAACCTCAATATGCATGCCTTCTTCCTCCTTAATAGTTGGCCTCATAATTCATATGGATGGTCACCCATCCAGCTTTCCCTGCTTGGATAGGAGATCATCGAGTTGATTATGATCTCTCAGAATTTACAAGAATTTAAAATATTCCAGCTTCCTAATCTCTGCCTTTACTTTGAGTAAATACTTCAGTGAGTAGCAACTTGTCCCTGACCTTATATTTCCTATTAATTTTATTTACCATCAATTGAGTGATTCGCCTAAGGCGCAATCCACATAAAGTGTTCAGTAATGTTATGGAGTCATAACGTCTAACCCTACAACCTTATCATAAAAATCTACAAAGAAATTAGCAAGCACTTGGTCCTTGATGGATGTCCTTAGCATGAAAATGGTATGAAACTCACTTAGTACCACTGACCACTTAAGAAATCTCATCGAGTGATCTGGCGTGGCTAGCATAACTTTGAGCAGATGGTCGATCACTACTTGAATTGGATGAGCCTAGAAGTAGGGTCATAATCATCATGTCAAGCTTACAAGGGCTCATCCAAGATTCTCTATGTGGGATACCTTTGATCCATGCCACATTGAGTGTCAAAACCCAACCTAATAAAACCCACAGACTAAATATGTCCTACCATGTTAGCTTGCAATAAGAAAACCCTAATATTTAAGTTTTGAAAATTATTTAAAATTTTATTCCAATTAAACTTTAATATAAATTATAAACCACAAAGTTACTAACATTATCCAGTGTCTAAACTCATCCATAAAATCTCTTTTCATCTCATCATCAGAATGTGTGTATAATAGTTACAATATAGTATATGGCTACATACCAGAGTACAAAATAGAACATAATAAACAAGCCATGATTGTATAAAAATCAAAAGGGAAAATATCTATACAGACTTAGATTAGATCCTAAAACTACTACTCGATTGGTTCCTTCCCTTTCCTAGACTTAAAAATAAAAGTAAAATATTTGTGAGTTAACATAGCTCAGCAGACCACATTTAAATCGATCTAAATTTCCAAACATTCATTTATTAAGTGTTTAACATAATAGAAAAAGTAATAAAATAAATCAATGTGCAGAGCAGAATAATAATCACAATTATAAGAAAAATTAATAATAGTGTTGGGAAAGTAAACAAACAGGTACTTCATATCTTAAAGTCATAAATCCTAAACTACCTTCTTATAATTCTCAATGCCCATCAAGAGAACAAAATGTGCTTATAACACCATAACATGCCTTATATGCACTAGAATATGGCTTATGACCAAGCATGCCTTATAGGCACCAGAAATATTGCTTATAGCTACAAGAGCATATCTTATAGGCACCAGAATAACTTACTTCTCCCACACCAAATATCCTCAGAACTTCTTATTTCAACTAATAAGCCACATAATTAATTGCATTGTAGTAATTAAAATATAAATAAACTCATTTCAAAATTTCACCAAATGTTATAATAATAGGTAATTGAAACCCCACTAAATAGAAATGTACTATTTCAAAATTTAATCAAATTATCAGGGATTGTGTAAAAGACTATTTTGAGACTTTAATTACAATAAAATACTATTTTGAAGTTTAGGATTATTTTCTATTCAATTAAAATAACCAACATTTCAAAATACCCTATGTAAAATTTTTGAAAAATATCTAAATGTTCAAAATATATGTCTCTACAACATAGAAAAAAATATAAGGCAAAAGTCTTACGGGTGTAAAGTTATCCCCATTTTTAGTTATAAAATATAATTTTAATCATAAAATTTAAAAAATATCATATTTTTAAAAATTGAGATAAGAAAAATGTCACCTATCTCAAATTGGATAACTTCCAAAGTTGGGCTAGAAGTAGAAAATGGTATGTAGTAATCCAAAATGAACTCTCTCTCTCTCTCACTAAAATCCTTCTTTCTCTCTCTCTCACTAATGTCAACTACCCAAAGAAAATAAAATGAATGGAATAATATATATGGATATTTTAAATGATAAAAATTGCACTAGCGCTACAACACCTCGCAGTGGTGGTCACGGTGCCACCCTACGGGACTCATGACACTACCACGAGTTGAAGTGTAGAATTAAATTACCAAAAACTTGAGAGCAATAGTACTATGGTGATGCCAAACCCAGCGTCGTGGCACCCCTATAAAAAAACTTCATCCTTTTAAAACATGCAAATAGACTTTAGGGATCTACTTCAAAACTCATGCAGACTCTCGCATGCACCCAAAATATTCTCAGACACATGTATAAGGGTTTAAATATAGAAATTTATCAACTTACCTTATTCAAATTAGGTCAAAATAGGTTGAACTCAACATTGAATATGAAGGTATTACAACTCCCCCCTAAAAAATGTCATCCTTAACATTTCAGAACTTAAGAGCTAAGACACAGGAACAAATCGTGACACAACTATTTCATCTTAGATTCTTTCTCCCAAATAGTCTCTCTTTCAGTTCTCTTCTTTCACTGAACTTTAATCATTAGGATCTGCTTATTCCTTAACCTGCTAACATCATAAGCTAGCATCCTCTCTAGATCTTCTTTGTAGCTTAGATTCAGATGTACCTCAATTTCTTCAGCAGATATACTATTTCTCAAAACAGATACCCATTTCCTGAGAAGTGACACATGGAATACATTATGAATTTCAAACATATGATTTAGCATTTATAACATGTAGGCAAATTTTCAAATTCTTTTAGTGACTTAAAATGGTCCAACATACCTTGGACTCCTTTCCTTCCATGCAAAATCTACTAACGTCTTTTATCAGCCTAATTTTCATATATATAAAATCTCCTACCTAGATTTCCATCGCCCTGTGCTTAGCATTTGTTGACCTTCTTTTTGGCATTAGTCACTTGCACGGTCTTATCACTTGCACTTTGTGGATTGATCCACTTTGCTTGTATGTTGCATTGTTGTGTCTGTGAAAGGTCAAATTGTGCATTTTACCTTGATCTATCGCCGGCCTTAGAATAACCCATTTTTTCTCACATGTTGTCATCTATTTTATTCTAAAATATATGTGATTGGGTCGACATTGATCTAACGAGTATTTTGTGTGCATTTGAACCCTCCGCGTATCTTTGTTCTATGCTTAATATCTTTTGATTAGGACCTTATTTTGCTAAATGGAACGCTCGAGTGTGTCCAAATCGCCGATATCTTTCAAACGAGCCAATTCACACTCGAATCAGACACCATTTCATGCGTGTCGAGGAGAGAGATTACGATCATTGTTATTATTGTTATCATAATATATATATCATAAAATATAATAATAAATATGTATGTATTTTCTGGTTAATTAAATAAATCTAGTAAATTAAAATTAAAATATAAAAAAATAATCAATAGATATATATAAAATAAAAAATGATAAAATGAAATAAAAATAACATGTTGCTCAAATGAAGTGTAAACTAAGCTCAATTCAAAAACAAATCTGACCCAATTTCAGTCGATTTGCCTTGATCGAGCCAAATGGAATGTGAACCGAGCTGAATTAAGTTCAATTTGGACTATAGAGAATGTGAAGCCAATTGACACGGGCTGAACTCCAAAGCAATTCTCAAACTAATTTGAATCATTTCTAAATCAAGAAATTCAAACAATCGAGAGTATTCTTAGGTCGAGGCCTAAGATGTAATTAACTAGGGGGGCTTACGCCCATGGGAAATTAACACCTTCATCAAATAAATCTTATTCGAGCTGATGTATCAAATGAGGGAAATCTCGTGACTATCGAGTTGAATATATTATTACCCATCGAGGTGTGTAGGCGAAAGACACTATCCTCCATGGTTAATGGTATATATAACTCCATCTTCTCTCTCATTGGCTTGCTTTCGTAGAGCGTAAAGGCCTATGACTATTTTTTCCTACTGGATAGTGTGATCGTACCCTTTGCATTCTAACCCCTGCTAGCAGCATCCTTTAGAAGACCCACAATATTAAAATATTATTTTTTTCCTGTTCTATATAGCTTTTAATTTGTCTCTAATTATATGAATCTTTTCAACAACGACATTAACTATGGCTGGCCAAATCAATTTCCTCTCTCCCACCTCTATCCATGACAATCGTGTTCAATATTTTCTACCATACAAAACTCATAAGGGGCCATATTTATACATGACTAAAAGGTATTATTATAAGCAAATTTGATCAGATGGATATGATCCTCCCAACTGCTACCTAAGTCTAGAATACATAATCTCAAAAGATCTTCCAGTACCTGAATAACCCTTTCAGGTTGACCATCAATCTACAGATGAAAAGTTGTAATGAAACATATTTCATGCCTAAACCCTACTAAATATCTCTCTATCATCTAGAAGTAAGCATGTCATTTCTATCATAAATAATTATATTTGGTATCCTATGCAATCAAATAATCTCATGAACATATACATGCGCCAACCTGTCCACATAATTAGATTATCGAATCAGAATGAAATGAGCAGACTTCATCAGATGATCCACTATAATCCAAATGGCATCATGCCCCAATCTCAACCTAAGAAAACCTATAGCAAAATTCATAGTCACCTCTTCCCATTTCCACTCTGGAATAGACAACGACTGCAGAAAACCTCTCGTTCTTTAATATGCTGCTTTCACTAACAAATAGGCTTCGCATTTAGAAATAAAATTTGCTACCACCTTTTTTAATTTAGGCCACCAAAATATACATTTTAGATAACTATACATTTTACTCCTTCCTGGTGTTGTAGTTTTATTTGCACAATGTTGTTGAAAAGTGCAAATTAATTTGTAATTATATTTTCTTTTGGAAAATTTGAATGTCGAATTTTGAATTTTAATTTTGAAATCAAACATACCATTAAAAATGATATATCACCTCAAAAGGTTGAAATAAAACTTCTTATTCGGTTCAGATTTAGAATTATGAATTCCATTCTAAATATTATTGCCAAATTCAAGAAGTAATTATATATAACCTCGAATGGTCAAAATAGTGTTCGATCAAATATTTAACTATGATAATCTAGATGAGTTATAATTAATTTCATATTCAAGGTCATAATAACAAATGATATATTTTACCAAGGGAAGAAAATATCATTTCTTATTAATCATTTGAATATGACGATAGCGATCTTCTTTAATTTTTTAATTTGCCCAAAGAGAGTATTTCTTTAATTTTTTTAGGGTCTTAAATCTCCTACGGAGGCAAACCTTCATAATTAATTAAATCGTAGGAAATTTTAAATTTCCTATGAATACTCTCGATTAAAATAATAGTAAAAATTTTATTTAGAATTTTTCATGAGTGATATAAAAGGAATGAAGTTAGAATCTCCAATTGGGATTGAATCAAATTTGAACACTTATTTTTGGAGGCCAATGGAGGGGTAGGAGGCACTTTGAAATTCTGAAACAATTCAGAAATGCCTCAATCTATCCTATGTGTTGGGCTTTACATTTTGGTTTAGAGGAGATTTTTTTTTTCAAGTTGACATTTTGTTAGAATATTGGAAATAGATTCCTGATATTGGGGACTTACGATTTTAGGTTCACCCCAAAATCTAAATCTAATTTGGGCACTAAACCATAATGGCCTAAACCTAGCTAATGACATATAAATCTGGCCTTACTTCGACCTGAATTAGAGTGTCAGCTAACCACCTAGGTGTTTTAAAATCACAAGTATGGCCTTTATTAAAGATGTGTAAAGTTGTTATTTAAGTTTTGAGGAATTTGAGTTGACGTCTAGAGGAGATCCTAAGTGGCCCTTTACTTATATATGGTGATTATATTCAAATGCAATTAAAATTTTAATTCTTTAATTAATTTCTAATGCAATGCATGCTGATTGATCTTGTATGCATAAATGATATGAAGTAATTTAAAATTTTGGCTTAGAAAATAGTATTTTTTCCTAGAAATTGTATAACATCCCCTAGATAGAGCTACATCTTAATAGGTCGGGTGGTCTACCATGACCCATAGGTGGGGAGGTGCCTAATAAGGGAGAGAAGTTATAATATGAATGTATGAGACCCTCAGTGTGCTCGAGCTTACTTCCTAGAATCATTTATTTTTTTATGTTGGCCTAAATATTTTATTTAGTTATGAGTAGAAAAAGTTTATCCTTAGAGAGCCTAATCACATCCAGGCTAAAACAAAATCGATATTAAGAGTAAAAAAGCTTTAAAATATTTATGAAACTCCTAAGGAATGAAAAATGAACATATTAATCAAATCACATCATCAAAATTTATCAAATGAATGTATATCTCTCCGAAGAAAGAAGTTATCAATCACTATTGATCATTTGAAAATGAAGATAATGATCATTGAATTTGATTTTCTCAAAGATAATAGAATTATAATAGTAATTGATACATCTCTCCGGAGAAAAAAGTTATCAATCATTATTAATCGTTTGAAAATGAAGATAATGATCATCGAATTTAATTTTTCTAAAGATAATTAATTAAGGGTTTTAAAATTTTGATTTTTAAAAAATTTAATCTGGGTTTTTAAATCTCCTACGAGTGCAAGCCCTCATAGTTAATTACATCATAGGAAAATCAAAGTTTCCCTATGAACACTCGATTAAAATAGCGGCACGAATTTTATTTAAGAATTCAAATATCGATATCAAAGGAGGTAAATGTTGGATTTTTCAAATGGGAATGGTTCAAGATTGAGCAGTTCTTTTTGGAGGTTAAAGGAAGAGGGGTAGGGGGTGCTTAGGATTTTGAATTACTTTGGAAGCACCTCAGTCTATCCTAAGTGTTGGGCTTGAATTTGATTGAAAGATATTTAAATTTGGGTTATCAATTTTATTAGAAGGTTGGGATTAAATTCCCGAAGGTTGAGGATTTAAGATTGAAAATCTACCTCAGAACCTAAGTTTAAACTGGGTATTAAAAATTAGTGACCAAGAACCTAGCTAATGCAATCAGGATTTGGACTTATCTCAATCTGGATTAAGGAGCCAGCTAAATCACCTAAATGCTTCAAAATCATGAGTCTGATCTTTTATGTAAGAGTGGGTAGGGATGTTATTTAAGATAAATTTTTAAGAATAGGGCCCACATCTAGAGCAGATCTTTAATTTGACCCCTTAACATATATTAGGTGATATGAAACTTGAAATAAAATGCATTTAAATTTTAGACTCAATTTAATTTATTACTAATGCAAGGCATGCTAGTTGACTCGATTAAATGCTTGAATCAGAATGAAGAAGTTTTAAAATTATGCTTAAAAATAGGTTTTATCCTAAAGTACACGAACTCCCCTTAATAGATCTGCACCCTTATAAGCCAGGTGGTCTGTCAGAACCGGCAAGTGGGGAGGTGCCTAACAAACAGAAAGAAGATGCAGCAAATATGAAATGAGAACTCTCGGCGATCATGGACTTACTTCTTAAAATGTTAGATTTCTATGTGAATTTAAAATTTTTAATTTTATTTAAATAAAAGAATTTCAACATTCCTTCATTAGCCTCCGATCAGGTTCCAGGCTAAAACAAAGATCGACATACAAAAGTGCTAAAAAAATAACTAAAAGCAAGCAATCCTATGTCACAGTCAACATCAAACAATCAATATTAATAAATAAATTAATTAAAGTTTAATGTTCATAGGAAAATACCTTTTAATATTATAACCTAGGGTCTACAGAAAGTAAAGTGGCCAGGTACCACTTACTACAACCCGGATTCTACTCCTAAGACTCAAGTGACTTTGAGAGTGGGTCTTCTCGTTCTTCACTTCTTCGTCCTTCTACAAGCTCCTTGGATCATCGAGTCTGAACATCCAAGTGAAAAGAAACTCCCCCTCAAAAGTGGTGTTATTGTTTTTCCTTGGATACTCAAAGTATCCTACCTTAGGCTTCCAAATGGAGGACTCTCCTCTAAGGGATGTCCTCTCCTCTTTGGAATCTAAGTATAATAGGTGTATATCCCATCTCAAATCACTTTACAATTACAACTCAAATTATATCAAATTCTATTTGAATTCAAAAAAAAATCTAGACTCGATAACCTGTAGGGTTCTCCTAATAATCAGCAGTTATATGAATATCTCAAGTAGTTAATATTTATTAAAACTTAAATGCTCAAATCACAGTCATGTATGGCCATGCTCTTTAATTTAGAGGGGGTCTTAAGCAAATTTTTGAAGCGCCTGTAAAAAATAACGTTAATTTTTAAAGCTTTATTTATTTTGCCCCATTTAATTTCAATATCCTGTACGAGCATGGCCACCTATATAAAATTGAATAAGTATAAATCATCTCTAACATAGGGGTAGATCTAACGCATAATCAAACACATCACAGAATACAGAAATTAAATAAACAGATCAATTTAAGCTAGCAAACAACATGTAGTGAAAACCATAGAAAATTTGGCACACAACTGCAGTAAAATAAAATACCAGCCTAGCCTAAGACTAGAGTTGGTTGTTCTAGCAAACCATCTAAAGTGTGTGTAGAGGTCATGTGGTTTTGATATATCCTATGTGGGATATTTAGTTCAAGTTATTTGAAGGTTTGATTGGTTGAATGACTTAAGGGGGGATTTTAGTTAAAGTTTAAATCTTAATGATTTAAAATTAATTTTAAGATTGATTTTAATTATTCATTGGATATCACTTTTATTGATCACTAAGGCCATGAAGTTTATTTCACCTTCCTTGGGGCTAATTTAACAGCCTCGTAGGCCTGGGTTACCTAGTGATACCCGGTATGATTAAGTGATTTGATTTAATTAAAGTTTAAAAGTTAATGAATTTTTAATTAATATTGGTTAGTTGCTGATTTTAAAGATTTAATTTGTTTAAGTTTGCCATTAATCGGTTCGTGGCATTGTGCCACCAGACTCGAGGAACAAAGCCTCCTTAAGACACGTAGCCCTGCAGCCTAGAGAATTCCACCCTAAAAACTAGGTTAATGTATTTGAGTTAAGGATTTTAAATTTAGTTAAATAATTATTAATCAATTAGAATTAAAGTTTTACACTTTATTGAATTCATTTGTGGCATTGTGCCACCAGGCTCGAGGAACAAAGCCTCCTTAGTATACGTAGCCTCGCAGCCCGGAGTAGTCCATCCTAAAAACTTCATTTTTAGAGTGTTTATTGTGTATTAAAGGGTTAGTTTAGTGATTTTAATATTGATTTAATATTTTTTGAAATTTAAAATTAATTATCAAAGTTTGGAATTTTCAGGATTATTTTAATCATTTAATTAAGGGGTCAAAAAATTAACTTTTTATTTAAGAGTGATTTCTAAAAGTTAGTATTTTATTAAAATATTAGATCTTAATACGATCCGTTAGACTATAAGCATGCTGGATTTGGATTTTTCTATATTTTATTATGAAGGTTTGAAGATTTGACTTAAGTTTGACCAAAAGTTGACTTTTTCAAATTTGAATGATTTCTGGAAGTTTGAGATTTTTGATAAATATTAATTTTTTATATGAGTTGAATGGCTATGAGTTTGATCAATTTAGAATTTTTTAGAATTAGTTATGAATTTTCAAAGTTTGATGACTTAATTGAATTATTTAATTATTTTAATTAGAGGTCTTTTTATCAATTTGAATCCAAATAGACTCCAAACTTCTTGAAATCACCTCCAAATATCAGGAATAATCTAAGGAGAGATTATCAAGTGTTTGAGAATTTTTTTGGAATTTTTAATTATTTTTAATTAATTATATTAATTAAATATTAGATTTTAATGATTATTAAATTATTCTTAAATCTAAAATCAAATCTGGTTGATTTTATTTTTCATGTGTCGAGCATTAAATTCTGTTCAATTTGAGATACTGTTGATAATTTTTAGATTTAATTTGATTTATTAGAATTTTTAGAATGTTTTAAGGCTTAATTAATGAATTAATGAATTAATTATTTTAATTATTTCTAAAATCAAAGAAAATTTTCCTAGAGGCTATACATGTCACTATGTTCAAAATTCAAATGGTTTAAATTTCATGTCAATATGAGGTGTATCTTAATTTCTATAATTATTCTAAGTTCTCTACATAAAATCCTTAATTATTATCCTTAATGATGTCATTAAGCTTAAGTGGGTTTGAATCAAAGTTCCACTAACTCTTGGACTAATACATATAGATGCACATACAACATTTAAAATCAAATCCTAGATCTAGGAGAGCCCTAAAATTAGGTGCAAGTGTGTACACCATAATCATGCAAATCAAGAGAAAACTTAATTAATTGAAAGATTAATTAATGAACAATAAATAAAATAATTGCTCATCAATTAATTATCACTCCCCATAAATCCTATTCAATCATTCTCAAGCAATGTTTAAAGTTTTAAAGGGATCCCTCAACATTTAAGGATTTAAATAAATATCCTTTTAAAATAAACTTAAATAATATATATATATATATATATAACTTTTTGAACTTATACATACAAATATAAGTTTTTAAAATAAAATACTTAAAAAAATATATTTGTTAAAATAATTTTAAAGGCTTGAGGGATCCTCTGATTTTTTTTTATTTTAAAATAAATTTTGAATTTTGAAAATATTATAATATAGTATTTTATTAATTATTAATTTAATATTAAAAATACTTAAGTAACTCAAATTATTTAAAATAAATTAAGTTTTAATTTTAAAATTAAAATATTTAAGATTTTAAAATTTTTGATATATTACATTAATATTTATGATTTAAATTGAATTAGTTTTGAATTTTCAAAGTTTGTGTTTATTAAAGTATTTAAATTAAATTAAAATTAATTAATACTTAAAAGAAAGGAATTTAAATTAAATTATATTAAATGTTAAAGTTTTCTGAAATTTTAAAGTCATTTAAAATAATTTTTTTAAAATTTTTTTTTAAAAAAATATATTTGAATTTAATTTTATTAAGCATTAATTGAATATTTAAATATTTAATTAATTAAAACACTTAAAATATATAAAATATATCTTAACTTAGTTTAATCTAAAATAAATTATTTAAGATATTTTTTGATTTTTAATGATTTTAAAATTTAAATTTTATTTTAAAATAAAATTTTAAATTTTATAAAATATTTCAAACATATTTAAATAAATATTAATTTTAAACTATTTAATATTTAATATTTAAAATAATTTAAAACAAAATTAATATTTTAAATTAATCTTTATTTTAAAATAAAATATTTAATTTTATAAAAAAATTTAATATATAATATTTATTTTTTATTTTTTAAATTTTTTTGGAATTAAAACTAAATTTAAATCAAATAAAACTAATAAATTAAAGAAGGCGGTGCTGCCACCGGCAGGAGGTCCACGTGGAAATCCCTGATTTGCCCGTTCGAAAGGCGTAGGTGGCGACCAATCATTGGAAATTATTGCGCCGTCGCGCAATCATTTCCAATGGTTGGTGGCAGCGCGGTTCGAAACTTGTGGATACTTATCCACGTCGGCTCGAGTTCGTAGCCGTCCAATCTTCTGCCATCTGGGATGAACGACCATGATCGAGTCAGACAACAATCTTCATGGCAGATTAGATCGCACAGTTACGGATAACCATGATATAACGCTATCTGGACCGTTGATCTTACAATTAATAGCCCAAAAAATGTCCCATTCTTGCGTGCCATGGAGGACCCCCTAAGAGACATTTTTTGCCTAGTTCTTGCAGACGGCTTAACCATTTGACTCAAAATTTTTAAACATAGACTCTCTTGATGAAGAGCATCAATGTGGGTGTGTTTGGACGGCTTAAAACACACTTAAATAAAAGCTAATTAAAACTAAGTGCTCTAAATTAGGTTTAGGATTATACCTCAATTTAATGGATGGTTTGGCCGGCAAATGGGATGGTTGAATTTTTAGATTGTCCACGCAACTTTTCCCTCTTAAACCCACGGTCTAATAAGCTTCGGATTGAAAGGTATTGAGCCTAGATGGATTTGAAGCTTGGATGGCAGGAGGATCGTCACCGGTGAGCTCCTGACGGTCAGGTTTTGGGCCGGGAAGGCTTGAGGGACTCCTAGAAAGCTCAAACGAAATGTGCTTTTCGTCTGGGAAAACTTGAGTGGAGAGATAGTATGGCTTGAAGAAATGAACTTGATTAGGGTGTTTTCCCTCTATTCACTTATCCTTAGATCAAATGCGTGGCTGAGATCGATTGAGGGAGTTTCTAGGATCAAGCCACATGTCTAGGAAGTAGGTAGAAGTAGGAGCCAAGGACAAGGAAAGGACATGCCATGTGGAAAGGGGTTTTGGTCCCCGCTTGGGCATGGAATGATTAAGAGCCATTAGATCTAGATCTAATGGCTAGGAGAGGCTCTAGGAATGTTCTAGAGTTCCCTAAACCTGCTGGAGAAGTTTAAGAGTGAAGAGATTAGGCTTAAGAGATCATTTGAACATTTTTGACCACTCTAAGACCTTCCTTTTCCTTTTGTTGACTAAGTTGACTAGTCAACATTTAAGGGGGAGTGCTGAGGTGGCATGGGAAATGGCTTAAGCTGGCTTGGAGGGAGTTTAAGTGTTTATGGATTGGAACTTCAATATATTAAAGGGAACTTGAGGTGGTTTGACCAAGTGTATTGAATTGACTTGGTCAACAAGTTCATTACTTAACTCATGGTGAGTTTGGTAATATCTTAATGCATCAAAAAGAATGTATTAAAAGCTTAATGGGGTTTGGTTAGATGCATATGGTAGTTTAATCCAAACACATAAGTTTGACCAAAGTTCAAAATGTTGCCTTAGTCAACCTATAGTGATATGATTCATGATAGGTCTAGACATTTTTTAGCCATAAATTGGGGATGGGTTGAAGGCTTAAATGGTTTGAAATGGTTAAATGGGTTAAGATAACCCATTTAAACCCTTAAGGGGTTATTAGGTCAACCAAGTTGACCCAGGACTTGAGTTTGGGCTCAATAAATTTAAAATGATATTTTGAGTATGGTAAAGGTGTTCTCAAGGGTCAAATAAGTCATTTGGGTCAAATTACCTATTTGAGCACTTAATGGGTCTTTAGATCAACCTAGGTTGACTTGGTCAACCAGGTTGACCCAAGGTCTAAGTCTGGGTCCAACAGGTTTGGTTTAATATTTGAAACTTGCTGGAAGTGGTTCCAAGCAATTTGGAGGTCATTTGGTTTGAAATAGGTATTCAAACCCTTAAGGGGTATTTTTGTTATTTTGACCCCTGGTCATTAGGGGTCAAAATGGGTCCTCCAAAGTACAGTTTAATGATCAACAGGTCAGGATTGAGGGTCTTGAAGTGATTAGAAGGTTTGGAAATGCTCCAAGGTCAGGATCCACTGGAGGATAGGTCCAGTAGCACAGGCCATAAATATTTGAAAGTTTTACAACTTTTAGATTTTAATCCAATTTTTGAGATTAGAGGTCTCATATTGAGCACAAATTTAGAGGATTGTCTCTAGAGACATGTCCCATCAATGTGCAATTGATAGACTCTGAATCAGAGGTAATTTGACTGGGTTTGAAAGTGTTTAAAAATTCCCTGAAAAAGGCTTTCAGGACTTCGACCTTTGGCCTTGGATTTGAGTCTAGATTTCTGGGTTTGAACTGGACTTTGGGTTTAAATGCTTGAATTTGGATTATCCAAATCAATTATAATCACTTGGATGACTGCTATTAATTAGATAGGGATTGGGGTTTGACAGTATGTTTAATAGACTAGAGTCTAAGTTAGAGTCTAGGTAGGTTTGAGACTTGAATTGGTTTGAGGTGTGGACTTATTTGAGATTTAAGTTGGTCTAGAATTTGAATTGATTTGGAGTTTAAATAGATATGGGGTTTGGGTAGATTATTAGGTATGAATATGTCCCAAAGTTTAAAGTCTAAGAAGATCCTAGAGTCTAAATGGGTCTGGAGGTTAGACTGATCTGGGTTTAGGATTGATTTGGAGTCTGGAATGATCCAAGATATAAATTGATCCTACGGTATGGATTGATCGAGGGTCTAGGTAGATCTTAGGATTTGAAATCTAGGAGAATCTTGGAGTCTAGAAGTCCTAGGGTCTGGGGTCTAGAATTATCCTAAGATATAGATAGATCCTAAGGTCTGGATTGATTTGGAAGCTAGACTGATCTAGGGTCAGGATTAATCTGGAACCTGGATTAGATCCTAATGACCTCATACAAAAATGTGATCAATAGGTACCAAATACCCCATTTTAAGTGACTTTCACAACTCAATAACTTAAAATACATATAAAAAATTTTAAAAGACTCAAGATAACCTACATGTTATCCTAAATAATTATAATAAAAATCATTGAAATCATCCAAAGAAGTTATATAATTTTATTTTTTCACATTTTAGCTAATCATAATCACTTGGCCATGCTCTTTTATTTTCAGAGGGCTTAGTAATTTTTAGCACCTGCAGAAAATTCTTTAGTTAAATTTTAATTTAGCCCCCTTTTATAGCCCTGTGTGAGTTTGGCCACCTGCAAAAAATTTTATTAGCATCCAGATTATTCTTAATTTAGGAGATATCTAGCATTCATCACATCAATTCATAGATAAAATAATAAAATCATCACATCACAAAGCATCACAAAATCCATCTATCATAGCAACCAACATACAATAAAATTCATGAAAAATTTTATCACACAAATGGTAGGAAAGAAAGAACACCAGCCTAGCCTAAAATTAGGATTGGTTGTCCTAACAAACCATCTAACGTGTGTGCGCCAGGCTGTATGGCTTGGATATATCCTAGGTTGAGTCGTTAAACTTTTTTAGTGATTTATTTTATTTGTTGTAGGCTAAAGGGATTTTTAGTTTGAGTTTAAGTATTAGTATTTTAATATGTATTTTGTGATGAATTTCATTTATTGAGTGATCACTACCTTTGTTTATATCAGGGCCGTGAGATTTATTTTACCCTCTTTGAGGTTAAGTTAATAGCCTCGTAGGCTCGGGTTACTTAGTAGTAATCAATATTATTTAATTGATTTAGTTGGTTCAAATTAAGGGTTGATGATTTTTAATTAATTGGTTGCTAATTTGATTTGTTAGATTGATAATTTTTTATTTGTCATCAACCAGTTCGTGGCGTTGTCACAACGAGCAGGAGAACTAAGGTCTCCTTAGAACACGTAGCCCTATAGCTTAAGGTAGTCCATCCTAAAAATCTGGTTGATGTAGTTATATTAATAATTTTATATATTTGCATTCTATTGAATTCATTTGTGGCATTTTCACAATGTGCACGAGAACAATGGTCTCATTATAATAAGTAGCCTCGTAGCTCGAGGTAGCCTATCCTAAAAATTTTATCAATAAGTGCTTATTATGTATTTTGGGATTCTTTATCTGATTATATTGATTAGGTTAATGTTTTGTTGGAATTTTAGTCATTTGTTTAATTTTTAGATTTTATGAATTATTTTAATTCGTTAAAGAAGGATCCATTTTTTGACCTTTTAATATTTAATAATTTCTAGAAATTTAATATTTTTAATAAATATTATACTCTTAAAGGAGTCCAATGCCTTTGGGTTTGCTCAATTTGGAGTTTTCTTAAATTAGTTATGAATTTTTAATTTTTTGCCATTTAATTGGATTATTTAACCACTTAATTAAGGAGGTTTATTATTTTTGCTCCAAACTCCCTCCAAACTCCTTAAAATCATTCCTAAAGGCCATAAATGACTTTTAGGAGTGTTTTTAAGAGTTTAAAATTTATTTGGCATTTTAATAATTTTTAATTAACTATTAAATTTCTTTAATTATTAAATGAAGATCAATTTTGAAGTCGAGTAAAGTGGGTTTTAAGTTTCTTGGATAGATGGTTGAATTATGAACAATTTGTCATATTATTTATAATTTTTTGATTTAATTTAGATTTATTGCATTTTTTTGGAAGTCTCATGCTCCTTAAAAGGGCTGATTTTTTATTTAGTTAATATCCTGACCTAATGGAGTCCAAATTCAATTTTGAAGTCGAGTAAAAGGCTGATTTTTTATTTAGTTCACTGTTACAAAGTTTCAACCATATTGGGTGTGTGTGTAATTTCTTAAATTTTTTCTAAGTTTTTTAGATATTCTCCTTAATTATTATTTTTAGATGCCACTAGTATTCCAATGGGTTTAAATTTTCGTTCATCTAACCCTGACACATATGCAAGCACACCACAGAAAAAGTACAACTTGATCCTATAAATTTGGAAAAATATAAATTTTTAAAGTTTTTGGTCCAAAATGGACTCACCACTTTGCAAATTCACACCACAACAATCCAGAGCACACCTAGGCTTATAAAAATTATTGGGGATGCCTAAAGTGCTAAAAAATTTGAGTCCAGTTTGACCACATAATCATGAGAAAATTGCTAAAATTGAAATTCAAACAATCACAATTTTCTCACAATCTGATCAAAATTTATCAAAATTATTTTTAAAATAAATTAGGTCTTAAGACCTTTCCAATGTCACCAAAATTATCAAATTTAGTAAAAAATGAATTTATTGTGAATTTTTTAAATTTTGAGCAATTAATTAAATTTTTAATTCGATTTAATCAAAATCAAATGGTTGCACAATGATTGCCGCCGTCCAATGTGTGGCGAGACGCGTGTCTCACCGCGGCGGGTAACTTAACCACATCAGCGATGTGTATACATCGTCTGATCCGAGTGTCCAAAAAGCGCTACGTTGCCTACGCCATTTCAGTCAAAGACCCACATTCGAATCCTCAGGCTAGCGTGTACATGGTTTTGATCTAAGTTGTCTAATCAAATGATCGGACGGCTCAGATTTAAAGGAAAGTTTTAGTTCAAATTGAACTAAACTTGATTACTCATAATTTTCAAAATACTCGTCCAAATTTTATAAAATTTGAAACATAAGCTCATGATAATATAAATTTTTATTGCATAAAGCTTGGAGGCTCCATGTACTAAAAATTTTGAACTGTTTAAAATTAAAATCCTAGCTAAATGTTGAGTTTTCTCACCAAATAATAGGTGGATTTTGATGATCTTGGTCTTATTTTGATCTTGATGATGTCCTTTACAATTTTGCAGAAATTCCTTAAGCTGGTTGTGACTGGATTGAAAGTTGCCTCCAAATCTCCTCAACCTAGTCAATGCACTCCTAATGATGCCTAGGATGCATTAGAAGAGGTCACATGGCTGGGTTTGATCGAGCAATGTTGAAGTTTAGAGAAACTTCAATTTTGCCTTAAGGGGCATTTTGGTCATTTGGGCCCCTGGTCAACTCTGGGTCAACCAAGGTCCACCAAAGTGTAGTTTTATTTTTAACATGTCAGAATGATGATTATGGATATATTCAAAGATTTTGGAAAAGGTCCCAAGGTCAAATTCCACAAGATGCTAACTATAGTGGCATAGACTATACATATTTAAAGGTTTTGTAGCCTTTAGATTTCAATTAAGTTTTTTGGGTTAGAGGTCTCAGATTGGTCTCAAATTTATAGGATTAACCCTAGGGACATGCCTAATCAATATGGAATTGATAGATCATGAATTGGAGGTCATTTGATTGGGTTTTTGGGGAGATTAAAAAATACTTTAAAACGGGTCATAAGACATGGGCATTTGACCTTGAATTTTGGTTTTGAATTTTAGATTTGAATATGATTTTGAATTGTATTGGTTGAATTTGAGTTTGGTCAACCTCATGATAAAAATGAGGTCAATAAATGGATCCTCAATATGAGTAGTAGAATGAAGTTATACTACACATATTGGCGTTGACTAAAGGAAAAGGTCAAATCTGGGATTTTGATTCCAAGGAAATGGAGCACCTAACCTCAGGTCTAAAGGAAGCTGACAAGGGACTTATACTAAATAGACATATTTGATTTTGATATTATGGTGGTATCCCCAAGGGCTTACTCTACCACTAGTCGATGATTATATGGAAAGGAAGCCTGAGGTGGGGACTTACACCTAACCATAGAGGATAAAAATTGAATTAATACTAGAGTGGTGTCAGAAAGGGCGTGCTCCGCCACTAGTGGATCTAATCCTAAGGGAAGGAAGCACGATGACTCACACCTAACTTTAAGGATCATAAAGCTAGATTGATACATATATAAAAAATTCACATGATCGATACGAATCTTGAGAAAATATTTAAATTGAAAATTTTCGGAATTAAATTCTGGATCATATGAACTCCAATTTTAGCAAATTTATTGTCGAACTACCGTCTCAATGAAATGAATCTAACGACACCATAAGTTGTCTAATCTGAGTCAAATTGAGCTCAGATCAAATACTTAAAGTTTAATTAGAAACTTCCCATATCAATTGGAAGGCCAAATGATCTCCGAATTTAACATGCTTATAGTCGAATCGAGCCGCTCAATGAGACGAATCCATTCTATGCTGAGACATAGAACATACACTCTAATAACTTAAACTTTCTAGCTCCTAATAAATATATATATATTTTTTATTATAAAATATATAAAATACTAAATATTATATATAATTATAAATGTATATTATATTATATTGAAATTCATAAAATATTAAATATTATATTTATAAATATATATCATATTATATTACAATTATAAAAATATTAAATAATATATTTATAAATATATATTATATAACAACAACAGCAACAACAACAAATCTTTATCCCACTACGTGGGGTCGGCTACATGAATCTTTTTTCTCCTTTGTGTCTCGTTAAGAATCAAATTCTCATTTAAATTTAATAAAAAATTATCATTTTTAATATTTTCTAATCAAGTCTTTTTAGGTCTACCTCTACCTTTCTTAACATAGCCAAATGTAATACATCTGCTCTCCTAATAGGGTCATATAATAATTAAATATATATTATATGATAGTAAAAAATAAATAATTATTAAATATTATAATTTAAAAAATGCTAAAAAGATTTGCATTTTAATTAAAACGCAAAACGCAACTGTTTTGAGTGTTGGATTCTATTTAAATTAAAATTATAACATGTTTTTTTTACTTAATTACATCTCAAATCTGATCTTAAAATTTGCCCGAGGTGAGGTTAACTTGAGATTTGAGAATCCTAAGGCCGCATGATCAGATTGGCCTTCTTTTTAGCTGTGTTGTTGAGCATAATATATGAAGGTTTTCTATACTGAATTTGCAATAGAAAATTTGTCTTTATTGCTATACTCTTCAGATGAATTTATATAAAAAGATGATTTGAGATCTAATTTTTTGGTGGTCTGATTAAAATGTAAAAAAAATTTCTGCACTATTGCTCGGAGAAAATTTTTGTTGGCCAATCAAACGATAATGTGAAATGTTTGTTTGTTTGTTTGTTTGTTTTTTTGTAGAATCATTTCTCTTGGTCGCCGTTTCCTTTAACAAAATTTTATCGTCTGCTGATCAGCTTTGTGTAAATACAGCTGGTAATGGTATACCAGGTCCAACATCTACAAGCATTAATTTTTCATTTATGAAGGGTGCGCTGTCTCATACCTTTTTCTATCTCCGGCGTATCAGTCAACACGACATTGCCGGCTGAATTATTATATGACAATTACTATGCATTTCAATCAATTACCAATTTAAAAAAGAGAATTTTGGCCAGTGATTTGGATAGCGCAGCATCAGTCTTATTACTTATCAAATTAAGGGGAAAAATGCCTTCCCCAGTTGCCTCTATTTTCCTTGTTTGCTTTCTGTAGAATCGATCGATCGATGGCCGGTAAACAGCTGCAGTTATGGTTGGCCGCAGCCGTCGTGCTTCTGGCCATTTCCGACGCTAGCTTAACAAAGAACGCGACGAAGCAGTTCCTTCGGGCCCACAATGAGGCCCGGGCGGCGGTGGGAGTGGACCCTTTGCTGTGGAGCAAGAAGATGGCGTCCTACGCCTCAAAGCTGGCGTCGCATTCGCCAGGCTCGGCATCTTGCGAACTGTCACAAGAGGCGGCGTCGTGTGAGTACGGGGCGAATCAAGCGGAGGCCAACTTGTTCGACCGCCCGGCGACGGTGGTGGGGTCGTGGGTGGACGAGGGTCGGCGGTATTATAACTATGGATACAATTCGTGCGCGGCGGGACATCAGAATGAGTGCGAGAGTTATACACAGGTGGTGTGGAAGAAGACGGTGAAGTTGGGATGCGGTAAGGCCAACTGCGGTAAAGATGGCTCCCACATTATTTGCCTCTATTCTCCTCCTGGCAATGTTCCGGGCGAGAGACCTTATTGATCCATCACAGAAGCACGGAAATTTCATGCATTTATGATTATCCGATAAGCAGTGTCTGCGTATCTGTATGACAAACTTTTGTTTGACTGTTTAGATGTGCTTTTACTTTTTTAGTGTTTTTTATATACGCATAATAAATTCTCCTGTTTCTGTTTGAGTGGTTTGATTTTTAATAAAGTTTTTTTTTTTCTAACTGATTGTGATTTTATTTTATTAAGGAACTCTTTTTTTTTAATTAAGGAACTCTTTATCTCTGAAGAGTTTAGGGTTAGGGTTAAATTCAGAGGATGTCAGGATTTAAAGTAAGTTTTGGAATCTAATTTTTTTGGTAATTTAAATCTTACAATATTTCTTAAATTTTATTTTCTCTAATTTTATGTCAAAATCCGAATTTGATAAATCTTCATAGAACTACTATATAAGAAATTTATCGAGATATGTTATTGAAGATCCCGGCTAACATTTTCTAAGATAGGAGATTAGATGGCATGATAAAGTTGAGATATGTTTGCCATGAAAGTAATGATTGGAGGAGGCTCAAGATTAGAATTCCATTTGGAATTTCACCATAGATTGGTAAAGGTCAAGCTTGGGATGGGAAATGAGATGTGGCAAGGGTGAAGCAAGAAAGTCTAAAAAATATTGGAAGTTATGATGGCCAAAATTTTCAAAAATACCTCCCAATCTTTTATTTATAGGGACTAGAGTTGTGAAGGTTACTGAAAAGGTTAAATTTAAAAATAATAAAATTATATAATATTTAACTATTACATATTCATGAACTAATTGGAGAAGATAAATGTGGTCTATCATATCTTACATAACTTTGGAACAGTCCCATAAGTGTTCTTAATGAGTATCTTTAGAGAATGCTTTTGATAAGTGCTTAGATCGAGTGCCCCAGATAAGCTTTTATGAGCTGAGAATTAGTATGACTGACGAGGTCGTTATTATACACCCACAGATAGACAAATCTTTATTTATCTCGGCTAGAATCAAGACTCTCATGTGAGATACATCAAACAACTAATGAAACATATTGCCTCTACGTACATCTCCCACAACCAGATTGATCTAAAGGCCTCATCAAGACACTGCTCACCCTTCCTACCTCAACGGGGTGACCCAAATCGACTTTTTGCTTTATGCCAGCCCATTCTACTGACCACACTCGGACGATACTCACCCCTTCGCATCTCAATGAGGTGATTCCGGACCAGCTTCCAGGCGATGTCAGTAGGTTTCCATTAGCTCACTCAACTCACCCTTCTCAATTGACATTCCACTTGGCATTGATGGCTGAACTACAATAAAGGCTGATGGGATAGCCACCATACCCATGACATACTCCTTGTATCTTTCTGAACCATATCAAAAGGGGGAGAAGTAGCGGACATAAAAGGATGGAGAGAGAGGGCTAGAACATGAGAGAATACATAACCAATCCCATGATAAAACCCATAAGAAAAGAGAGATATTGTGTTATTTTCCCTTTCTTAGTTGAAGCTCCACATTTCTAGAGATCTTGTTTTCATTACTCTTGTATCTCTGGCTTGAATAATAAAGATTTTATTTAGATCCGCAGTGTCTCTTATCTTCTATCTTTTTTCTTGAATTCAGACATCATTACCTTCTCCCCATAGGTTCTCAGTCCACAGGTAGCATGAAGTACGGCCCGACATCATCCCCTTAGGTAGCATAAAGTACAACAAGATGGGATTCAACATCCCCTTAAGTGCAATGAGCATGGAAGATGTCGAAGATGAAAAAATCTACCTGCCTAGTGACCTGAGACCTTGGATAATACAGTGAATCATGAGTACACCACTCGCCATGAACTACAAGAAATGGAAGAATTGCTCATAAAGTACATTGAGGACACTCTTGCTTTCGCTACCCACCCTACTCGAACAGTCAATGTGCCCAAAGAGCCAGTCGATCCCGGTACTCGTCAAAAGCCTCCGAAAGAAGTGCATGCTTCAGATCTAGCTACCAATCGCTTGCCCCAAGTGAGTGATTAGAACTCCAATTGAATAGCCATACGAGCCAAAGAAATTAAACTAGGGTTAATTAACACCTTCTCCAAATTGATCTCTGAAGCAAGGGTATCTCCTAAGTTCAAGGTACCTCACCTTGAAGCCAGCCAAGTAAAAAAGGTCCTACAAATCACATGAAAACTTTTGAGTCTATGACTTCTCTCCATGACATTGATGGTGTCGTCTAGTGTCTTCTCTTATTTACTACTCTAAAGGACTCGATGTTAAGGTGGTTCACTCACCCACCCAGCTGAGTGATCACCTCCTTCACCAATTTTGAAAGGATGTTATTGAACAATTTGGCAATACTTAGAGACCCCCTAAATGTATGCAGGTTATGCTAAAGATGAGATAAGGACCCAGCGAGTCGCTAAGAAGCTTCATACTGAGGTTCCAAAAAAAAAATGCTCAACATTAAAGATCTTGAACCAACAGTCGCCCAAGTAGCCCTAACCTAGGGTCTAAGAAGGTACCTTGGGGTATGCACTATACCTGTAGTAGTCAAAGATGATGGCAGAACTGTTGGAGTATAATACTGAGGAGTACAATCGAGTACAATCGCCCCCAGGGAAAAGTAGAGAAAGGGCCTGGTCCCAAAGATAAAGAACCAAGGATCAAGCTTCCATCATAATTAGTGGTGCCCTAATCCATATAAGGCGCTCGCTCATCTGAGATTTTTGACAACAAAGACACTAATAGCACCAAGAATTAAAGAGGTGCATAGAGAGGCTGCTCACCGACCTCAGGAATATCCAATTTATACTTCATTGAGGGTATCTATGGACGAGCATGTTGAGGCCATCCAAAATAAGGAATTCTTCAGATGATGGCCACTGATAAAGATTTGTAGCACCTGAGATATGTTAAGGTACTGTGTATTCCAGAAAGCTTATGGGCATTACACTGAGAAGTGCTACCACCTATGCAATCTGGTCGAAGAACTCTTCAAAGGAGTGAAACTTATAGAATTCAACCTTGCAAATCTATAGTGACGATCAGGAAAAGCTCCACTTAAAGATGATACCAATAAGCTTAGGTTGGCTCGACCAATCCAGTTCATAAGGGTAGTACCCATAATCATGAGCGGTTATCAAAGAGTCATCCCTATACATGCAAAGAAACCACACACTAAATAAGTCAACACAACATCATACTCACGATCTACTGATGACATATCAATTACTTTTCAGTAGTAGAGATGAACTAATCGGATCTACTGACAACATCATTTCATAATGAAGCCATTTTTGTTACAAATCTGATCGCCAACTCTTAGATTGACACCATTTTAATAGATACGGTCATGCCCCGAAATCTAAAGTGGAAGAATTTCACCTATTTTCTCTTTAGTAATATTTATTTTCTTCTTATAATTCATTTTTTCTTATTTAAGTTAACAGCTAGTATTCATTTACAATCAGATTATTGATAACCTTATTATTGATAACCAAAGCTGACTATTTACATTTAAGAAAATATAGATAATAGAGAAACATAATTATATTTTTATACTCAGTATTTATATTCTACTAAAAAATCTTAAGTACAAAATATATTGACAATAACCACCACAATGTACAAAAGAACACATAAAATAAAAAAGTTGACAATAAAATAAAACTATCATCAATGTCTAGCCTCACAATGCAGAGGCTTTACCTTTATCTAAAATCAAATAAATTTTTTGTAATGAGCATAGCATAAAAGCCCAACAAGTAACTAAAATCTTATAACTAAAGTCAATGCACAAAAAGAGAAATATTAAGTTATAAATCATGTAAGGAAATCAATAAAGTAATGTATATAATCTATACCGGTCACCTATATCAATTTATCAGTCATATACATATCATATCTAAGTCTATTAATTATATCAGTTATATCTATTATCAGTCCCTATCATACATCAATCTTTATTAATTAATCAATCAGTCAAGCTGACTTTATCATTTAAATGGTCTCATTTAATTAGGCAATCTCATCATTTATTCTATCTTATAAGTCGATCAATTATATTAGTAAAGCAGTCGTATTAGTATTCTTATTATATATCAATACTATCTATCATATATCAGTACTCTTATCATTTATTAGATATCCAGATGAGAGTATCTTAATCATGCTCCTACACTTATGACTCCTGTATTAGTCTCCAACGCCTTTTAACTCTCAATCAGTAAATTACATGAATTAGTCTCCAAACTCCCACATCAATCTCTATTTTAACTCCCATCAATACATCACATGGATTTTGAGGGTACATATGGGTTATCATATCATATATCTGATATTAATCAATACTTCATTTCACCACACCTTATGGTGGTTCATATCAACCATTCAGCTTTCTAATTCTATATACATATATTAAATATTTCATTCTATCTTATTAGAATCTTACTAGTATTAATGTTACATTCTAGTACATATCAACCATATCAATCATTTCAAGAAATTAAATTTTAGTATTATCATATCAAATCACAGTACATCACTTTCAACTCATTTTCAGCATATATTTTTCCTACTCATTTTACATAGAAATTCCTAAATATATATTTAACTAGTAAAAATATAATAAAATTATATCAAATTATTTAGAATGATCAAATCTATAACATATCAAAAGTTATATGGTGAAAGCTTATTAAATTAGGAGATAATGTATTTTTGATAGATTTAGGATAGATAAAATTTGCAGAAATCAAAACCATCAAAAATATGAGTAAGTGTATAGTCGTTTACTTTAAATAAAATAAAATTTATAATAAAAACAATAGACAAAAATGACCCAAAGTAAATTTCTCTCTCTTATCTCTCTCCTCTTCTTCTCTCATCCCTTCTCCTTCTTTTTCTTTCTTCCCAGCCAAGCAAATGATGTAAGATTGAGGGAGGGAGTGAATGGCAGAGATATTTATATTAAAATATATAAAAACTCATTTTAGTGCCTTGCATTGCATATGCTCCCAAGACCCAGCACCACTGTGCTACATGTGATTATATAGTTACTATAGAACAGAATGTATTATCACTATCATGCCAAAACCAACAACTTAGCTATTCTCCTTATAGCTCCACTGTGCCCAAAGTACAACACAATAGCGCTCAAAAGCATAGTGCCACAGTGCTCCAGTTCAAAATTTTTAGACTTCTTCAAATTATCATATAAAAATTATTTTCAAAATTTTAGGTTGTTACAAATAAGGGGAGTTTAGTGAACATAATCTTTAAGACAGTCTTTGATAAGATGAATATGCTCACCTCTCAACTTGTTCCTACTACAGGACCTCTTTAAGGATTCTCAGGGGAGCATAAAGAGTCTTAAGGAATAATCACCCAAACTGTCACCTAGGGTGAAGGAAACCATTAGTACACTACCATGGCGGACTATGTCATACTAGATGCCCCAGTTATCTATAATGTCATATTCAGCATGCCACTACTGATTAACTTCAGAGCTGCGGTATCCACATACCACATTGTAGTTAAATTTCTAGTCTTGGGAAGGGAAGTCATGGTGAAAGGAGATCTAGCCCAATTGCATACCTACTACATGTGAGCGATCGATCTAACTAATGGCTCTGAAGAAAACCTCTAGCTGGATATAGAGTAAGGCCCAAGCCTTAAGATAACTGAAGCCATTAAAAAAGTACCTACAACAAAAATGAACTAGATAAATCTTTTTGAATTAGTACCTCTTTTATTAGGGAACATCGAGATAAGTTGGTATAAACTCCCTATAACCATCTCAAAGTATTTATGTGGACAGCTATACATATGACAGGCATCAGCGAAGAAATCATATGCCACCAACTAAATGCACAAAGAGACTCTCACCCCATCAACTAGAGGATCATAAAGATTGCTGCTTTACTCACCAGACCCATTCGAGAAGAAGTATAAAACTACTCATCATCAATTTCATCACGGAAGTCCAATATTTGAATTGGATTTCCAATATGGTGATAGTTCAGAAATCAACCAGCAAATGGAGAATGTGTGTGGACTTTACTAGTATAAATTCATTATACCCCAAGGATGGCTACCCGCTGCCAAGGATCGATGCCCTAATCAACTCGGTTGTGGGCCATCCCATCATGAGTTTCCTAAATGCCTTCTTAGCCTACCATCATATCAAGATGCATCTTGAAGTTTATGAGATAATTGTATTCATCACAGTAGAAAGCCTGTACTACTACAAGGTTATGCCTTGCAGTTAAAAAATGATAGAGCCACCTATCAAATAATGATGTATAAGCTTTTCAAGGAATATAAGGACAAAAATATTGAAGTATACATGGATGACCTCCTAGTCAACATCAAATCACCCCATCAACATATCAAAGATCTACAAGAGACATTCCTCACTCTCAAAAGTATAACCTAAAGCTGAATCTGGTTAAATGCACCTTCAGAGCAAGTATAAGAAAATTCTTAGGGTTCCTTCTCACACTAGATGCAATCAAAATCAATCATGATAAGGTATAAGCCATACTTGACATGAAGATGCCCAGACTACTAAAGAAGTTTAGCAAATTACCAGTTGGTTTGTTGAACTTAATGGTTTCATCTGTTGACTAAGAGAGAGATACGCCCTTTTCAAAACTCTTACAAATGTATAGAAATCATCTAGGGGAGATGACTATAAAGATTCCTTCCATCAACTAAAAGGTCTCCTCACTTTGCCGCTAATTCTTCAAAGCCCTTGGCTGGGCAAAAATTTGTCTCTATACCTCAAATTTGATAAGGATTATGTTAGTTTCATACTCTTTAGGGAAGAAGAAGAGAAGCAATGGTCCATCTACTATATGAGCCACATACTCTGAGGCATGGAGAAAAAATATTCCATCATGGAACTTGCATGGGCACTAGTTAACTCAGCTAGAAGATTGCATCCCTACTTCCAGGCCCATTCCATCCAGGTGGTAATTGATCATCCTCTCAAGGTAATTCACGCCATGCCTGACCACTCAGGCTGATTAATCAAATGGTTTATTAAACTAAGTGAATTATTCATCACATACACCCCAATGATAGATATCAAAGCTCAAGTACTTGCCTACTTTCATATGTATTGCACCAACCAAAGCTCAAACTCAAAGATAATGGCCCAACCTCGCTAGAATCTATACTTAGATGGTGCATCAAGCAAGCAAGGAGATGGTGCAGGAATTATTTTGAAAGGCCCTATTAGAGTCATCATCACATAGTCTATCAATTTTGAATTCCAAGTCACTAACAATCAAGTAGAGTATGAAGCTTTACTTGCAGGATTGAGATTCATTTTTGGGTTGGGTGTCACTTGCCTAGAAGTTTACTCAGACTCATAACTTATGGTCAACTAGATCAATGGCGAATACAAGTTCAGAGATGAGTTACTCTCTAGATGCTTGTTCAAAGTTAAAATTAAACTTGAGTATTTTAAAATCACTCAATTTCCTAGAAGCAAGAATCAACTCACCGACCTTCTTTCCAAGCAAGGAAACATTGATGGATGTTTGGATTGAAGAGGTGATTTGCCTTACAGTGTACAAAATAAATTTAAATTAAATTTCTTTAAAAAAAATTGGGAATTAAATTTGAATTTCAATTCTAAAATTGAACCGACCATTAGAAATAATATACCACCTCAGAAGGAGGAGATAAGATCTCTTAACGGGTTCAGACCTAGAATTGAAGATTTTCTCTTGAATATCGTAGCCTGATTTAAGAAAGAACCACATATGACCCCGGAGGGTCAAAATAAAGTTCAGTCAAATATTTGACTACTATAATCGAGAGGAGTGATCATTAATTTTATATTTAAATTTATGTTAACATATGATATATCTCCCCAAAGAAAGAAGATATCATCAATTAGCAATCATTCAAATATGAATATAATGGTCATTATATATTTAATTTCCTAAAAGAAATATTAATTGGGTTTTGATAAATTGATGTGGGTTCTAAATCTCCTACAACCACAAGCCCTCATAGTTAATCACATCGTAGGGAGGTTGAATTCTCTATGAATACTCTCGATTAAAATAACAACAAAAATTCTATTTAAAAATTTTAAGGATTGAAGTTAAAGGAATTGAATTTAGAATCTCAATTGGGACTGAATCAGGTTGGAACACTTATTTTCGGAGTCAACGGAGGAGGAGTAGGAGGCACTTTGGAATTTTGAAATAACCTATGCTAAGTGTTGGGCTTTAAGTTTTGGATCGAGAAAATCTTTAATTTGAGTTGATCATTTTATTAGAAATTTAGGATTATATTCATAGAGGTTGGGGTCTTATGATTCAAAATCTACCCTAGATCTAAAATCTAAATTAGATACTGGACCATAATAGCCTGAACCTAGCTAATGTAGTGTAAAATCTGGACTTACCCTGGCCTGGATTGGGGAACCAGCTAACCACCTAGTCAATTAAAATCTATGAGTATAATCATTTTTATGAAAGAGTGATAGGGAAGTTTTTGAGGATTGGGAGTAACGTCTAGAGTAGATTCTAATTGATCCCTTAACTTATGCTAGGTGAGAATGCTCGATCGAATCAAATGCAATTAAAATTTTAGACACTGTAAATTTATTTCTAATATAATGCATGCTAATCGACTCGATTAAATGCATAAAATGATATGTAACAATTTTAAAAAGGCTTAAAAATCATTTTCCCTAGAGATTGCATAACATCCCCTTGACAGATCTGTACCATCAAAGGCCAAGTAGTCTGCTAGAACCCGCAGGTAGGGAGGTACCTAACAAGGAGGAGAGAATCAATAATATACTTATGCTGACTCCTAGCGGAGAGGGCTTTCTTCTTAGATCGTTAGAGTTTTTATGTTATCTTAAAATTTTATTTAGATTTAAATAGAAAGAGTTTTATATGTGCACTCATGAGCCTCCTATTGGATTCCAAGATAAAATAAAATAATGACATGCAATTGCTAAAAAATTAGGAAAAATAAGCAGTTTTAATCACAATCAAATTAAAATAATCACATTGATTAATCAAATTGATTCCATAAAATAATTGAAAGTTCGAAAGGGATGTTAAGCCCTAGTGAACTAGTCCCGAGGCTAACCAAGAGGGGGGGTGAATTGGATATTTGAAACAAAACAAAAATCTTTTTATAACGTGCAGCAGAAACGAATTAAAACAACGATAAAAAGATCAATCACAGATATCACCCAAGTAGATAATCGCAACAAAATAAAGTGCAAAAAAATAATTAGAAAGAACACACCGGATTTATAGTGGTTCGGTCCAACCTGACCTACGTCCACTCCTCGGAGGCACCCTCCAAGTATTGCACTAAACCAAAAGTGTCTCTCCGCCTACCTTCAGCCCCCACAGCTAGGCGGAGAAGCCCTTACAAAATCACTTCCACCTTCCCCGGTGCGGCGGAGTAGCCAGGTCCTTTGACACCAAAGAGCACTTCTTCTTCCCAAAACTTCCTTCGAGACAAGCCTTGAATCCGACGGTACTTAGGTGCAAGCCTGCCGGAGCAACCGTGTGAACCCCCTCACACTCCCTCGAGAAACCCCCTTCCCAGGCTCTTCTCCCTCTCAAACTCCACCCTTTCCTCTCTCCCTTTCAAGCTCTCTCTTCAAGTTTTCTCCAAAAGAACGAAGCCTCAATGGCTGCCAAAGACACTTATCAAGTGCCTTGAGAAAGCTTAAATAAAGAGCTCCAAAAACCCTTCCAAATTAGTTCTGGCGGCAAATATCTTCCAGGACGATCGCCGGATCGTCCAGGACGATGTGCTCCAAAAGACGGCTTCAGAAAACCCTAAAAACTCAATTATGCCGCCAAAGATCGTCCAGGACTATCGCAGGATCGTCCAGGACGATGTGCAGAATTTGACCTGATAGTCCCGTACGATCCTGGGATAGTCCAGGACGATCAGAACAAATTTTCCTTAAATCGTCCAGTACGATATATAGATCGTCCAGGACGATTAGAACAAATTTTTACTCTTAAATCCTTGCCTAAATTGTCGTGGCTGCTAGGGTTTTGAGATCATATTGGATCGTCTAGGATGATATAAATATCGTCCAGGATGATTAGTTCAATGAACAGATCGTCCTGGACGATCAGAAATCATCCAGTATGATTTGTTCAAAAGTTGAACTTCTGGTTTTGACAGGATCTCACTCCCCCTAAGTATGTGTACACATGGTCATAAATAAACATATACCATTACAGGACTTGACTCAAGGAATTAAAAAGTACATCAATGAGAAATACAATAAAGCCTATTCTACTCATTCTTGAGTCTTGAATCTTTCTTGTATTGATGCATGTTGTTCCTGAAATGTTAGTACACACACAAATAAATATACATTCCAAATATTAGAAGATGTGAGCCATAATGTTTGTTATCATCAAAATAGAAACTTGTGAGCCAGAGTCGTAACAATAATGTCCATAGGCAGAATGCCCCTTTATTACAACCTAAAATTTATATAAATTAAAAGTGATCGGGCACCACTAACCACAAACTCAGATTCTAATCTTGGGATCAACACAAATTGACTTTAAGCGGGATACTCTTTGTCTTCAACTCATTATCCTCCTCTTCTTTGGGCTCCTTGAATTCATCATATCTAGATATCTAAATGAAAAAGAAAACTCTTCCTCCAAAGGGGAGGTTATTATTTTCACTTTGGGTACTAAAATTATCTAAATTTGAGCTTCCAAATGGAAAGGACTATCCCCCTAAGGGGTATCCTTTCATCTTTGGCATCTAATTTTAGATATGTGTATCCCAACTCAAATGTCTAACTTTCATAACTCGATACTTTAAATAAATTACATTAGTATTAAAATGAAAAATCTAAACTCTCCTGTAATGTTATCCTAAGCATTTAATATATATATATATATATATATATATATATATATATATATATATATATATATATATATATATATCCCAAGCAGTTATTTATATACATTAAATTAAAATCTCAGCCACACTTAGCTATATTCTTTTGATTTCACGGGGGACTTGAGCAATTTTAGTACCTGCATAAAAATTCTTCAGTTTAAAGCTTTATTTTTCCCCCCTTAATTTATAGTCATAAACGAGCACAGCCACCTACAAAAAATGTAGTGAGCAATCAGATCATTCCTAACCTAAGGGTATTTTATTGCCCATCACATCAATTCACAGATTAAAGTTAAAGTAAGTAAACGCTCACATCAATCAATTTTTAATTACATCATGCAATAAAAACTCAAAAAACTTAGTACACAATAATAAAAAGTAAATACTAGCCTAACCTAGATTAGAGTTGATTATCCTAGTAAATCATCTAAAGTGTGTGCGATAGGCTGTGTGGCTTGGGTATGTCTAAGCTAGGTAATTTGTTGAAGTTATCTAGTGTTCGGGTTTGTTAAAAATTGAAGGGAAATTTTATGTTTGTGTTTAAATATTAATATGGTAAAGCTAAATTTAGGTATATTTTAATTATTAAATGGTTACTATCTTTGTTGATCACCAGGGCCATGAAGTTTAATTCAGCTTCCTTGGGACTGAGCTAATAGCCTCGTAGGCCCGGATTACTAGTAGTAACATGTGTTAATTAAGTTAATTTAATTGGTTGAGGATTAAGGGTTAATAAATTTTAATCAATGAATTAATTACTAGTTTGAGTGATTAAATTAGAATTTTCTAGAATTTTAAATGAATTATTAAATTTTTAGGAATTTTGGAGTTATTAGAGTTATTTAAATGTGTTAATTAAGGGGTTAAAAGTTAACTTTTAAAACTAAAGGGATTTTTGAAATTTTTATTTTTTTCTTAAATATTAGACCTTAATATGAGTAATTAGACCCTAATTTTACTCAACTTGGAATTTTCTACATTAAATTATCAAAATTTGAAGTTTTGAGCTAGTTTTGAACTATAATTGATCGAAGAGTTGACTTTTGACTTTGACCAGATTTTAGAGGTTTGATATTTTTAAAAAAATACTATATTTTAATTAGAGTTGAATGGATTTGAGTTTGATTAAATTGGATTTTTTTTTAATTACTTATAACTTTTCAAAGTTGGAACATTTTTGGAATTTTAAAAATTACTTAATTAGAGGTGATTTTTAGATTTTGATCCAAATCAATCCCAAACTCCTTGAAGTCACTCTCAAAGGTCAGAAATGACCTAAGGGAATAATTTCAAGTGTTTAGGGATTTTTTGGAATTTTAAAATATTTTTAATTAGCTAATTTAATTATTTATAAAATTTCCTTAGAAATTAAATTAAAGTTAAATTAAAGGTATGATCATAGAGCTTTTATTTTTCATGGGTTAAGGGTTCAATTATGGGAAATTATAGAGCTTATGCAAATTTTTAGGATTTTATATGAATTAATTATGAATTAAATAAGATTCTAGGTCAAATCTAAGGGCTGATTTTGGGTTCCCTATTTGGTAGACCAAATGGGCACTAAATCTAGTGAAACTTAGGCCACGAGCTGACCTGGACTCAAGGCCCAATTTACAATATTTGGGCCCAAATTAAATCCCCTAAGGTGGTTAACCAAACAACCTAAGGTAACCATTAGGTTACCTTAGAAAAATCTTAGCTCACTACCTAGGGAAGGGAGGGGGTGCAATTAGTGGCTCTAAACTCCTTGTTCTAAGCATAATAAACACACCAAATCATAGATCCTAAATCCCACTGGAAAAATCATTAGATTAATTTAAATTTAGGGGTCAAACCATGACCCCTAAGTTCAAATTAACTCAAATATGCCCTTGGACAATTTAAATAGGGGAAAGAAAATTTAGACATATCAAAGACATGCCCAAATTCAGTTTCCTAAAGTCTCAAGCTATGGTGAGTTTAATACTAAGAGAAACACCTAAAATACCCTTTATATAGTTACTAAAATTCACTAAGTTTCATGCATAATCACAACCTGAGACCATAAGGCTTTTAAAGATCTCTCTGAGATCTTTATAATGAGCCTAAAAACTCCTAATTTGGTCAAGTGGATTGAGAGATATTAATTTTTGAAGTTTACCATGATTTATGGATTTAATTAAATCGGATTTACATAGTCAGTGGCCCTTTTACACACAAGCATGCTCTGATTGGGCAACCAATCATTAGCGCTAACTGTGTAACCATGGAATTAACTATAGTTGTTGGATCATCAATCAAATGGTTATGGTTAAAGCAACTTCGAAACCACAAGATTTAATTCGAGCCATTAATTGAGATAAACGGCTGGGATTACATCTTCAATCTCCTACAGATACCCAAAATCGTAGGGCTTTTTCGACATAATCTGAGAGATGCCGCCAGTGTATCTCAACCAAAACTCATGGGAAGGATCAGGACAATGTAAATCGTCAATCCAACGGTTAGATTCTGGTGGGTTGATGGTTTACTTCACACTTGACCACCACTACCTAGCTAAGAGCTCAGGAAAGGGTTCTCATAGTGTAGAAAGCCCCAATGAATGAGTTTTTCTATTAGGAAGCTTGAGGGGATGACGGCGAAGACTTCTCCTTCAGACACCGAGGCTGGAGGATCGCTGGAGGTAGGACTTTGAGCGGGAAGTGGATGGATTTTATTAGAGTTTGCTTGAACTACTGGTTGAAGAGGGTTGGGAAGTTAAGGAATGAGAGAGGAATGCTTAAGGAGCTCTAGGGAGAGTTTTTGAAAGCTTAGAATTGAATGGGGAGGTATGGGTGGAAGTGCCCTATTCGAATGGCTCCCACGACTATAGATGGGTGGGATGGTGTTGGTGGATGGCCATATGGCTTCTAAGTGGGAGGGGACATCCTCCTAGAGGTCCGTGAGCCCAAAGCCAATGGGCTGAACCACTGGCAGCCTTGGATAATGCTTGAGATAGAGGGAACCACCAAAAGCTTCTCCCATTCGCTCTGACTGCCACCGACCACTAGCTGGGTCAAGGTGAGCTAGAGAGGGTGCTGGGGGTCTAGATGAACTCAATGGTGAGCTTAATTGGGCTACGTAGAAGCCAATTGGGGAAGTAGGCTAAAGTTGACCCAAACTTGTATGGTTTAGGTCACTTGGGTGCAACTTGGGTTGATTCAAGTCATGGGATTGATGGGGGAGGTGTGTTTAGTCAGAGAGCATCCAGTGGAAGTGTCAATTCGACTTGGCATGATCTATAATGGGAAATAGCTAGGGTCAAAGTGGTTTTGACCACTCTAGGCTAGCCTAGGGGTTGACTCAAGTCAACCCAAGGGTTGGGCTGACTAGGGTAGGTGCCTTGGGTCTAGGGCAAGCTAATGCAAGTGTTGAATTGGGCTAGTAGGGCCTAGGTTGAGAAATGGCTTAACCCATAATGGTTTTGATAACATTGGGTTAGCCCAATTCCCAAGTTAAAGGGGACCAAATGCAACCATTAGTTTGATTTAATTTGGCTAGGGATTTAGGATTTAGGGTTTAGAATTATGCTTCTCCTTAGTGTATGCTTTTTACTGATGATATTCTTCTTGTTGATAAGACTAGAGAGGGAGTTGAAGGTAAACTGGAATTGTGGAGGTCAACCTTAGAGTCTAAAGGTTTTCTCTTGAGTAGATCTAAAATGGAATATATGAAGTGTAATTTTAGTAATAATAGACCTAATGAGGGGATTGTGACTTTGGGCAATCAAGTCATTAATAATAGTACAGGTTTTAGATATCTTGGATCTATTATTCAGAGTGATGGTGAAATAGATGGGGATATTATCAGGAGAATCCAAGTTGGATGGTTGAAGTGGAGGAATGCATCAGGCTTATTGTGTGATAGAAACGTACCCCTCAAACTTAAGGGAAAATTCTATAAGATGGTGGTGAGACCTGCAATGCTTTATGGTGCTGAATGTTGGCCATTAAAAGAGAAGCATAATTCTAAGTTAAATGTTATAGAGATGAGGATGCTCAGGTGAATGAGTGGCTTTACCCTTAGAGATAGGATATGAAATGAGCATATTCGTGAAAAGGTTGGAGTAGCTCCAGTGGAAGATAAGATTAGAGAGAGTCTCCTTAGATGGTTGGTCACATAAAATGGCGACCTCCCGATGACCCGGTTAGGAAAGTAGAGGTATTAGATTTGACTTATGTTATGAAAGGTAGAGGTAGACCTAAAAAGACTTGGTTAGAAAATATTAGAAATGATCTTTCTTTATTAGATTTAAATGAGAATTTGACTTTTAACAGGACATAATAGAGAAAAAGGATTCATGTAGCTGACCCCACGTAGTTGGATAAAGGCTTGTGATGTTGTTGTTGTTGTTGTTTAGGATTTAGGGTTTAGGGTTTAGATTGAACTCAAGAGAGATCTCTCTTTGGGCACTTGGATCAAGCCAAATGGCTAACCCAAGTTGGCCCAAAGCCTTGGGATCTCAAGGGGGGCTTCCCTAGAGACCTAATGGGTCACCCCATCGGTTTTAATGGGTTTGTAAAAGCCTTGGTCAAGGGGTTTAAAAGAGATGAAGGTGTATGTGTATTTGGTCAAACTTAGTTGACTTGGTCAACAAAGTTAACCTAGGATCAAGGGTTGGGTCCATTGAGTTCAAATTGATCATATGAACTCAATTACAGTGGTCTCAAGTTAAGAGGAGCTCATTTGGTTTGAAATGGGTATTCAAAACATTAAAGGGCACTTTGATTAACCATGGTTGACTTTGTCAACCAAGTTAAACCAAAGGGTGGATTTGGGTCCAACGTGCTTCTAGTAATATTTAGGATCCATTGAAATAGGTTTTGAGGTTTGATATGGCTAGGCCATGTTGAATTTGGGGGAAAATACCAAGAATCCCTTTAAAGGACATTTTGGTCATTTTGATGCCTAGTTAACACTGGGTCAAACCAGGTTAAGAAAAGGATATTCTACTGGTTAGCATATTATATTAGAAGTCATGAATGTGGTCAAAGGCTTTGGAGAGAGCCCCAGGGTCAAAATCAACAAGGGACCGGTCCAGTGGCATAGACCGTAAATATTTAAAGGTTTTACAGTCTTTGAAACTAAATTTAGTTTCTAGGGTTAGAGACCTCAGAATGAGCTCATATTTGGAGGGTTGACTTTGGAAATATGTTTGATTAATATGCAACTAACAGATCTTGAATCAGAAATTATTTGATTGGGTTTCTAGGTCATTAAAAATTCACCTAGAAAGGGTTTCAGGACTTAGGCTTTTAGCCTTAGGTTTTGAATTAAAGTCTAAGCTTGAGCTAGATTTTGGGTTTGATTAGTTAATTTTTTGAATATCCAAACCAATCACAGTCTAATAAATGATTGGGGTTGATTGGATAATACCAAGCTTTGATTGAAGGCCAGATTGAACTATGATTGTAGGAAGGATAGGAGTATGGGTAATGAATTGGATTGAAAGCTGAATTAAAATTTGATTGGGGTCTTTATGATTGACAAGTATATAAATATCAACCCTAGGATCACCAAACATGAGTCTAGATAGGTCCTAATGACCTCATGTAAAAATGAGATCAATAATGGATAATCAGCCATAAGAGTCTCTACACCAGCCATCATGGAAGAGGAAATAGTATAAGTAGAAGAGGACCCTCGATGCTACATATCCCATGAGTTAGAAGGATCCTTTCATCAAGTATCTAAAGAAAGTATTAATTTATGCTGAGGTCGGTGACCCTCAATGATTCAAAATCAAGACAATCAACTACCTGCTACTTGATGATCACCTATTCAGGAGGTCCACATCCTCACTCAATCTCAAATCTGTACATAAAGATTGAAAGGATGCTTTACTAATTAAAATCCATTTAGTTGAATGCAAAATCCACTTTGAAAAATGCACTCTCACCCACTGAATCCTTGGACAAGGATACTTCTAGCCTACTTTGAGAAAAGATGCTGAGAATTTTTCTAAAAAAAGCATACAATACCAAAAGTTTAACCCATGAAGCTACAACATTCCTACAAGTTACACTCGATCATTAGTTCATGTCCATTCATCATGTGGGGAATGGACTTGATAGGCTCATTCCCATTATCAATAGGATAAAGAAGATTTAGCCTAGTCATGATTGACTTCCTCACTAAATGGATTGAAGCTAAATCACACATCCGCATAACTTCTGTCATACTTTAGAATTTTATTTAGATAGACATTATCTATCGACATAAAGTTCCCTTCAAAACCATTACATAGAACAGACCATAATTCTCCAACCAAAGCCTCAAGGAATTCTGTAATGTCCAAGGCATCTACTTTTAGTTTGCATCCATTCACCATCCTCAAACTAACAGACAGGTTGAAGTTGTCAACTGATAAGTATAAATTTTATATATTTTATTATCTTAATTATTAATAAAAATTATATTATTTTAGTTTTATTTATGTAGAAAAATCTTAAAAAAGTAAAAATTTATGAGTGCTAAACCAACATTGCAATGCTCCAACTGCCAGTATTACAATGTCTACAACACCTCAGTGCCAGATCAAGGAATCACAGCATCAAAGCCTCAAGAAAATTAGAAATTAATACGACAACACTTAGCCTCAAGAATTTGAGATTCGGGGTGCAAACCATTACAATATCAAAGTGTCAGATTGCATATTCAAGCACCATAATGCTCAATATTTATAGTACCACAATAGAGGGGTTACCCAGTTGAGGAGCTACGCCAAATTAGCCAGCGACACACTAGTTCCGCTAATAGATGGTTGTGTTAGTGTGCCGCCATAGTTGAGCAAGCCCCCAGTAGCGTCAAGGCGCTATTTCATCTCATATTGCTATGACATCACCATGTCAAACACTGAGGCACTTGAGGTAATTTTTACACTTCCTATAAATAGTTTTCCATTTTTTTTTTTTGGTTTAGGAGTTCTATCAATTTTAATAGAATTCTCTTATTCTATTATAGCTCTTTAGTGTCCCCTTAGAGTAAAGTATAAGGAAGGCCAAAGAAGTGCAAGATACTTTCATTGGAGATCATATCCTGTCTTGTATAAGCAATTCCGCCATTGGAGAAGGAAGGAATGTGGAGAAGTTCATTTGTATTATCCTGGTGAAATTTTTATTACAAATCTGATTCAAGCGCTGTGATTTTGATGATAACAAATATTATTATGTCTGTTACTGTTTTCTCCTATTTTTGTGATATTTTATTTTATTTTATGTGTACTAATATTTCAGGAATTTAGTCCACCGTTCACTTGCAATTTTGATCAGCACAAGACTGGGTAGACTAGGGTTATAATCTATATTTTTTAATTTATTATGTATTTTTTTCTTTTTTGAGTCGTATCATGTAATTGGGTTGATATCATTGCTGAGTAACCTTACACACACAGGGGGAGAGAGAAAAATATTTTTTGAGAGAGTTTTTTTTAAGTAATTTATACTGTGCGATTTTGGCTTCATATTGTATGACTTTATTTTGTATTGTGCAATTTTAATTTGTACTATGTGCTTTATAAAAACCCTAGCCACCAGAGGTTTAGAAAGATACTAATTATGTGATGATCGTATAGTACGATTTGGTTCGTATTGTACGCCCTAATTAAAATATTTCTTAATTAACCCCTCGATATCAGGCAATAAAATCATGCATAATTATTATGATCGATCATACTGTATGATACCGTTCGTATAATATGATTGATAGTATATGAAATTGGTCATCCCATATATTATACCAAATGAAATTCATGATTTTTGTACTGATTATACTATACAATGTCCACAGTGCTGGACGATCGATAGTGCACGAAGTTGGTCGTCCCAAATGAATAGAAGAAATTTTTACAGTTTGTATCGTATAATATTTTGATCATATTATATGAAATGTTATAAAGGTTGAACAGTTCATCTACACGAACTTGCTGGATGAGTCTAAATTACACTGATTGTACGGTACGATACATGTATCGTACTATACGAACAGAAGATGGAACTCTTAAAAATTAGGGTTTCTTAAAGCCCTGCTACTTAACTATTTTCTAATACGATTATTAGAAAATCTTTTGCTGTTGAGTTGATTTGAGAGAGAGGTTAAAGAAGGAAGAGAGAGAGTGCTTTGGGAGAGAAGAAAGGGAGAGATCCTTGCTAAGGAGAGCTGTGAGGGATTCACAAAGGTTGCTCCAAGTAAGGTTTCCACCATCTTCTTCAAGCTTCTTCCTTAGTTCCTTGGTGGCTCTTGGGAGACTTTCAACAACATCAGATCCAAGTTCTCTGCCTTCACCAGAAGGGTGAAAAAGGATTCCAAGGTTCTATGCCTACTCCAGAAGAGAGTAAATGGATTCCAAGGTTCTCTACCTACTCTAGGAGGGAGTAAAAGAATTTTTAGATTCTCTACCTACTCCAGGAAGGAGTAAAAGGATTCAAGGTACTCTACCTCACCGGATCGATGGAAATATTTTATAATGGCTTCTCCGCCTTCCTGTGGGAGCAAAAGGAGAGATACTACTTTTAGTGCAATACCTGGAAAGAAGATTTTTGGGGAGTGAATATAGGTCAAGTTGATCGAACCACTATAATTCTAGTGTGTTCTTTTATTTACTTTTTCGTATTTGATTTCTACATTTTTTTATGATTTATTCTGTATTTGAAATCTCTAATGTTAGCTATTATGAAATTAGTTTTACTTCCACATTGTGGGATAAAATTATTTATTTTAAAACATTTAAAAAAGATTTCAAAAGATTTTCTTTTTGCCTTAAGAATCTTTTTAAAAATAACCGATTCACCCCCCCCCCCCCCCCCCCCTCTCGATTAGTCTCGGGCTAATTCATAAAGGTTTAACAACCCTTACAAACTTTTAAGTGGTATCAGAGTGAGATTCATAAATTAAGTTTTAGAAAACTTTAAAAAAAAAAATCAATGGTTAACTTTGGAAGTCATAATATTACAAAAGTATTCTCAATCACATGATCACCTTCATTTGATAAAATTCCTTTTGATTTTTTGAAAATTCTCAATCTATAGATTATCACATATAGATATTAGTTTAGGAAGGATATTCTGTACCTTCACATTTAGTAAATGGCGTTAAAACTGAAATACCTTTTTTTGAATGGAGTACATATGATAGAGATTTAGCCTAATTGAATGCCAAATGTTTGAACTATTTTTCTATGCTTTGAAATATGAAAATTACATGTGTGTTTCTACTTACACTACTGGTAAGAAAATTTAGGATAAACTCTTCATAATATATGAAAAAACAAAGGAAGTGAAACAATCTAGGTTAAATATTCTTCTTCATAATTATGAACTTTTTCACATGAAGCCTAGTGAATCTATTTCTAAAATGTATACTAAGTTCACTCAAATTATTACTTCCTTGCATGCCTTAGGAAGAAAACTTACTAACTATGAAAAAGTTAACAAGATTTTATGTTGTTTACCTTCTTCCTATAATGTAAAAATCACTACGATTATTGAATTTAAAGATCTGAATGTTTATTCCATTGATAACTTACTTGGGTCACTCATTGCCTATGACCAAGGAGTGAGACAAATGCAGCTTGATGCAGGTGAAAGAGAAAAGAGAAAACTATAATATTAAAGGCTAATGATTCTGACATTGACTCTTCTGGATAAGATGATGATGATATTGCACTGATGACTAGATAATTCAAGAGCTTTTTAAAGAGAAAGCAAAAACATCATCAGTAATGGAATAAAGGTAAGAATAGTAAAAATTCTAAAATTTTTTTTGATATTATATGCTTTGAATGCAGGAAGCCAGGGCACCTGAAGTCTAATTGCTCAACTCTTAAAGCTCACCCAAGCAAGGAGAAGGGTGAAGAAAAACCTAAATTCAAGAAGGATAAGCAAAGGACTCAAAAAACTTTCTAGACAAACTCAGCATTAGACTCTTCTGAAATTGAAGAAGAAGAGGAGGTAACTAACCTATGCTTAATGGCAGATAATCATCTTCATCATTCTGATCAAGAGGAGGTATGTGAGCTTACCTATGATCAGTTATTCAAAGTTTTAGAAAAAATTCATACTGCATATAGGAAGCTTAAAAAATCACATGTCAGCCTTAAATCTGACTTTTTAATTCTGCTAAAAGAGCATGAATGCTTGAGAAAAGATCATTTCATTCTGGATAGTAATCACATGGCTTTGTTAGATAAATTTGATATTTTAAACAAGAAGCATTCTGAATTAACTATTGAACATGATTCCATAAAAATATCATATGTTGAATTAGAAATGAATTTAAGAAATTAGAAACTCTTGCATCTTAACTAAATAATAAGGAGCATGCATTGAAAGTAGAAAATTTAATTCTTGAAAGTGCAAATAAGTTTTTACAAGCTGAATTAACTACTTTTAAGAAAAATAAAAAATCACCTTCACTTGAAGAGTTTCAAAAACCATCATCAAATCATGCATCATTCAAACCTAGGAAGAGACACTATAACCCAAATAGATTAGTAAATCCTTATCCTAGTGTTAGATATTTTTTTGTGGCATGCTATGACATATCTCCTACACCATTTACTATAGAACACATTTAGTGTAGAGACCAAAATTTTAAAATTCATAGCATAACATGCATATATTTCATTCTTCTTTCCATAAGATGGGACCCAAACTTATTTGGGTTCCCAAATCTAATATCTGATGATTTTATAGGTGTGCTCTCACAAAATGTCTTGTGAGAGTATGTGGTACTTGGACAGTGAATATTCAAGTCACATGACTGGAGATGCAAATCAATTCATTTCACTAGAGGTTAGGGCAGGAGGCAAGGCGACACTTAGAGAAAATACCACCAAGAGAGTGGTGGGCTCATGTATAATTGGCAACTCAAAATATTTTATTATTAAAAATGTTTTATTGGTAGATTGATTAAAATATAATTTGCTCAGCATCATGCAGCTCTGTGATAAAAGCTTCAGCATAAAATTTCTGTCAACTAGCTACATAATAAGCTTAAATGAAAAACAATTTTACAGGGAAGGAGAATCAATAATGTGTACATGCTTGATCTAAATTGAATTAAATTTGATACTACTCTTTGCCTAAAAATAATTACTGATGAATCCTTGTTATGGCATAGAAGATTGTGTCATGCAAGCATGAAAAGTCTTAGAAAAATCACCCAAAAAGACTTAGTGAGAGGCATACCCAAAGTAGAGTTCACTAAGGACCACCTATGTGATGCCTATCAGTTAGGAAAGCAAGTCAAATCCTCCTTCCACTCAATCAAGGACATCAACACTAGCAAACCTTTAGAAGTTCCTCACATGAATCTCTTTGGACCCGTTAGCACTGCAAGCCTAAGAGGGAAAGTCTTTGGGTATGCAATTGTTAATGATTACTCGAGGTTTACTTAGGTTAGATTTCTATCTTATAAAAGTGAATCATTTGATGAGTTTAGGTCTTTTTCCACTTGGATTTAGAGGAAACTAGATTGTCAATTTTAGCCATTCATAGTACTACTGTGGAGAATTTAAGAATGAAAATTTTAAATCTTACTGTAAGAAGTAAGGGATATATCATAATTTTTATTTCCTAGGGCCACTCAATAGAATGGGATAGTTGAAAGAAAGAACAGGACCCTGGTAGAAGCCGTTAGAGCCATGCTAGATGAATACTCACTTTTTAAATACTTCTGGGCAAAAGCGATGAATGCAACCTATTATATTATGAATAACGTTAATGTTAGATCCAAGCTGAATAAGACACCCTATGAAATCCTTAAGTGTAGGATACCCACCTCTCTCACCTTCATGTCTTTGGATGTAAAGTGCTCATTCTGAATAATGGGAAATCTCAACTACAAAAGGTTTGACCCAAAATCTGATGAAGGAGTGTTCCTAGGTTACTCAAATATTGGAAAATCTTATAGAGTCTTTAATAAAAGGATACTAGCAGTAGAGGAGACCACTCATATTATATTTAATGAATCTGATAATTCTAGAGAGTCTAGAGTGAAAGAACAAGAAGTAATAGAAGTCACCCAAGGAGTAGAATCTATAAATTTGGAGGAAAGGTAGAACCTGAAAACTCACTGCCTAGAGAATGTAGATATTTTTCAAGTCATCCTAAACAATTGATCTTAGGAGACCTATCTGAAGGTGTTAGAACTAGGTATAGACTTAGAAAAGAAGTAAACCACTCTACCTTCATCTCAATGATTGAACCCACCAATATAAATCAAGCCCTTTCTGATAAATTCTAGATCCTAGCCATATAAGAAGAGCTAAATTAATTTGTGAGAAATAATATTTGGGAACTAGTTAAAAGACCTAAAGACCAAAGTATTGTTGGAACTAAATGGGTTTTCAAAAACAAAATGAATAATTCTGGCGTAGTGGTGAGAAATAAAGCAAAATTAGTGGCTAAGGGGTATAACCAGGTAGAAGGATTTGACTTTGAAGTGACCTTTGCCCTTGTAACTAGATTGGAAGCCATTATGGTGTTATTATCCTTTGCATGCTTTAAGAAATTTAAACGGTACCAAATGAATGTCAAAAGTGCCTTTCTGAATGGGATAATAAAAGAAGATGTGTACATTGAACAACCCCCAGGCTTTGAGAACTCATAATTTTTAATCATGTGTTCAAATTAAAAAGGCATTATATGGACTAAAATAAGCACCCAGAGCATGGTATGAAAGATTAAGTACATTCCTACTAGAGAGAACCAATGTCAAGGAGAGCATATACATCACCCTATTTATAAAAAAGGTAGGAGATGAAATACTCATTATTCAAATTTATGTTGATAATATTTTATTTGGATCCTATATAAAAGCCTTTGTGATAAATTTTCAAAAATAATGAGTAAAGAGTTTGAGATGAGTATGATAGGAGAACTAACCGACTTTCTTGGATTTAATATAAGGTAGAAGGATGATGGAATTTTTCTTAATCAATCAAAATATATTAAGAACATCCTTAAGAAATATGAAATGGATAAATCCATGCCAATAAGTACTCTCATGAGTTTAACTATTCAGTTAGATAAGGATTCAAATAAAAAATCAGTTGATCAAAAGAAATTTAGAGGAATAATTAGATCACTTCTTTACTTAACTACTAGTAGACCTGATATTATGTTTAGTGTTTATCTCTGTGTAAGATTTCAGGCAGATCTAAAAGAGTCCCACTTGATTAATGTGAAGAGAATCCTTAGATATCTCTTAGGAACCCAAGATCTAGGAATCTGGTATCCTAGGCATAGCACCTCCTTTAAAATTATAGGATATTCTGATTCAGATTTTATAGGATGCAGAGTTGATAGGAAAAGCACTTTTAGAATATGTCAATTTATAGGGCAGTCCTTAGTTTTCTGGTCCAAAAGAAAGCAAAACTCAGTTGCCCTATCCATTGCTGAAGCTGAATACATAGCCTTAGGAAGTTATGTGGCCCAAGTCCTTTGGTTAAAACAATAAATACTTGATTTAGAATTACCTGTAGGGACCATTTCAATCTTATGTGATAACACTAATATCATCTATATTTCAATGAATCTAATCCAACACTCTAGGACAAAACACATAAACATAATGCATCATTTTATTAGGGATCATGTTACCAAAGGAGATATAGAGCTATACCATGTACCCACTAAATATCAACTTACTGATATCTTTACAAAACTATTGGCCTTTGAAACCTTCAACATCTTAAGAACCAGATTAGGTGTGTGTTGACCTCATTATTCGAGGTCAATTTCTCAGAATCAACTATAACACCTAGTCTTCGTAGCCTAGTGTAGACGTCGTCTCTAAAACTTCTTTTAGGAGGATGCCTAATGACGTAGCATCGACTCAACCTCCCAATTTGACCTAAAATCAAGCCATGTAAAGTTATTATAATTTAAATTCATCAAAATTAAAGTTAATAAAACCCAAATTCGATCCAAATCGACTCATCTCAAATCGACTTCTTTAAATCGAACTTTGCGATGCAAATCAACACGAGACTGAGTTAAATTAACTCGGCACGAATTTAGTTTAACAACCATGTCTTCTATTAAATCCAAACTAACTCGTCTCGAACCCTTTTAAAATTAAATCAATGTTAATTGAGTTGAATTGATCAAATCAATCCATTATAAATGTATGTTTAAATAAAATTCATTAATTTAATTCATTTTTTTAAAATCAATTCATCATTTTTTTTATTAAAACTAAACCTCCAAAATCTCTTAAATACAACATTTAATAGCAGCCATTTAATTAAAAGGATAGAATTGTAATTTTCCTATAAAAAAATCCTAAAGCATGGGTGCGGATAGGGCTAGTTGAACTAAATCCCTCACAATCTCCCTCTCTTCTCAATGCTTCGCACAACTCCTCCCTCCTAGTGCAAAAAAACCCCCAGAACCATCCCCCTCCAGTACGCAACTCATCCTCCTCTCCCTAGGATTTGTAGGTAAGAAACGAATGCCCCCAGGCTCTCATTTGCATAGCCCAGGTCCGAACCTCCCCAATTCGCAAAAAGTCCCAGGCCTTCGTTCCTCTTTTCTTTGTGCGACACCAAGGCCGGTGCAACCTCCCGTTGCCCCACTGTTCGCTGGCCTCCAGGACCGAACCGCCTAGCCGACTATTTTCCCCCTTGCTCTAGGTATATTTTCTCATCTCTTTTCTTCTTGTTTCTCTTCGTCCCATCCTCCTTCTTCAAGAATGACAACGGTTATATGATTAATCCATCAAATGAGCTTGTATAGAATTCATATTTTGCTGTTATAGTTAAATTCCTGCAGTTTTTATGGATGAAACACTCTATTTCTTAAATATTTCATTTAAGAGATCAACCTAGATGATTTTGCAAAGTGTGAAAGTGTCTTATGTGCCGATATGGTTCCCCTTATTAATTCATTTTGGTAATGAATTTGTTAGCGTTGTCTAGTTAATCATGTTCTTGTTAATCTTGGATTGTTGGTTAATACAATTAAGTTTTATAATTGATGGGGTCTTATGACTTCTCTGTTACAAAGAATTCTTTCTTTTGGAGATTGATTGTTTAGAGGAAACATGAAGTTTTCTTTGTCATTTCAAAGTTCCTTGATTAGGGATGTAGTTCCTTGCTAGATTAGTATTGGGATGTTACATTTTAGCATAAATGTTGAAATGAAAAGTGTAGTGTGTCTGTGTACTGGAGAGTGTGGATCGTGAAATGTGAAGTGTGTGTATAATTTGAAAAGTGAATTAAGTGATTTGTGTTTGACTTCAAATGTGAAATGTGTAAATGTGGAATAGTAAAGTGTATGGAGTGTTGAAGCGATTTGGATTGTTTTGAAAGTGAGATGTGTATTTTTGAAAGGTAAAGTTTGTGTATGGTTTGAAAAGTAAATTTTGAGATTTTGGAAAGTGAAAAGCGTATGTTTCGAATGGTCTTGTGTGGGAAAATAAAAAGTGGAATTGTGGAGTTTATATGTATTTGGAATTATGTGTTATGGGGAATGGAATTGTGAAATTTATATGTAAGTGAACTTGTGTGTTTGAAAATTGGAATTGTGGAGTTTGTATAAATTTTGAGAATTGAGAAATATAAATGTGGGAAAGTAAAGTGTGTGTTGAAAGGTGTTGTGTGGGAAAATGAAAAGTGGAATGTGGGATTTTAAAAGGAAAAGTGGTTTTGATAAAGAGTGAATTTTGAAAAATGAAAGTTTATGTTGAAAGGTGAAAGATGTGTGTTTTTGAAAGGTAAAGTGAGTGATCTTTGGAAACTGACAAGTGTATTGTTTTCAAATGATTTTACATGAGAAAGATGATGTGTGAGATTGTGGGGCTTTGAAAGGTAAGGTGTTTTAATAGGTGTATATCTTGAAAGGTAAAAATGCGAGAAAGATGAAAAGAAAGGGTTGGATTATGAGAAATCAAGTTTGTGTATGTCGGATGATGTGTTTAAAATGTGTAGAAAATGAAAGTTTTAAAGAAAGTAAAAGCTATCTTTCTCTCTCTACCTCTCTCTTTCTCCTTCTTCTTCCCCCTTTCTTATGCCTTGGGGTGAATGTTGGAAAAAATGCAAAGTATGCTTCAAAAGAGAAAAGTTCAAAAGGTAAATAATCTGAGCTGGTGCGTAAGCCTGAAGAAAGGTACATTTTTATTTTTATTAAAATTCAATTATTTCATCATTAACTATTAAATGTGCTTCTAATCCTTATTTTATTCTCTTTATTTGCATGAACTGTGAGGAATGGTACCGATCGAGTGAACAAAAGGAAATGGACAAATGGCGTCATTCGCCTCTATCCAACTGGCTAGAGGTGCTACGTGCAGAACCACCAGGTCATAGCCCTCGGTGTTTTAAGTTTTCTTAAAACCTAGAAATCCCCTAGGAGGCCCTTAGTGTGGTTTGTGCGAACCCCTCCCCTTTAGGTCCCTATAGTAACTTCAATTATATTATGATTAATTTTATTTTATTTTATTTTAGATCCTTAAACCCTTTACACATGCGCAGTGTCCTAAGGGTTAGTGATAATAAAATTTCATCATCCCATACAATATTAGCGACATTTAAAGATAAAAATTAAGGATCGAGTCTTAGAAAACTTAGACTTAGGATGCATGCACAGTTTAGGATAGAAATACAGAACATAGAAAACTTAGTAACATTCTCCTTGACTTTTCAACAAACTAAATTCAATCAACTAGAAAACTTCAATCAATAACTAATCTAGGATATATCCAAACCACATAGCCTATTACACACACTTAGATTTATTTGCTAGGACAACTGACTTTAGCTTTAAGTTAGGTCGGTGTTTACTTTCTTGCTGTTGTGTGACGAGTTTTCTCGGGGTTTCTACTGCATGCTGGTTGTAAAATTGTTGGTGTGTTTGTTTATTTACTTTTACTGCCCTCTGTGATATGATGCGATGGGCGATAGATTACCCCTAGGTTAGGAATGATCTGGATGCTCATAAAATTTTATACATGTGGCCATGCTCATGTAGGGCTAAATCAAAGGGGGCAAAATTAAATATTTAAATTAATAAAATTTTCTGTAGGTCCAAAATGCTAAGCCCGCTTAAAATTAAAAGAGCATGGCCAAGTATGGCTGGTGAATTTAATTTAAATGTGAATATACAACTGCTTGGGAATGATTTTATTATAAATGCTTAGGATAACCCTGCAAGTGGTCTAGATTTTCTTTTTCTTTATGGGATATAAATGAAATGAAAATGTAATTTGTTAAAGTTAAGTGTTGTGAAAGTGATTTAAAAGTGGGATATCACACCCAGCTCAAAATCCAAAGAGAAGAGAATATCTCTTAGGGGAATGTTCTTTTCTATTTGGAAAGCCAAGCTAGGGTGATTCTAAAATCCAAAGGGAAAAAAATACCCCTTCGGGGATGAGTTTCTTTTCATTTGGATATCCAGGCCTGGCGGATCCAAGGAGCTCGTAAAGGAAAGAAGACAAAGGAAAGAAGACATAGGAAAAAAGACAAACGAGAGAAGATAAAGGAGAGAAGATGAAGAAGTGAAGAAAAGAACTATATCCCATTTCAAAATCACTTGTGTCAGTCTTAGGAGTAGAATCCGGGTTATTGTCAGTGGTACCCGGCCACTTTACTCTTCAGCAGACCCTGGGTTGTAAGTAAAATGGCACTTGCCATATGGACTCTGGACATTATATTTTTGGCTAATTTAATTTGATTGTTTACATTATTTGTGTAGTATTTTTTTTTTAGGATTCTTGCATGCCGTATTTTGTTTTATTCTGGATACGATCGGAGTGTTTTTTCTGTAAGGGCACAATAAAATATTTTCTATTTGAAATTTAAATAAAATTTTTAGGCTCATATAGTAACTCTAATGATCTAATAAGTAAGCTCGGGATCGCCGAGAGTCAGCATAAGCATATTATTACTTTCTTTTTCTTGTTAGGCACCTCCCCACCTGTGGGTTCTAGCAGACCACCTGGCCTATTAGGGTGCAGTTCTGTCAAGGAAATGTTGTGCAATCTCTAGGGAAAAATCTATTTTTTAAGCCTGATTTTAAAACTGCTTCATAAATCATTTTATACATTTGAGTCAATTAGCATGCATTACATTAGATACAAATTAAAAGAGCTTAAAATTTTAATTGCATTACGCTCTCAAGCATCATTTACCCTATATAAGTAAAGGGGCCAATTAGGATCTGTCTTAGATGTCGGCCCCGATTTCTCAAAACTTAAACAACGTCCCAACCCATCTTTTATAAAGATGCTGGACAGATGATTTTAAAGCGCCTATGTGTTTAACTGGCTCCCTAATTCAGGCCGGGGTAAGTCCAGATTTACACTGCATTAGATAGGTTTGGGTCACTACTTAGTAGTACCCAAATTAGATTTAGATTATGAGGCAAATTTTTAAATCTTAAGTCCTCACTCTCTGGGAATATAATCTCAAATTTCTAATAAAATGCCAACTCAAACATAAAAAAATTTCTCTCTTAAAATGTAAAGCCCAACATAGAGTAGACTGAGGTTGCCTCTAAGCTTCTCAGAATCCAGCACCTACTACTTTTTCTCCTGTGACTCGCTAAGAACTGTTCAATGTTGAGCTTTCTCCTTGAAAAATTCCTTTTCCTTTCCTTTTCTTCTACTTTGTAATCAAAGGGTATGAAATCACTGCTTTAATCAAGAGTTTTCTTAGGAATACCCCTCCTAAGATGTAATTAACTATAGGGGCTTGCCTCTATAGGGATTTGGGAACTCCAGATTAAAATAAATCTTATTTTTTCCTATAAAATAAGAGAAAAATCTCTAGGAATGCAGATGTCTTATTTTTTAAAAAAACTCACTTCTAATTTTAAATATACTTATAGAATATTATTATTATCTTTTCAGATAAGATAATATTCTACTTGTTATATTCGATCTTAGAAATGATGAATTTTATAAAACCCCATCTTATTTTTAGATGTCTTAAAGAATGTTATGTTCATCTTTTAAGATGATATAATGTTCCCCTTTTTACATCTAATTAAAAGGAGGGATAGATTTTTAAAACTATATTTCTATTTTTAAACACACTCTACAGAATTTCATATTCACCTCTCGAGTTGATATGTTATTCTTGGAATTGTATCTAATCATAGAAATATTTTTTTTTCAAAACCCTATTTTGATATTGAATCCATTGTAGAATATTATGTCGGTCTCCCGAGACTGTACTTTATTCTCAATGCAGTATTCAATTATAAAATAAGAGAAATCAAAATCTGCGTGGTAAAACAACAAAATTTCCCCATCAGTGTGATAGATATTCATGCTTGAAATTGACACTTTCTATTTCTGTTCTTTTTATTTTTTATGCCTATTTATGTTTATGTGTTTATGTTTTATACTTTTGTTTTAGTTGTCTTGTATTTCTATTATCAAATATTTTTCTTAAAAAAAATTGTGTTTATTTTCTCTGTCAAGTGGTTCTTGTATTTCTTTTAATGTTGGGTTATTTTCTGTGCTCTTTGCTTGAAAAATTTTTAGACTAGTAAAATATTGTTTCTGTTGATCATACGGTATGACTTATATTCATACTGTACAAACTAAATTATACTGTACGACTTTGATCGTACTGTACGAATGAATTCTTATTTTAATGCTCTTTGCTGTTTGTAATAAAAATACTTCTATTCTGACTTAAAAGTTTAAATAAGTAATTGCTGATATTTTTAAAACTAAAAGGATAAAAAAAATTATGAATTTACATATCTCTTCTTATTTTCTGTGCATGTTAATTCCTTATGTGAACTTAAAAATTTAAATCAAATTGGAATTGAAATGGTTGAAATGAAAACATATTCATTCTACTATATTTTTTTATATCATGGATATATTCTATAATTTGATAAATAAAATTCATTATTTTTCTAAATCAGGCTATTTATTCCTATTAGAAAGATTGGGTTTGCTTCGTAGATTATTCCTCCTTATATAAGAGAGTGAGTTATTCTTCTCTTTTATTTGGAAGATAATCATTAAAACTGGGATTCTTAAAGATTTAAAAAGGAAGCAATTTAAAAATATAATCAAAAGAGGCACAAAATGAGTCCAAAATTAAAAGATACTCATTGACGACACAAGTAAAAGAAGCACTAAGTGTATCAAAAATAAAAAATGTGCAATGCGGGCCAAAAGCTGATAAAGAGGCACAAAATGAGCCCAACTTAAATTAGCTATTCTTTCTGGTAAATCTTTAAATCTTAAAAAATCCCTATATTTCATAATTTGTTTAATACTTAATTTTGGAAAATCTCGATTCTTCATTCATCACTTTTACAGTAATATTTTATTTGATATATTTCATGCTAACAATTTGAAAAGTTTAAGTTTCCCTATCTAATTGTAATTCTTAAATTAGATTTTTGTTTAAACAAAGGACTTTAGCCTGTGAAGATTTTAAGCTGGGTATGCAAACTCTAGAGTCCAAATCCTTTGGTTGCAATAAAGTCAACACTTATCTTATTTGGCTTTTTTATTTGTAGAGTAAATTTATTACATTTTGAAAAATGCCCACAAGAGTTATCATAGCTATGATGTTATTTCTTTACCTTGAGTTATTAGTCTTTTTGAATCTGTTTGTTTTTTGTTTTTATTTCTGGTTCGATTTTTCCTTACTGTTGTTTTCCCTCTTTTTGTGATGTCAAAAGGGAGAGGATTATATTATTTATTAATATGTTATTGTATTGTTGATATGTGCTGGTGTGTTGTTATTTGTTTTCTTTTTTATATGGTTATCATCTAAGAGGGAGTTTAGAGGAAAGCAACTTTTTAAAAATCCTAAACAACAATGTTTGTCATCATAAAAAAGGGGGAGATTATTGTAAATCTGATTCAAGCACTATAATTTTGATGATAACAAATATTATTATGCCTGTTACTTCTTTCTCCTATTTCTGTGATATTTTGTGTACTAATATTTTAGGAATTCAGTCCACCTTTCACTTGTAATTTTGATCAGCTCAAGACTGGGTAGACTAAGGTTACAATCTATATTTTTCAATTTGTTATGTATTTTTCCCTTCTTAAGTCGTATCATGTAATTGGGTAAATATCATTGCTGAGTAACTTTACACACACATACAGGGGGAGAGAGAAACATATTTTTTGAGAGAGTTTTTTTAAGTAATTCGTACTGTACAATTTTGGCTTCATTTTGTATGACTTTATTTCATACTGTATGATTTTAATTCATACTATGCAATCTGTTGTGCTCTATCAAAACCCTAGCTGCTAGAGGTTAAGAAAGATACTAATTAGGTACTGATATTACAATATGATTTGGTTTGTATTGTACGCCCTAATTAAAATCTTTCTTAATTAATCTCTCAATATCAAGCAATCAAATCATGGACAATTATTATGATCGATTGTAGTGTATGATACCATTTGTATAATATGATTGACATTGTACAAGGCTGGTCATCCCATAGATCGTATCAAATAAAATCCATGATTTTTGTACTAATCATATTGTATGATGTACACAGTGCTAAACGATCGACAGTGTATGAAGTTGGCCGTCTCAAGTGTCATCCTAAATAAATAGAAGAAATTTTTATAATTACTACCATACAATATTTTGATCGTAGTGTACAAAATGTTATAAAGGTTAAATAGTTTATCTGTGTGAACTTGCTGGATGAGTCTAAATTATCCTGATCATACGGTATGATATGTGTATCATACTGTACAAATAAAAGATGAAACTCTTAAAAATTAGGGTTTCTTAAAGCCCACTACTTATGATTTTCTAATACTATTATTAGAAAATCTTTTTGTTGTTGAGTTGATCTGAGAGAGAGCTTAGAGAAGGAAGAGAGAGAGAGAGAGAGCTTTGGGAGAGAAGAAAGGGAGAGATCCTTGTCAGGGGGAGTTGTGAGAGATTCACAAAGGTTGCTCCAAGCAAGGTTTCCACCATCTTCTTTAAACTTCTTCCTTAGTTCCTTGGTGGCTCTTAAGAGACTTTCATCAGCATCAGATCCAGGTTCTCTGCCTTCACAAGGAGGGTGAAAAAGGATTCCAAGGTTCTCTGCCTACTCCAGAAGGGAGTAAAAGGATTGCATGGTTCTTTGCCTACTCCAGGAGGGAGTAAAAGGATTTTCAGGTTCTCTGCCTACTCTAGGAAGGAGTAAAAGTATTTAAGGTACTCTGCCTCACCGGGTCGATGGAAAGATTTTTTAAGGGCTTCTCCTCCTTACTGTGGGGGCAAAATAAGAAATGATACTTTTAGTGCAATACTTATAAAGGAGATTTCCGGGCAGTGGACGTAGGTCAAGTTGACCGAACCACTATAATCTATATGTTCTTTCTATTTACTTTTTTGCATTTGATTTTCATATTTTTCTGTGATTTATTCTGTGTTTGAAATCTCTGATTTTAGTTATTATGAAATTTGTTTTTCTTCCGCATTGTGGGATAAAATTGTTTGTTTTAAAATATTCAAAAAGATTTTCTTTTTTCCTTAAGAAATTTTTTAAAAATAACCAATTCACCCCCCCCCCCTCCCCCCCCTCTGAGTTAGCCTCGGGCTAGTTCATAAAGGTTTAACAACTCTCACAAACTTCTATTTTTTTCTTATCATTTCTCCAATACTTTTTATTTTATGATTGAATTGAAGACGTACTTTCTTTCTATTTTACCCAAGTTTTACTAATTTTTGAGTTTTGGGCTAATAAAGTGAACATAATGCAAGTACTAATGTATACTCTTGTACCTTAAATGAAATTATAGATGTTTTTGATATCTTTTATTCTTAATTTAATACATTTAATACATAAAATGGCCTTGTGTGTATTTAGTATCTAGTCTGATGTATTACCTTGATGGAGGAATATTGGAATAAATTAGAGTTGGGAGAGATTCAAGGAAATGCTCAAGAAATTTCCTTGTAATGCTTTACCTAATTGGTTGGTTATTCAGACTTTTTATAATAGATTGGTAGGATCCCTTAGGTTGATTATTTATGTAGTAGTTAGAGGATCTTTAATGTCTAAGCTATTTGATGAAGTATATGCAATAATTAAGGAAATGGCTACAAATAATTTCCAGTGGCCTTCTGATGGGATGAATCATAAGAGAGTAGAAGATTTTTATAAATCTGATGCTTTATACATTTTAACTGCTATGTTTAAAAAGTTATGTAGTAGCTATGTTTAAAAAGTTAGATACTATTGGTGTTAGTTCAAGATCAGGATCACTTATGTAATTCGAAGAGCTTGATTTAAATTTTATTGGAGAAAATAATATTCAAAGGATTGAGAATGTGAATATCATTGGAAGACCAAATAATCTATATTCCACTACTCATAATTTAGGTTGGAAGAACCACCCTAATTTTGGTTAGTCTAATAATAATGTTGGTGATAATAATTAATGGAATGCAGGTCAATTAAATCATGAAAACAAATTAGAATAATCCTCAATAACTTGTAGTAAACCCTAGATCTTCTCATCCTTCAGGTTTTAATCAAAATAGTTAATTCAGAGATAGGAAGACACCTTTGAAAGAGGTAGTGATTTAATTGTGAACTTAATTGCAAAGTCAAGCTGCTTTAATCAAAAACTTAAAAAATTAATTAGGATAGTTTGAAATCCCTTTTAGTAGCAGACCCTTTGGATCATTGCTTGGCAGTACTAAAGTTAATCCAATGGAGAAAAGTAAGGATCTAAGTGTGGACCACTTGAGGAGTGGTAGTGATGCACCCCAGCCAAAATGATAAATCTAGGCAAGTCTATCTGAAGACTATAAATTTAACACTATTTGAGAGACAACCCAATTGTATTTTATGTTTGAGTTTCTTTTTAGTTATCTATTTATTTTCTTATGTGTTATGTTATTTGTATTTTGTAATAGTCTTTATTTACTTTTATTTAAATTCTTTTTGTTGTGCATAATTTATATTTGATTAAATTCTTGCATATACTTAACTGTTGAAAATTATCCTCTACATAGCGCTTGAACTTTGATTATTTATTTAGTCAAAATAAAAATAGTAATTAAAATTATTTAAAATTAAGAATAATAATAAAACCTGAGATGATAATTTGAATGAATAAAGCATGATAATTCATAATTTGAAAGTCTTAATATATAACTAAGGAAGATCGTTTAAGTCATTAACTTGTCTTGAACATAAAAACTATACACTCATGCACTGACTACTAAATTAAAGAATTAATAGTTGAGTTTAGGGAAAAGAAGTGTGCAGCTTAAATTATGAAGATAATTGTAAATATAACTATGAAGTTTGCAATCTTATTAAATCCTTACATTAATACATTTAAGATTGCTAGAGGCACAACAACAACAACAACATCAAGCCTTTGTCCCACTACGTGGGGTCGGCTACATGAATCCTTTTTCTCCATTGTGCCCTATTAAAAGTCAAATTCTTCTTTAAATCTAATAAAGAAAAATCATTTCTAATATTTTTTAACCAAGTCTTTTTAGGTCTACCTCTACCTTTCTTAACATAAGTCAAATCTAATACCTCTACTTTCCAAACCGGGTCATCAGAAGGCTGTCGTTTTATATGACCAAACAATTTAAGGTGACTCTCTCTAATCTTATCTTCCATTGGAGCTACTCCAACCTTAACTTAGTATTTTGCTTCTCTTTTAATGGCCAACATTTGGCACTATAAAGCATTGTAAGTCACACTAATATCTTATAGAATTTTCCCTTAAGTGTTTGGGGGACTTTTCTATCAAACAACAAGCTCAATGCATTCCTCTACTTCAATCATCCAACTTGAATTCTACTGATAATATCCCCATCTATTTCACCATCACTCTGAATAATAGATCCAATATATCTAAAATGTGTACTCTTATTAATGACTTGATCACCCAAAGTCACAATCCCCTCACTAGGTCTATTACTACTAAAATTACACTCCATATATTCTGTTTTAGATCTACTCAAGCCTAAACCTCTAAACTCTAAGGTTGACCTCCATAATTCAAGTTTACCTTCAAATCCCTCTCTAGTCTTATCAAAAAGAAGAATATCATTAGTAAAAAGCATACACCAACGTACATTCTCTTGCAAATGTCTAGTGAGAACATCCATGAATAAAGCAAAAAGATATGGGATTAAGGCAAATCCTTGATGTAATCCAACCAAAATAGGAAAATACTTGGTCAAATTATGTTGTGTTTGAACACAAGTAATAGCTCCTGCATACATATCTTTAATTATTTGAATATAAGCATTATTAACTCCTTTATTTTCAAGAACTCTCCATCGCACTTCTCTTGGAACTTTATCATATGCTTCTTTAAATCAATAAATATCATATGTAGATCCTCCTTATTCTCTCTATATTTCTCCATCAAACCTCTCAATAAATGTATGACTTCCATAGTAGACCTACCCGGCATGAATCTAAATTGATTTTGAGAAACATTAGTATCACGCCGCAACCTACGCTCCATAACTCACTCCCATAGTTTTAAAGTATGACACATTAACTTAATTCCTCTATAATTCACACAATCTTGTGCATCACCTTTATTCTTAAAAATAGGAATTAACACACTAATTCTCCACTCATCCGGCATCCTTTTAGTAGTCAAAACAGTATTAAAAAGTTTAGTAAGCCAAGAAATTCCTTAATCTCCTAAGTATTTCCACACCTCTATTGGAATATCGTCAGGTCCAACAACTTTTCTACCCTACATTTTCTTTAAAGCCTCTCTAACTTCGATTTTACTTATATGCCGATAAAAATAAAATTCTATATTTTCATTTAGGGTGCTAAGGACCCTAAAGTTGATCGTATTTTCACATTCTTCATTAAAAAATTTAGCAAAATATCTCATCCACCTTTGTTGAATATCATCTTCTAAGAAAAGTACTTTTCGATCTTTATTCTTAATACACTTCACTTGAACTAAATCCTTACTAATCCTATCTCTTTCTTTAGCTAACTTATACATATATCTTTCTCCTCCTTAGTATTTAATCTATTATATAAATCATTAAAAGCTAAGATCTTTGCATCACATATTACTTTCTTAGATTCCTTACATGCCTCTTTATATCTTTCCCAATTATTAGAATTTTTATATTTAAACCAATTTTTATAATAAATCTTCTTATTTTTTATATTTTTTTGCACATTTGTATTCCACCACCAAGTATTTTTACTATTAGGAGATTTTTCCTTTGATACTCCAAGCACATCTTTTGCAATATTCTTAATATCACTAGCCATTTTTTCCCACATAACATTAACGTCCTCATGCATAGACAAAATATTAAGATCTAAAATCTCACTCTCAAAAATATTTTTGTTAATATTCTTTAAATACCCCCATCTAATAATTGAGGTTGGGTACATAAATTTTTTGCCCCTTTACTTTATTTTTATATTTTATGCCCCTTTATCTTAAAGTCCAAAATTAATAATCGATATTGGTTACATAAATTTTCACTAAAAATAACTTTATAATCTTTGTAATCTAAATAATCTAACTTTCTGATAAGAAAATAATCAATCTGACTTGTACTATATCCATTTTTATAAGTGATGAGATGCTCATCTATTTTCTTAAATAAGGTATTAGCAATTAAAAAATCATAAACTAAAGAAAAATCTAATATGGTCTTATCACCTTAATTTGTCGTTCTAAATCTATGGCCACCATGAATGCTTTTAAAATCATCTACCTCTCTACCAACATATCCATTTAAATCTCCTCCAATAAAAACTCTTTATTCAAGAGGTATCTTTTATATTAATTCTTCTAAGTTATTCCAAAATTTTAATTTTGAACTCATATCCAAACCTACTTGAGGAGCATAAGCGTTTATAATATTAACAATCTTAGCATCAATAATAATCTTTAAAGCTATAATTCTATTTCCAATTCTATTAATTTTTATAACATTATCCTTCAAACTCTTATCTATAATCACACCTACACCATTTCTAGTATGGCTCCTACCCGAATACCATAGTTTAAATCCTAAACTATCAATCTCCTTAGCCTTCTCTCCAACCCATTTAGTTTTCTGAATGCACAAAATATTTATCTTCCTATGAATTATAATATCTATTAATTTCATTAATTTTCCTGTAAGGGAACCTATATTCGAAGTTCTAATCCTAATTTTAGTTTCATGGACTAGCTTCTTTGCCCACATTCATCCTTGATGTGGGAACCCTTGCTTATTTAATAATGCACCTGGGAGCCGATGCAGTGGCCCTTGCACACGTGTCATTGTATTCAGGCCATACAGCACATCGCTTCTAGGGGACGCCCTAATATTAAGATTGCTAGAGGGATAAAGAAAAAATTGATATTCAAAATCATTAATATATACTCTAAGTATGAAAAGGTGGAAAACATGAAAAATTAAAAGAGAGTTTAAATAGGAAAAAGATTAGTACATTCAAAAATTGATATCAATTGAAGCTCAAGTCAAAAAAAGCATCATAATACTTAAATTAGTTGGGATAATATAAGCAAACTAATACATATGATGGCGCACTAATGAACTTTTAATTTAACTACAAGCAAAACTAATCTCTAAAATGATATATTATTTATATCTAAAATCAGAAGTTAAAATCTGCACATACACTTATGATGGATAAGTTCAATTAGAGCAATAATAAGCATGATTGCTTAGACTAATTATTTAAGCTTTTTAAATTAGCATTACGTCTTTGATCATTCCATATTACTTCTTAATTGTGATGTATTATCTTACATTTTAGTAATTCTAAATTATCATTTTTTTATTTTAGCTTATTAAGCTAATTAATAGGTGATTACACCATTGCTTGACAACAAGCAAGAGTTTAAGCCAGGGAGAATTTTATATGTGTAAATTTTGTATATTTTATTATCTTAAATATCAATAAAAATATGTTATTATAGTTATATTTATATAGGAAAATCTTAATAAAAGGTAAAAATTTATAAGCATTGAATTAACACCGTAGTGTCTACAACGCCTCGGCACCAGATTAGAGAATTGCAGCACTGGAGCCTTAGAAAAAATAATAAATAATTCAACACCCCAACAGAGTCAAGGGAAGCATTGTATTGTTATAAATTAGCACCGCAGCACCTGAGTCTCAGGAATTTGAGCGCCGAAGTGTCAACTATTACAACATCGCGGTGCTGGATTACACATTCAAGTTTTTCAGTGCTCAACTTTTACAGTGCCATGCTGGAGCAATTACCAAATTGAGGAGCCATACTGAATCAGTTGAGCAATGTACTATTCTAGCCAATAGATATGCTAAGTCAGTGCAGCAACGTAGCACAATAAGCCTAGTAGCGGTGAGGTGTTATTTCATCTCATAACGTCATAGCATCACCATGTCAAGCACCACAATGCTTGAGGCCATTTCTATATTTAATATAAATAGTTTTTTAGTTCTTTTGTTTAAAGTTCTAATAATTTTAGTAGAGTTCTGTAATTTCAAGTGTTTCATTACTTCCCCCTTAGAGTAAAGTCTATGGGAGACTAATGAAGTATACGATACTTTATTTAGAGATCTTAGCCTATATTATTTAAGTAATCATACTATTGGAGGAGGAAAGAGTGTGGTGAATTTCATTTATATTATCCTGGTAAATTTTTTTTCATATTATTTATCCTATATCTTTTCTTCTCTAATTGAAATGAAGATATATTTTCTTTCTATTTTATCTATCTTACTAATTTTTGAGTTTAGACTAATGATGTGAACAAAATGCGAGTACTAAAGTAGACTTTTATATCTTAAATAAATTTATGGATGTTTTCAATATTTACCATTCTTCATTTAATGCAAATAATGGCCATGGGTATAGTTAATACCTAGTGTTATGTATTACCTCGATGGATGAATCTTGGAATAAATAGGAGTATTGGAATGGAATGTTGGCATGCTTAGATATAAGATTTTAAACCTTCTAGGTTTTATAGAGACATTAGAATTATAGGAAGGTCATAAACCACCTTTTCACTCCTACAAACTCGACAGAGATCATAGGATGCATATGCACTTCAGCAATTAAAAGTCTCATTAGAAAAACTTTATTATTTTATATGCATTAGTCTAAAATATACTTTATATATTAGTATCTCATCATTTTTTATTCTCTGTAATTGGCAGAAACTCAAACCCTTGATTTTTTTTAGTAGGGTAAACCATGCATCTATATTAGAAAGTACATGTTTGATTGCAATCCAGTATAACACTTTCTTGTGGGATTGACACTCTCTCAATCACTTTATTACTTGATTGACATGTATACTTGCATATCTAATGGGAAATCTATATCAAAGAAAACCTAAGCATTAATTAACCCAAAGTATATTCTATTTTTTAAATGCATTCAATTATTCATTTCTATGCATGCATGTCTCCATCCCCATCACCAACAAGATTATACTCAACCTCCTCAAGAAAAAGATTAAGGTCGGTAACAAAAAAGGATAGAACTACTTCTTTCAGTATTATGGTCCCTCATAATAACTCCATCAACCGCCACAGGTCACACACCCTTCTCTCTATTATATGGTATTGATGTTATACTCCTAATAGAGCTTGAATTGCTAAGATAAAGGGTGCTAACCATTACTCACGACATGATCACTGAATCCTAAGAATGGGAAGTATCCAATTAAGAAGGTTTATGGAAAGCCATCAGCTTATTTGAAGAACTTTTGAGTGCAAGACACACTCGATAAGAGGAAATAAAGCCAATAACCACCCAATATTAAAATCTTTGTGTCAAGAGGAAGACCTTCCAATGTAGTGACCTAGTCCGAAAGAAATCGGACATAAAAGCTCATCACTCTACCCCCGACTAATTAGTGAGTACTTGGGAGGGTCATTAAATTATATGCTAGCCTAGGAGCCTATCAATTATAAACCCATGACAAAACTAAAATACTCAGGACTGGAGTGCTGATGATCTCAAGCTGTTTTATCCATTATGGGAAAATAAAATTTTAAGTTTAAAATTCACGTAGATTTAGGGTGCTCCTATTCTTGTGATCGAATATGATATTGAGAATAGCATACTATCTTGAAAGATATAAATGATATTCTATAATGAATTCAAATATAAAAATAGGATTTTCAAAATCATTCACTTTTATAGTTAAATACAAATATAAGAATAACATACTATCTCACAAGGCAGAAATGTCATTCCAAAATAGTATTTAAAGATGAAAGTGCAGTTTGAAAATTCTTCATTTCTATTATCAAATACAACAATGATAATATCATATCATCTCGAGAGGTGAAAATGATATTCTATGAAATAATTTGAATATAAAATGAGTTTTTATAAAAATGTTAATATTCCTAAAGATTTTTCCCTAACTTATAAAATAAGATAGGATTTATTTTAATATGGAGTTATTAGTTTCTCATAAAGGAAAGCCTTTATGGTAAATCATATCTTAGAAAGAATAAATCTCCTAAGCATGCTCTCGATTAAAGTAGTGGCAGAGATTTTCTTAGATTTTAATGATTAAGACAAGAATGATAGGTAAAGAATTTTTGGAGGGTAATGGATAAATTTAGAATAATTCTTTCTAGAGGCCAAAGAATTAAAGAGTATGGAGCACTTTAAGATTATGGGATCTCCCAAAAGCACTCCAATCTATTATGTGCTGATCTTTAATATTTTAGATAGAATGTTTTATATTAGAGTTGGCATTTTATTAGATATTTAATATTACATTTCTAAATGGTAAGGACTTATGATTTGAGGTCTGCCTCAGAACCTAGATTTAAGTTAGGCACTACACAATAGAAACAGTATATGAATTTCTCAGCTTACATCTTCCTGAAGTGAAAAGCCAGCTAAATCACCTAATCATCTCAAAGCTATATTGTCCTGTCTTGGGTGGGCTGTTATCTAAGTCTTTGGAATTTAGGGCCAACATCTAAAGAAAATGCTAAGTAACCATGTACTTATGAATGGTAATATGCTTCTAGAACTGATACAATTAAATTTTAATTTTATTTTATTTCTAGTGTAATGCATGCTAGTGAAGTATCATAAATTATGAATGCTCAAAGTTTTTTAAAAAGGCTTTTAAAAAATATTTCTTTTAGAAGACTTGGCTTCTCCAGATTCAACACCTCATTCTCATAGGTCAGATTATTTGAACTCTACCATCAGGCAGGGAGGTGTCAATAATAAGGATAGAAATATGAAAATATACATGCAACCTCAGACGATCTCCAATTTACTTTCTTAGAGCAATTATCTTTGTATGTTATTTATTCCTAAATTTTATTTTTAAATTGTGAGTAAAAGAATTTTAATTTCTAAGAGCCTAGAAAAATTCTAAGCATAGGCACATGCAAGAAGGAAATCTATTAAAAATAGATAATTCTACTGTGGAAATAGTATAAACACAGTAATTTGAAAGAATATGAGTAATAAAAGTCCTTGTAAAAAATGTCACTTAATATACAACCTAGGGTTTATTGAAAGCAAAGATGGCAAGGCTCTACCAACAACAACCTAGATTGTACTCCAACGAAGTGACATAAATCTTTAAATAAGGCAATTTTCTTTTAATCTTCATTTCTTCTTCTTCAACTTAGTTCTTTTCTTTAGGCTCCTTGTCTATTCATCTAATAAGATCTCCAAATGAAAAGAACTCTGTAGTGAAGGTTGTTTCTTTTCTCTATGATCCCTATTCTTTCGAGAAAATGCCTTATTTTATAGATTTTTACAACTCTTATTATTTGTAAAATTACATTTTAAAAGAAAAAAGACTCAAAACTCCCTGCATGTTAGTGAAACTATTTATATAAAATTATTCCAAACATAAGCATAATTATTTGCTCATTTTTAGCAACTTATAAGCTTGGATATGCTTTTATTTAGTTAAGGGAGCTTAGGTTAGCAATTAAAGAACCTACAAAAATTTTGATTACCTTTGAAGCTTAATGATTATTTTGCCCCCTTTTATTATAGTTCTGCATAAGTATGTGCATCTGCAAAAAAATTGATCAACAATAATCATCCAGATTGCCCTAACCTAGGGAAATCTAAACAACCATCATAAATCACATTATAAGGATCAAAATATAAGCATCATAACATGAGCATCATAAATCAAATCAAACCATAGCAACCAGAATTCATTCACATATAAATTCACATCAATCTACATCATAGAAAAAATAATACATAAAAGAACAACGGACTAGCCTAGAATTAGAGTTGGTTGTCCTAGCAAACAATCTATAGTGTGTGTAAGAGATTGTATGGGTCGAATATGTTTTAAGTTGGTTATTGTTCAAAATTTTATATGGGTTGAATTTGGTTTGTTAAAATCTAAGGAAATTTTAATTTAAGTTTAAGTTTTAGTATTTTTAGTATTTTAAGATTTATTTTAGGATAGATTTTAATTATTGAAGGTTATTAAAACTTGGTTGTTTAAGGTATTTTGATTATCCATTTAGAGCTTTTAATCCAATACATAGTTGTCTTCCTTAAAGGAGTTGAGCAAGGTGTATGAGAGCTTCAAATGTCTACCAAATTCAATGATTATATAAGTTGAATAGTAATTTCTTTTGTCGATTAGGGCTATGAGATTTATTTCACCCTTCTTAGGGCTAAGTTAATAGCCTCGTAGGCCCGATTTTCCTAGAAATTACCTATTTATTTAAGTTTGATGGTTTGTTGGCAACTTTTAATTTATTTAATTTATAAATTAATGATTTGTAATGTTTATAATTTAACACTTACATTCCGTCAAGTCATTCGTGGTGTTGTCACAATGTGCATAAGGACCAATGCCTCCTCATGACTTGTAGCCCCGCAGCTTGAGGTAGTCCAACCTAAAAAATTCATTGATGGAGTATGAACTGTGATTATTATCATTTGATTTAATTTATTGAGTTGATGATTTACTGAACTTTTAATGATTTATGATATTTTCATATTTGTTGGATTATTTAATTAATTAAGTTTCATCAAATTTTAGCTTTTTAATTTACTTTAAATGTTGGAGGTTTCTAATTTTTCATAAATACTAGACCAAGATATGAGTCCAACGCCTTTAATTTTGTGTGATTTGGAGTTTTCTACAATTAGTTATGATTTTTGTACGTTTAATCATTTACTGAATAATTTAATTAGAGAAGGTTTTTTATTTTTATACCAATCAACTCCAAACCTCTTAAATGTTTTTTCTAAATGTTAGAGATGACTCTTAGGGATGATTATAAGTGTTTAAAATTATTTTGAAATTTTATAATATTAAATTATTTAATTTATTTAATTAATAATTTTTATTATTTTTTTAAATTATTTTTATTTCTAGAGGTTTGTGATGGGGCTTTCAATTTTCATTTGTTAGATTTTAAATTCTAAGCAATTTGATACCTAATTTGTATCTTTTAAATTTAATTTAAAGTTATTATAAAATTTTGAAATATTTAGGTAAATTATGTGTATCAATCTTGGGTTCACTAATTTACTGACCAAATGAACTCTTAATCCAATGAAATTTGAAACACATGTTCACTAGATCATGCACTTTAGACCCACGAAATTTGAAGTTATCAAGATCTTTCTAAGTTTTAAAATTGATCCACATATGTAAATACATATATACATTTAGGAATTTATTTTGGGCTTTCTACTATTTAGATTGGGGTGAAATCATAAACATTCTAACCCTTAGATTAATATCCAAAAATCACAAAAGAATCAAGACCTAATTCTAAGTAGGGGTGTCAATATTTGACCTGACTGAGACTTGACACAAAAAATTTTAGATTCGAGTCAACCCATTTGTCAAATGGGTCGGGTTCGAATTTGAGATTCTAAGCCATTTTAAAAATTAGGTCGGGTTCAAATTGACCCAAAAATATGAAGCTGACTCAAATTGACCTGTGCTCTCCTGCGTGCCCATTCCGTAACTCTCTCCTGCTATCTTGAATGCCCGTAGACCACGTTTACTCTCCCCATCTTCATATCTCCCGTGCTTAAGCCCATACAACACTTGCCTACAGACCCTGCACTGTGCTCACCCTCTCACATTTTCACTACACACGTACTAAGCTCACCTACACTGTGCTCGTAAATGCCCGCGGTCAGCACTTGGACCCGCGCCCATGCCATGCTAACCTATACCATGCTCGCCCTCCCACACCCGCACTACGCCCGCATCGTGCTCACTGAGCCTATGTAATATGGGTTATAGCTCAGGTGAGGTCAGCCTGGTAACACGTGCAGGTCGGGTCTAGGTTAGACATTTTGACCCATTTATAAAATTAGGTAAGGTTAGGTCAACCCATTTAGACCTAGAACAATTTTAGGTTTGACCTAAAACCAACCTGAATACCCATTTTGACACCCCTAATTTTAAGGGGTGTGTGAGTTATGAATTTCTAAAGTTTTGGGCCAAAATTTGACCAAAACTTTAAAAAGTAAATTCACTAAAATCCATTAATCATCAGGGGTTGGAAAATTATGGAATGTAACAAACATACCCAAGTTCTCCCTGTCCAAATTTGAGCTCATTTGGACCAATGGTTGTGAGTAATTAAGGAAAATTAGTTTACATTCAAAGTGAAATTACTAACAATCCAATGGTAAAAATCACTTGAAATTAATTTTAAAATAAAATTGGGCACAAGACGATTTCAATGAGCCTAAGAACATCAAATTTGGGTGAAAAATGAATTTATGGTGAATTTTTTAAGTTTCTAAGCTTTTTTTAAATTATTTAACTCTTTTTAAAAAAATGTTGGCCAATCATTGGTTGCATGCGGAGGCTCGACAGTGCGGTCAGGACATGTGTTAATGCCTAGATCCCCCACTTAAACGTGTTAGTCATTATCTCAGGCCATCCAATTCTATGTGGATTGGATCAATAGTCCAGATGTTGCCACGTTGCTCTTCCTAAGACCCGTATGGCCCGCATTCGAGCCTTAAGAAAGATGGCGTGATTTCGTTCAGTTCGCGTTGTCTGATCATGCGATCAGACAGTCTAGATCGATCTAGGATCCTTAGTTTAAATTGAACTAGAACTTCAAATGCTCATAAATTTGTGTAGAATGCTTTAAATTTAATAAAATTTAACACATAGTTTCATGGTACCCTAATCTTCCAATCCATAGAGTTTGGGGGCTCCAAGCGTTAAAATAATAGAATAATAGCCTATTAAATATAAAATACTAAAATGGAAAAATACCTCAATTTAGATGATAAAATTCTTTATTTTTGGGCTCTATATAATCAGAAAGATGTCCTCTACAGCTTCTTTGAAGGCTCCGAGCTCTGATTTCCACTAGATTGAAAGTTATTAAAGAATTGTCGCTTTCTCTCTATATCCTCTCTCTCTCTCTCTCTCTCTCTCTCTCTCTCTCTCTCTCTCTCTTCTCAATTGATGCTTTTTGGAGATAGGGGAGGCTGGGAGAAGGTATAGGGAGACTTAGGAAGATATTTTGAGCTCTAAGGAAGAGAGGACTTAGGAGGCTTTGGATTGAGAAAATTACTTGAATCAAGGTTTTGGCCTTTTTCCCCTAATTTAAGCCATGGGGGCTAGTCCGGACCCCTACGAGTGAGCAGAAAAGGGAGGAGGAAAGAGGAAGGGCAAAGATTGGTTGGAAGCTTCCTCAAATGCTTGCCGCATGGCTGGGGTTGTTAGAGCTTTGTCCTTTTGGCCAGGTGAAGAACAAGGCCAAGGACACATGAGTTGGAAATGAAATTTTGGAGTTTAGTCCACACAAAGCCAAATTAGACTAAGGGGCTACTTTAGGTGGAAAGAAGCTTTTAGAGTGAAATTAAAGTTCCCATAGCATCCAATTTGGGTTGGGTTGGCTTCGGGTCCATGAATTTGAGCTTTGGAGGGATTCATTCAACCTAATTTGTTAATCCAAGTCAAACCATGGGTTGGGCTTATTGGGCTTGTTGGGCTTTATGCAATAGGACAAGAGACACCTACTATAGCTATTAGTGTAATTTAATTTCATAAGGATAGAGATTTGGCTTAAGAAAACCACTTTGGGTCTACTTGGTTCAACCAATTTGGCTAAACTAGGTGGGCCCATGGGCTAAAATTATTTTAAGAGACTCATGGTGACCCTATGGATTATCCCCTTGAGTTTGGTTTATTGATTTGGTCAAAATCATCAAATTTAAAATTTTGAAGCATTTATGTGTGTTTTGGTCAACCCATTAGTTGACTTGGTCAACCAAGTTTTACGAGGGGTCAAGGTGGGGTCTAATCAATTTTAAATGAAATTTTAAGTTTGCTAGAAGTAGTTCAAAGGCTTGGTGGGGTTTCTATGCATGAAATGCAATTTCAAAGGCTTAAGGGGCATTTTGGTCAGCCAAGGTTGTCCATGTCTTAGGGTTTGATTCAATACACTCTAAATCACATTTGGAATGTGTTGGAAGATGTTTCATAGCTTGGTTTGGTTAAGCCATGTTAAAGTTTAAAGGAAATTCAATTTTTAGGAGTTTTGAGGTTTTAAGGTTTCATGGTACACCAAGGGTCAATGTTGGTTTAATACATCATGAAAATGATTATGAACATGAACAATAATTTTGGGGAGGTTTCTAAGATGATTTTCGACAAGATGCAAGGTCAAGTGACATAGGCTGTAAATATTTAAAAGTTTTGCAACCTTTGAAAATATATTTAGTTTAGGGGGTCAGGAGGCTCAAAATACTTCCAAATTGATATGGTTGACTTTAGGGATATGCCTAATAAACATGCAACTGACTGATCATGAATCTAAGCTCATTTGAGAGGGTTTTGAAGGATTTGAATTTTCCCTAAAAATTGGTTTTGGACCAAGGGGTTTTAGATTTGGATTTGAGCATTTGATTTTGGATTTTGGATTTTGAATTGGATTTCTAATTTGGATGGTTAGGGATTGAACTTGATTTGATGTTCTTGACCTCACACAAAAATGGGGTGAACATCCATAAAGGAAGCACTTGTCCTCACTCGCTTGACGTTCTTATTCTCTTCTCTTTTGATGAAGATTGTTTTTCTATCCATAAAAATATCCCACACCAAAACAAAACATCAAAGGCACTCGCCTAAATAACTGCCTCTTCAAAATGTTCAGGGAACTTAGGACATTGAGTTTGAACTCCCAAATCATGTGATGAAAACTCCTTAGGAGACCTCTTATAGGTGAAATCTATATTGCTCTAGTCTCTTGACCTCACAATAACTAGTTGTAACCACCCGAGTAATGTAGGATCATCAACTCCCCCTCTGAGTCTGAGATAAAAGAAAACATTGGTCTACTCCTGTTGACCTCATTTTTGTGTGAGGTCAGTAGGACCAATCCAGACCTTAGGATCATTCCAATCCTTAGGATTTAATCCTGACCCTAGGATCAATCTGATCCTTGATCAATCCAGTTTCAAATCAATCTTGATCTCAGATCAATCTAATTTCCAGACTATTCTAGATCCTAGGATCTTTCTTAGATTTTAGATCTTAGGATCATTCTAGACCTTAGGAACCTCCTAGTATCTAGACTTTAGGATCTATTCTAGATCCTAAGAACCTTCTAGATCCCAGACATTAAGATTTTCTAGACTCTAGGATCTTCCTAGATTTCAGTCCCTAGGATCTACTTTGGACCCTAGGATTTCCCTAGGATTTCCTAGACTCTAGGATCTTCCTAGACTTCAGTCCCTAAGATGTACTCTGGACCCTAGGATTTCACTAGATCAATTTAGGTCCTAGGATCCTCCTAGATCTTAGATCTATCCAGTCCTCAAATCTATTCAAACTCTAGAATAGCCCAGACTTTAATCCATATCCTCAATTCAAACCTTGAGCAAAATCTCGAATTCAATCCAGTTCAAAATCCAAACTATAGTTCAAACCCTGATTCTACCTTTGATCAAGCTTTAATCCTATCCTATCATTTATGATCTCTAAATGATCATGAATGATTTGGGTAATTCAAATCCAATCATTCAAATTCAAATTCCAATTTAAATCCAGACTTCCAGACTCAATTCTAAGGCTGAAGGTCTAAGTCCTAAAAGCCTTTTCCAGTGAATCTTTGAACATTTCAAAACCCTATCAAATGACCTCTGATTCAAGGTCTATCAGTTCCACACTGATGTGATATGTCTCTAGAGGCAACCCTCCAAATTTGAGCTCATTCTGAAGTCTCTAACCCCATAAACTGAATTGAAATCCAAAGGCTGTAAAACCTTCAAATATTTACAGTCTATGCCACTGGACCTACCACCCAGTGGATTTTGATCCTGGAGCTTTCTCCAAAGCTCCAAATCACTTCCAGATCCTTGATAATGACCCATTGAGCATTAAACTGTATTTTTTTGGACTCAATTTGACCCCCAGTTGACCAGGGGTCAAAATGACCAAAATACCCCTATGGGGTGTGAATAGTCACTTTGGTCAAATGAGCTCTAAGTCAAATGCAACCACCTCCAGCAAGTTTCAAATATCAAACCAAACTTGTTGGACCCACTTCCAGCCCCTGGGTCAACCTGGTTGACCAAGTCAACCTAGTTTGACCAAACATGCCTTTATGGGTCAAAATAGGTCATTTTGACCAACTGACCTCCCCAGACCTTGGGACCACCTCCATTGGATTCCAAATGTCATTTCAAATCTATTGTGCCTAGACCCACCCCTTGGGCCAACCTGGTTGACCAATTCAACCTAGGTTGACCCAAATGTGCCATAAAGCTTTAAATAGGTCATTTTAACCCATTTGACCCTGTAAACCCCTCTCAAGCTTTGAAACAACTCTAAGCCATGGCCTAATCATATTTTAAACTTTGGCCAATCAAATCCAAGTTAAGTTGACTTAGTCAACCCATTCCTTCCTGATCAAATTCTATGTGAATTCAACTTTACACCCATATCAACATCTTTAAAATACTTTAATCATTCCACATTATTGCAAAGCAATCTTCCATGTCATCCCATCATTGCATGTGTCATGTTGACTGGTCAAACAGTCAACATGAGCATTAGGAATGGTCAAAGAGGGTTTGGGTGACTTCTTAAGCTTAATATATTTCTTTTAAAAATCCTCCAACTCATTACTCCAGCTCTCCAATCCCCTCCCCATGCCACCTCAACCTCCACATGGCATAGGGACCAGTCAAACGGTCAAATCAAGGGATTAGAGTAGTCAAACTTGGTCAAATGACCTCCTAAGCCTAATCTCCTCCAATCTAAACCCCTCCAGCAACTTTAACAAACTCTGGAAGCTTCCTAAAACTTATCCTAGCCTTTAGATCAGGATCCTAAGGCCCCATCTTCCACATGTCCAAATGAAGACAAAAGCACCTTTCCATGTGGATGTCCTTGTGTACCTTGATTCCCCTGCTCCCAACAACCTCCCTGGACACATGGCATTCATCTGGAGTCCAGCCAAACCAATCCTAGCCGTCTATTTGGTCTAGAGTAGTTAGAATAGGGTAAAACCCTATTTGGAGTATTCATTCACAACCTAGCACTCTCTCTCTCAATCCCAGTTCTTTCAAGCCCGACCTCCTACTGTCTTGAGCTCCACAGCGATCCTTCTACAATTTCCAACCAGAATCCGGTCGGTCAAAGGTGTCGCAGGCGATCTTCCCGGCGAGTTGAAGGCAGAATCCGTCCCAGGCTTCTACTGCTCGATCCGTCGCGTTTTGGACCACGATCCCTAAAGATAAATTGAGCGTGGACAAACAACAAATTCAGAGAGTCCAAAAACACCAAAATCGAATGGTTAGTTTGCTCAAAATCCCTAACCCTAGCTTAGGGCAGTTAGATTAAAATAGCTTTTCTGTAAGCGCTTTTCAAGCAATTTAAATACGTCCACACAAATTATGTTCATCATTTTAATCTAGGTTTAAATTTTTAAACATTTTAATAAATTATTTTAAGAAAATGAGCCAAAAAGCTAATCCTAGGGCGTCCGCTGCAGTTTGCATAAACAGATGATTTCTGGGCCGTTGATCTTTTGATCAACGGCTCAGATCGCAACATCCCGCGGTTCATTTGACCGCTGGGTTGATCCTGTGATCTGGCTGGCCGTCTGGCTCAATCAGAGCCCTAGGTTTGAACCGCGGATGATCCAGCGACGGGCGATACTCGCTGACGTGGATAAGTGAAAACGCGTGGGACCCACGTGTTTTCCAATCAGCAGGTAATGATTGCCTGCCGCCGCCGTGTTTTGGATCGGCCTACCACGCGTCTCCACGTGTACCAGCGCCGCCGCCGCAGTTTAAAATTTTAAATTTAGTATTTTTAACTATTTAAAAATCCATAAAATTATAAAATTATTTAAAAATTAATTTTAAATCATAAAATTTTATATTATATATTATAATTCTTATAAAATTAAATGCTTCAATTTAAAATTAATATTATTTTAAATATATTTTAAATCATGTTAAATATTAAACTTTAATTCTTTTAAATTTAAAATTTTAATTAAATAATAATTAAATTATTATATAATTTTTTTTTATTAAAAAAAATTTAATTTTAAAGTATTCAATCTAAAAAAAAAATTTTATTTCAGATATTTATTTTCATTTTTTTTTAGTTAATTCAAAGTATATTATATATATATATAAATTTTTATATATGTATACAATCTTTAATTAATTAACGATTTAAACATGTAATTAACATTTATTTAAGATTAATTTTAAATACAAGTTAAATAACTTTAAAATTTCAGAAATATTAAGTTTTAAATTAATTTGATTTAAAATTCATTTGATTATTAATTAGTTTTAAATTTGATTTTGAAATTCATTTAAATAGCTAAAACTTTAAAAATTTAAAATAAATTCAAATAAAATAAAAAAAATACAAATGATATATGAAATTTTTCAAAAAATTAAGAATTCTAATTTAAAATTATTTTAAGATTTAAAAACTTAATTTATTTTAATTTATTTGAATTACTTGAATATTTTAATATTTAAATAATATTTAATTAAATATTATATTAAATATTTTGAAATTTAAATGTTATTTTCAAATAATTCTTAAAAATCAGAGAACCTCTCAAGTATTTTAAAATTAATTTAAGTATATTTTTAAATTATTTTAATTTTAAAACCTATTTATATATATATAGTAATATATATCTATATGTATATTTCAAAGTTATTTTAAAATTATATTTATTTAAATTTTGATCATTGAGAGGTCCTTTGAAATTTCAAACCTAGATTGAGCTTGATTGAATAGAATTTATGGAGAAAGATGATTAATCAATGAATAATTACTTTATTAATTATTCATTGATTAATCATTTATTTAATTGAGCTTTAAATCGATTTGCATGACTAGGGTGCACACACATCACCTAGTTTTAGGGCTCTCCTAGACTTAGGAATTGATTGTGTTTATGCATGTTTATATTCATATGTTAATCAAGGGTTAGTATAAACTTTGATTTAAGCCCATTAAACCTAGTGTCATTAAGGACAATAATTAAGGACTCATTTAGAAAACTTAAAAAAATTCTAATAATTAGGATTCATCTCCAATTGACTTGAAACTTTGAACACTTGAACATAGTAACACTCTCAGCCTTAGGAAAATTTCCCACTGAATTTTGAAATCATTAAACCCCTTAATTAACCTAATTAAGTTTAAACCTCAATTAAGCCTTTAAACTTTCAAGAAAATGTAATAAATCAAATTTAAATCCAAAAATTACACATAACACCTTAAACTGACCAGAATTGAACCCTTAATCAATGAAAAATAAAAGCCCCTTTACTAGACTTCAAAATTAAGTTTAATTTAAGTTTAATTGAAAATTAATATTTAATTAATTTAATTAATTAAAAATAATTAAAAATTCCAAAAAATTTCCAAACACTTGGAAATCATTCATTAGGTCATTCCTGACCTTTGGAGTTGATTTCAAGGAGTTTGGAGGTCATTTGGAATCAATTCATAAAAAGGGTCTTAATTAAACTAATTTTAAAAATTCAATAAATACTCAAAACTTCAAAAATCCATAGCTAATTCAAATGAACTCCAAATTGAGCAAACTCAAAGGAATATGACTCATATTAAGGTCTAATATTTATCAAAAATGTTAAGTTTCTAGAAATCAATCAAATTTAAAAAGTCAACTTTTGGTCAAACTTAGTTCAAATTCAAGTCAAAACTTCAAACCTTCATAATAAAATCTAGCAAAATCCAATTTCAGCATACCTACTATCTAACTGATCGTATTAAGGTCTAGTATTTTAATAAAATATTAACTTTCTAGAAAATACTTTAAATCAAAAAGTCAAATTTTGACCCTTAAATTAAGTCATTAAAATAATCCAGAAAATTTCAAAATTCAACATATCATTCAAAATTCCAGAAAATATTAATTTAAACTTAAAACCAGCAACCAATCAATTTGAATAAAATTTACCAACTCTCAAACCCTTAATTAAACTTAAAGCACTTAATTATATCGGGTACCACTAGGTAACCCAGGCCTACGAGGCTATTAAGTTAGCCCCAAGGAAGGTGAAATAAACTTCACGGCCTTGGTGTGCAACAAAGGTGGCATCCAACAAACAATCAAAATCAAATTTAAAATCAAATTCAAATCGTTAAGATTTAAATTTTAATTAAAAGTCTCTTAAGACTTTAACCAACTAGAACTTTAAGCAACTTCAATCAAGTGCCTATCTAAGACATATCAAAATCACACAGCCTACCTCACACACTTTAGATGATTTGTTAGGGCAACCAACTCTAGTTTTAGGCTAGGCCGGTGTTCACTTTTCTGCTGTGTGCCGGGTTTTCGAGCTTTCACTGCATGCTGTTTGCTAGAAATAGAATCGTTGTGATTGTTTATTTATTTACTGCACCCCGTGATGTGATTGATTGTACGTTAGATCTACCCCTAGGTTAGGAACGATCTATACTAATTCAATCTTATGCAGGTGGCCATGCTCATACAGGGCAATTAAATTAAAGGGGGCAATAATTAAAGCTTTAAAATTAATATTGTTTTTTGTAGGTGCTAAGCATGCTTAAGACCCCCTTTAAATCAAAAAGAGCATGGCCAAGTGTGGTTGTGATTGAGCATTTTTAAATTTCAAATATATAAATGCTTGGGATGTCAAACATAAACTGTTGATTATTAGGATGACCTTACAGGTTGTTGAGTTTAGATTTTTAATTTCTATTGATGTAATTTGATTTAAATTGAGTTATAAATTATTTAAAGTACTTTGAGATTGAGATGTTTAAACATCTAATTTGGAATCCAAAGAGGAAGGAACATCCCTTAGGGGAGAGTTCCTATCCATTTGGAGATCCAAATTAGGATGAATTTCAAATATCCAAAGAGAAAAGATAACACCCCTATTCGGGGGGAGTTTCTTTTCATTTGGATATCCAGACCCGACGATCCAAGGAGTTCCAAGAAGACGAAGAAGTGAAGAACGAGAAGAATCTCAAATCTCAAAGTCACTTGAGTCTTAGGAGTAGAATCCGGGTTGTAGTTAGTGGTACCCGGCCACTTTACTTTCCTGCAGACCCTGGGTTGTATAATTAAGTGGCACTTGCCACATGGACTTTCAGTTTGAGCATTTATTTAATTAATTTAATTATTTAATTGATTTAATTACCTGATGTTAATTGTGATTAAGGATTTACCTGCTTTTCATAGTTTTTTGGCGATTATTATATGTCGTATTTGATTTAGCCTGGAATCCGATCGGAGGCTCGTGAGGGTACGGTCATAAACTATTTCTACTTAAACAAAATTTAAAAACTTTAAGCTCAGATAGTAACTCTAACGCTTTTAAGAAGTAAGCCCAGACTCGCCGGGGGTTTTTTATGCATTCATATTGACTTTTCTCATCCGTGTTAGGCACCTCCCCGCCTGCGGGTTTTGGCAGACCACCTGACCTATTAGGGTGCAGTTCTGTCCAAGGGGATGTTGTGCAATCTCTAGGATAAAACTTATTTTTAAGCCTGATTTTAAAACTACTACATTTTGATTTAAGCATTTAATCGAGTCAACTAGCATACATTGCATTAGATACTAATTAAAAATTGAGTCTAAATCTTAATTATATTTTTAGCTTAAGCATTTAACCCAACATATGTTAAGGGGTCAATTAGGATCTGCTCTAGATGTCGACCCCAATTCTTTAAACCAATCTTAATCAATGTTCCTACCACTCTTGCATAATTGATCTGACTCATGGTTTTAAAGTGTTTAGGTGGTTTAGCTGGCTCCCTAATCCAGGCCGGGGTAAGTCCAGATTGCATTGCATTAGCTAGGTTCTGGGTCATTGATTTTCAGTACCCAATTTTAGACTTAGGTTCTGAGGCAGATGTTCAATCCTAAGACCTCAACTTCCGGGAATCTAATTCCCACTTTCTAATAAAATTGATCACTTAAATATTAAATCTCTTTCAATCTAATTCAAGCCCAACACTTAGATAGTTTGAGGTGTTTCTGAAGTGATTCAGAATCTTAAAGCACCTCCTACTCTTCTTCCTTTGACTCCAGAAATAAGTGTTCAACATTGAACCAATCCCACTTGAAAATCCAAGTCCTTAACCTTCTTTGATATCAAACGTTGAAATCTTAAATAAAATTCGTATCGCTATTTTAATTGAGAGTTTTCGTAGGAAATTTTCTGGTTTCCTACGATGTAATTAACTACGAGGGCTTGCGCTCGTAGGATATTTAGAAACCCAGACCTGATTTCAAAATCAAGTTTTCAAAACCTTCAATTGATTATCTTTGGAAAATTTAAACCTGACGATCATTATCGTCATATTCAAATTATTGATAGTGATTGATATTTTCTTTCTTCAGATAGATATATCAATTACAATCATAACTTTGATTATGAAATTAATGATCAATCTATTCAGATTAGCATAGTCAAACAGTTGATTAAACATCACTTTGATCCTTTGAGATCATATGTTATTTCTCCTTGAGTTTGATTATGATAATCAGAATAAACTTGAAGATTTGTAATCTGAACCTATTAGGGAACGATATATTCACCTTTCGAGGTGATATATTATTCATAATAAGCGTTCGATCTCAAATATTAAAAATTTCAGAAATTAAACATTTCCCAAAGAAAATTAAACCTTTTCAAAATTATATTTTTAAATAAAACAACTCCTTGAAGTGAGCTGAGGCCACTAAGCACTCAAGACAGCGTGAATGCCAAAGCTCCCAATGAGAAGGAAAGTCATCTTTCTATCAAGATCCTCTATTTATTCCCTATCGAGCAATTACTGATAGATCACATTTTTGAACAATAGAAGAGACTGACTCGAAACTATTTTTCCCCCCATTTAAAAACTTATTGAATCCTAGTCACTTGACCCTCTAATAACTAGTTGTGATCACCCGAGTAGCTTAGGATCATCTACTCCCCCTCTAGGTCTGAGCTGGAAGAAAAGATTGGACTACTCCTTGCGGCTAGCTAAGGCCCCCAGGCACTTAAGACATGCGGAGCGCTATGGCTCTCAATGTGAAGTAAATTCATCCTTTTAGGGAAATCCTCTCTTTATCCCCTGTCAAGCAATTAGGGGAAGATCATATATTGAACCCTAGACAATTCCATGCGAACTCGCCTACTCTCAACAAATAATAAACATAAATTAAATATTTATTTATGGGTTATTTGTCCTATGATAGGGGAACTCGAGCCTAGGGATGAATAGAATATTTCAAACACAGGTAAACATACTTGTTTCTTTTGCAGGAATAGAGTTTCTTATCAACTCACCATTGAATGGGCCTCGCAAAAAAAATTCTTCCCAACTTAAAGGCTTCCAAGTTAAGTCATTAGCATCAAAGATATAGTCTTCCCACAAACTCACCCTCAGATTATAGGGATAGACATGATCATGTGATTAGCACAGGATCATCTGTTCCCCCTCTAAGTCTGAACTGAAAGTAAAGATTTGACTATTCCCTACGACGAGCCGAGGCCCTTAGGCACTTAAGACCTATATGAGCACTAGATCCCCTAGTGTAAAATAAAGTCATCTTTCTAACAAGATTTATCCCTCAATTCCTGTTGAGCTACTAGAGTAATGGAGTTTCACCATACTCGCTCTCGCTCATAGAACTAATCATCAAGTAATAAAAATATCCAAGCAAATGTCAAAATATACACATTTCTTGAATGAACATTCTCATAAAAAGAAATAAAGGTACCAAAAAATAGCTTTTATTTTACACTTCAAGGGTATTGAAAATAACTTGTATTACATGTTTTGCAATACAAGCATTTACACTTATTCGCATAAAGGACTCAACATATTTTCCAGTGGAATACAGGGTGATAGAAAAAAAACATCTAATAAATATAGTTAAAATAGGTGAGAAACCTCTACCCTTATTTCACCCCACTTTATGAGAACTCTTCCAGGCCAATGTCTCCACCAAAAATATATATGAACACTTGCATGCAGCTCTCAACCTGCAAATAAGTATCCTGATCTGCTAGATAAGTTTGGTGGGAAGAATGACCTCGCCCAACTAGTCTAAAGGGGTGTTTTAGCCTTTGAACCTTCTACATAATAGATCCAGCTAGGATCCCACTTTGGACCTACTCTTGCTAACTCTAATCACCTCAAAGAATAACAAAAGAGAGAAATGGAAAGATGGAAGTAGTGTGCAACCACTATGCTACAACTCTTACTCCATATCTTCCCTTTCTCTCCCCAAAACTCAAAGCATCGAGTCGCCCCCTACGGTAAAAATTCATTTGCACGTAAAAGCTAACATTAGGAAGGAAGAAATTTACCTTTCTCTTCTTATTCGCTTCCAATGTCGTAGGAAGAAAAGCCACCAAGCTGGCAAAAGCTTACAGTCACACCCATCATTAGAAAATAAGCTCACCCTTAAAAGGCAGACTAAAAAGCATCATCATCTTCACATAATCCATTAGCATGCCGACCTACACATTTTTCAAGCCCACTCATTCTATTTATAGGCAGGAAACCATGAAACATTAAATCATAGAAGATATCAAAAAGACTCATCAGTATAAATGCACTGCCTACCACCCCGAGGTAATCTACTACATCTTCTAAAATACTTATTATCTCATACGAATAGGATAAACATCATTCACTGAAACCACAATTACATCATCTATGTAAATCAATTATGAAAAAATGCCTACAATGGTTAACACATGAGTCCCTAATAGGCGATTGTAGACATCATGCTATCATCTACAACAAAATGCCTTAGCCATTGTTGGTTGACTCCTTACTTTGCTACAAGATCCATAATTAGTAGCATGTGAGAACCTAACAAGTGTTAATTCTTATGTGCCCTAGCGCATTAAGCGACTATAAGCATCATGCCACTATGGTATATGCCTCCACTTCTATAAAAAGCTCCACAAAAGTAGTATATAAAAATTAACTGATGTCACCACTCAGTTAAAGGAAGAAGGAAAACTTCTTTACATTTCATTGTGTTAAAAGAAATTATAAGAGATCGATGTGACTGATTTATCATTCACACTCACGCCCCTACCTTCCTCATCATCACTTTTAGGAAACTCTCTAAAGAAGCAGGATGGATCATTGAAACTTAAATGAAGATCACCTCTCCCCATCAGTTTCTTAACTTAATCAGTGATCACCTCAAAATAATGATCACCCAGCATGCACTCAAATTCTCTGCCATGCATAATATGAAGTGCTTCATTCAACTTTTTAGTTAACTCGACAATGGTTACCTCAGCCTGTTCCTTGTCTTAATGACTGTAGCATAATCAACAGTGGCCACCTTAACCCAGTCTTTTGCCTCCATGTCCAACAAAGCTTTAGCTTTCACCGAGTCCAATTTGAATCTATGTTGCTCTTGCATTTAGTTGACTTCTCTTTCTAGCCAATTAACTTTATTCACCATTTCCTGGTGGATCCTCTTCTTCTTAGAAAGGTTGAACTCAACATAATTCTTTGATGCCTCCACTCGCCCAAGTTTATCAACTAATTAATCCCAGATGATGATTTCCAAGGAGAAAGACTTTTTGCTTGGCATCCACCAATGAGTTCATTAATGAATAAGCCAAAATGCATGGATCCAAATCTAAAATGTACCGCTCCATTAAGGGTCAATGGAGAACATGGCCGTTATAAAAGCACCAGCAAGATACATGTTCATGTAATATCCCATATAAATCAAATTTACAAATTATCTTCCCCAAAATATAGATATTATTATTCTCTAATTATAAAAAACTTTTCTTAATTTTAGGGGCAGTGTAAAAAATTAACATATGTCAGTACAAGTGGATTTTTTGGAATCATTAGGGTCTATTTTGCAAATTGATTTTACCAAAGTTTTTTAAACATGATGGGCTATTTTATGAATATTTGTGTATAATTTTTGGAGCTCTGTATTTGAAAAAATAAAAGGATTTATAAATTTTTTTAACTAAAAATTATATAATTGGAATAATTACCAATATATCCTTTTATTATTTTATTATAAAAATATATTAAATTTGAAAGCAATTTAATTTCATTTTCTTTATTCATCTAGCCAAAGAGCTGTAGGAGAGAAAAGAGAGGAGATAGAAAAAAAATCTAGGGATTGGAGGTCGTAGAGCAACTTTTGCCAGTCAGTCCTATTAGGAAAGTTGTTCATCTCGAGGTAGATTATCATTACCCTAGCTTTAATTTTAATGATTTTATATATTTTATATTTTATAAATTTAAATTTGGTTTGAATGTACAAGAATTGTGATATCTTAATTTTTAGCAAACTTTCACTGCATAACTTTTGGTATGTGATAGATGTCGTCAAAATGAGCATTTTAACTAGAATGGATAGAAAGTGATGACTTTTGATATGAATGTCACTTGACCTAAATGACTTTTGATATGACTGATTCCTTTAGGGTTAGCCTACTAAACTGGATATAAGAAAAAATATCATAGATAATTGGATGCCTTATCTTGCTTATAGTACTTGCATATACATATGACAGAAATATATATGTGATAAATTACATAATTAATATGACATGATTTACATAAGATACAGGTTATGACTGATACAAGTATTTGATAAGATTTATAAAACTGACAAAAAGGCATTTGATATATATAAATTATGCTATTTACATGATGTACATGCATAACATAGATACTATACGACATTCATATGATAATGACAACTATACTAATGTAATAAGATGTCATATAAACTGTTTTGTAACTGTTTGGTATAGGACTAATAGGACTTACTTATCACTGTTCATTTGGTTACTCATCACTACTCTCTCTCCCCCCTCCCTCTTATTGAATCTACTTGTGTTATCATTTGCATCTATGCTTAGTAGTGTTAGATTTTTATTGAACCATGCCTTCTATTTTCTTTTTAAAGTGGAATTTTCGTTCTTGCTGAGTGCAAAGGGCAACGTCTCCAAGTGTAGAATTTATATCTATTTGAGGCCTTGATATGGATTCATATATTTTGTCTAAGAGCCCTAGCTCACATGCAAGAAGTAATCTCACAACCTAAAACAAAGTTGAGATCACCTCGATCTCAAGCTTAAGTTAGCATATCCTTTTCTTGTCTGGCATAATTTCATTTAGCAAGTATGTTTTTCGAATGTTGGTCTAAGTTGTCAACTCTTTAGGTTAAAGTTGACTAGCTTTTGCTAAATTTTTAGATCCAACTTCTTCAAAAACTTTTCCTCTATTCTTCTATCTTTTTTTAAATTAAAATTAAAAAATTTTAAGAGAAGAATAAGTTTACCTGATTTTCAAGTTGAAATGTGCTGGTTTGTTAAACTTTTTCTTTGATGACTTTGACTAATTTGAATTTTCTTTTGCATTTTGTGTAAGTTAATGTTTGCACACTCTATATGTGTGATTTCTTTAGTTTTTCTTATCCTTTTCTCCCCATATTAGTGATCTGATGTCACCTTAGATGAGCCTTGACTTTTATTAGATTAAGTCTTTGCGAGGGCACACATCTACATTCACCACTTAGAGGGCCTCAGACTCCTTACAAATCTTGTCCCAAATGGGGGAGTCACCTTCTAGGGCTCAGCTTTTTTTTTTTTTCCTTTGATCGTAGTCTCCTTAGATGGGCATTACCCTTCTTGATTGTCAACTTCACGGGTATACCTATCTAGACATGCTTGCTAGAAAGGACTCATACTCTACTTATTGCTTATCATTGCAAAGAGAGGAGACACCTTCTAGGGCTAGGCTTTTATTTCTCATTCAAGTAATTCTTTTTTATTTTTTTGTGAGATACTTGTTCAAACTTTGGATATTTCATAAGATTCTCATAAAAGGCAAAAGAACGAAGGGTTGAATGAATAAGATCTATTGCTTTTGGTAATTCATAAGATTCTCCTAAAAGGCAAGAGAAAGAAGGGCCGAATGAATAAGATCTTTGCAAGAATATTTTTTTGTTTTTGAACTGCAAGAATAGAGCAATAGTTTTGTTTTTGAAGCTTCGTAGAATCTTTTTAACTTACAAAGGTGGAACAGATTAAAATAAGGAGGCAATCTTATTAAGCATAGATTACCCTTCTTCTTGGAGGCCTTAGCTCCCCTATAAGTCTTTTGCCTAGGAATCTTAACTCAGCAACATAGAGTTGCCTCGTCACTTTTAGACTTGACCCTAAGCCAATATCACACAAATCCTTAAACCCAAGTTGGTCTACTTTATTTTATTGTTAGTTTACTTATCACTGTAAGTTAAATTTCTTCAAATGATGATTTTGTTACTCGCCTAAGTTTGAAGATAGCTGAATTCAAACTTTGGGGAGCTGTGCCACGGCTTAACCTTCTAATAATTTTTTTTACGTTAACTATTTTGACTCACAATGATGTTCAAGTTTCTCGAGTGACTCAAAAAAGGGAGAGTTCCCAAAAGAGGGAGGGAGTTCCCTCGGGTACATTCGAGCAAGCAGGACGAGTTTTGCAAGCCATCATTTTTATCATTTTACTTTAATTCTTGCAAATACATAACATTTACAATGCGCTCAATCATCAGATAGCCTACAGTAACTTTCATCTTAATTCAACTCTACTTAGCTTTACAAACATGGCGGGGAAGGAAAAAACAAAAAAATGCTCATGAAACTACAACTAAGCAAGAACTATCGAACTACTTGCTAACTGTGCCTCTTCATCCATCTCGTTCGTGCTTGCTTTAATTTCCAAGGAATTCAAGCTAAGCGCCTTTAAGAAGCTTCGGCTTGAGTGAAATCTGTTGATAGATCGGCTCCCTCCCATTTTCCTCTCCAACTCTTCAGAGAATGTCTTCAGGAGTTCATCAAATCGGCGCCTCACGGTGGGGTACCTTGATATAGACTTTGTGATTCCTCGCAACCTTTTCAAGGAAAAAAGTAAAACAATCTCAACAGAGGATAAGGACAAGGCTTCGAAATATCGGCTTTTGGCTTGTATGGTGATCAATTTGATGATAAATTTTAATTACCTCCGAGCTATGGCGCTGATTTCAGCTAGTCTTCGCTCGTTTTGATGTGGCCATGCAGCAGCTACATGGCTCAGTCTCTCAGGATGGTCTAGCAACAAAACCAACTTGAAGAGGTAGTCCTCTTCCTCTTCAGTGAAATTCTCAACCCTGATCTGTTCCTTAATGATCATCAGAGGATCAAAGAAAAAATCGAAGAAGGTATCTTTGGGTCTGTTTTGGGTCATTACTTCTGTATGATCGCCTGCATTGAAAAATGGTTATTGATACAACTTTTTATGCTTCAAAAGTAGACTAGAGAATCCAGGTCCACCAACGTAAAAGAATTGATTGAAGAGTTTTTTTACTCACTTAGGAGTAAACCATCCACATTCTCCTTAGCAGAACGAACAAGTGCTTGAAGGATACAATATGCAGGCAAACCAATGCTTATGATGGAGTTTCCAGCCTTACCGTACTTGAACTCCTTCACATCTTTTGGAGTTATAACTTCTTCAGCAACCAGATTCTCACCATGTAACTTGCACTCAGCAAATAGGTGCTCAAGCAACTGCATCGGGAAGTATGTTTACCCGCTTGCGATCTTTTTTAGCAATGAGTGATCATGAAGATGATTCAAGAGAAAAAGAGAGAAAAAGAGTAACATGTTTCACCTTCAACGGTTTCACTTCAGCCATTGCGTTCTTGAATGATGCGGTTCGTGAAGGGTTCTTGGAATCTTGTTTTCTCTGACTGAAAGAGGGAGGTCTTGAGAATGTGCTACTTCTTGATGTCTGTTGGTTAGTGCGATATTGATACCTAGCAAAACAATAACCAAGCTTGTCAAAATTAAAAAAATACAATCAAACTACCGTTGAAAGAATAAATTGAGCACCTAGGAAAGCAAGATCCTTCAGGCAAGTCAACAACATCATTGCTGTATTCATCAAACATTGACAAGGAAGAGACTATATATGCCACACCCATCTTGATCGATGACTCCTGAACCAATTATTAAGATAGACAGAATTTCATGATGGCATTTGCTTGTATGTTTTAAATTTTTTTTGTAATGACTAGGCAAAGGGAAGTGTCTTGCAAATAGCCAAACCTGGTAAGCAACCACAGCTGCATATCCCCCTAAAAACAAGCTTGAAATGCTTGAGGCAAAAACAGCACCCCCAACTGCTACCGGCCAGAGGAGAATAGCAAGGCCAGCGAAAGGCACACATACTGTCTCAAGAAATGGACCTTCACGGCCAATAAGATCATGAAACAGCCTGTTCCATCCCTTGAAAAGCATGTATGGGCTCTTAAACAGGGCAAGTAAGCTAATCATAGGCAGGTCAACGAGAATTCCAAGAACACCAGCTAACAAGGCACCAGGAAGACAGCTTAACCTGGAGGGGTCCAAACATGAAATTCGAGCACTCTGTATCAGTCACTTTACCCTTCAAAAAATAATAAAGAAGAAAAACACAGAACAATGGTAAGAGAAATTATAACGTAGAATAAGGTACACAAATTAAAATTAACATTCACTTTCAGATGGGATTGCAAAGGCTAGACTGGAAGCAAAGAAATGCAATGAAGTTATTGTTATCATATGAAGTGTTTTATTATGAATTATTATTTTTGGAAAATACATTTAGAAGGATATGCCTGTAGATCCTTCTTAATTGCATTATTCTTATCATTCCTTTTCTTTTCTTTCTTCTGTATGCCTATTTATAGGATCCCATATCCTAACCCTAGCCGTCATGTCTCTCCCCATCTCACCAACAGCTCACATTTCCACTCAAATCTCTTGCCTCTCCGACCCTGCTATGCTCAACTGCACCTGGCTTGCCCGCAACACAGGCTTGCTTACTTGTTATAACACCTTGTTTTGTGCTTCATCAAGGATGTCTATGTCACAACAAATTTGAATTTCAGCTGTCAGTTTGCCTTCGAGCCAACCACATTATAAATGGATTAAAAAAAAACATGCATGACATCAAACAAGAAATATCCATCCCCTCTGGAGCGCCGCTTAGTTTAAGGCCCCCTAAATCAATCAACAAAAAGACTAGTTGCCAAGTTCCACTCAAACTTAAGGCTGAATAATTCATTGAAGGGGCACCAATCAAATCATGTCCCAACATATCCGCCTGATTTTCTCCTCTACTCTTAACATGATTCGCTGCTTGAATCCCAGAAGATTCTGCCCTTAAGACTTGACACATATCCAACCATTGTTGTTGGATCCAAACCCTCCAACAATGCCATATGTCCACCTCAGCTAAAAAGTAAAGGTGGCATCTAACCATCTGACAAATAAACCATTGTCCCCACCCCCCATCACATATGCCAACCACAATGCCCCACGACACCACACATTTGTCTCCCTTTTGTCTATAAATTCTTCATTGTCACTAGAAGGGAATTTTAGAGACTTTGAAAGCTTGATGAGCATGAAGTCCTGAAACTGAGGTTGGAGTGCTTGCATTCATCTTCTTCCCCAGTAGAACCTTTTCTAATCCCCCTATACTGGACATGGGCCACGAGGGAAAACCACTCAAACCTTTTTGTACAGTGTCTTCTCTTATTATTCTTTTCTTCACTTCTCTCTTTTCTCACTTCCAAGCAAATCAAAATCAACCCTCCATCAAGGAGTAAACCAAGGTTTAAAATTACGCAATTGGGTATTGAGACATTTTTCTTTCGTGAGGCGAGGCGTAAGCCTCAAGATGTTTTGAAGCGTAAGCCTCAAAATCCAAAAATTGTGTAAGAAAAAATAAAAGTTAAAAGTAATTTTTATATAATACTCAAATAATATGTTAAAGAATAGCATATTAACTTTCTATTGAACTATGAAATAACAAATTGACATACATATGAAACAAAAATTACACAAGACGTAAAGTGACAAGTGATAAATTGAGTGAAATAGAATTGAAATTCAAATATTACAAGAACAAAACAACATGAAATATAGGAATCACGTAAAAGTATCTTATAGCATTAAGTTTAGCTCCAAATTCCTTCTTTCTTAGTTCTCTACTCATCCACATTCAATTCCTAAAAAAATCTGACATAATTGGCAACAACTCAAAAATCATCTACACCATCTTCAATGAGGGGTCTTTATTTGAGTCGTCATCATAACAAATTGATATCTCCCCTGTCTCATCATGTGGAGTTCAATGCCTCTCAATTTGTTTTTTCTTCATTTATTTCAATCATCTTTTTCTTTCATAAATATTTGTCATCAACATAAAGATGAGAATAATACTCCAAAAATTTTAGAGGTGGTGGTGGTGGTGTGCGACTTTCAAGTGATTTCCGGCGGTGGCTACGATGATGGTGGCTACGGCAAAGGTGGTGGGCAAGAGGTTAAGACTATTGAGAGGAAGTTGCTACGGCTTGGGGGTGTATGAAGGCGTGATTTGTTAGGGGCTTTAGTTTATGGTTTAGGTATATATATATATATATATATATATATATATATATATATATATAAATCGGTTGAAGGATATGCCTCACGCTAGTAAGGCGAGGTGTGCCTCAAGGCGGGCCTCAACCAAGCTGAGGCATAAGCCTCAAGGCGTTTTTCATTGAAATTGCGTTGAGGCGAGCCTCAAGGTGACTCTCATATTGTGCAATTTTAAACAATGGAGTAAACCATCTTGGAGGCTCAACATTCCTTCCCTTCTTCAGTGAACTGGTAGGAACCCTCGTTCCTCACCAAGTCAACTTCTTTGTCATTCACACTCAACCGCTCGCCCACACCCATTGACTCTCAAGTTTGAAAATATTTTATTGGTAGAAATTAATTACTATGAACATATCATTAGCATTTAATAGTAGAGTAAATATACTGATACTATACTAATTTAGTAAACAAGAAAATGGTCAATATAGGGTGAAACTAAGAAGTCACCATGGAAAACACTAATGATCCACTGAAAAACAAGAAATGCCGTGAAGCTTATCTAACAACATTACTTGACACATGAGCTGATTGAAGGTGTGACAAAGAATAAAAGCTTCATGTGGATAAGGTTGACAATTAGATTGAAAAGCATATCTTTTGTGGGCAGGGCGTAGGGAATTTACAGCTCAATGCAATGCACCAAAAATGTTAAGACCAACCTATGCTTACCAACATTCAAGATAATTTTCTCGTGTGCCCATATATACAAGCTCATTCTCGGACAACATCAAATAGGCAATCTAAATAATTAAAAAAAAAAACTCTAATGCGATTTCTACAAAAGTTTGATTAATAAGATTGCCTTAGAAATATAATGGTATGGAAATAGATGCACAGAAACTTAGTATCTTAAGCAATCCCTAGAACCAAACAGTTCAATGAAATAGCATTTTATCACAAAGAAGGGCTAGCACACTGCTTGTTTTGACGTCTCCCAAGTATAATCTGCATAATCTTAGTGAGCATATAAACTGGAGGACAATTAAATAAAGTGCATTTAAAAAACCAATGATTGTGGTTGTCAAGCAAAAATAATAATTTTTGCTGCACATATTTCTAATTTGTATATATCTATTTTCACTTAAGGTAAATGCGGGTAAATTTACAAATATGTTAACAGACTCCATTTAGAAAAATAAGCATTATCAGCTATTGCAAAATACTAAACCTGATCTCATGTGGTGTCCCATTTGGAGCATCTTGAAGACGAAGATCATCCATGATTGAGAAGTATGAATGGAAGCAAACATCTTTCAAATCTCTAACAACTGTACAACTTCCCCTAATCGTATTCCATGTTCCATCCTACAAAGTGAGAGAATCTTCTCTTAGGAAGAACAAATGCATTATGATAGAAAAACTGAAAGTGCACAAATGCCACACGACCAGAAATGAATACAAATAACATATTTAAGCACTTTACCATAATACAATGAAGAAACTTATCTTGTTTTCCTTCCCCAATAGCATCAAATGTAGCCATTACTGGCATTAGAAATCCATAACCTGCTCCAATGAGGGCACTCCCCAAGATACCTATCAATGGCCACAAAAGTAAAAGAATGGATACAACAACAGAGAGGACAAATTTAAGGACAGGTCCCAGCTGTTTGGCCCTATGAACGAGAAAAAGAAAGTTAAGACCATTAGAATAAGTGAACTCACAAACTGTCAAAAAAGGCTAAAGAAGAAGGACAAGATAGTAGTTAGTTCTATGGATCGCATGTTCACCTTGCTATACAATAAAATGTCCAAAATGCATGTACGGGCCAAAGACCCAAAATGATGGCAGAATTGCCCGTAGTCATGACAAGACAGACAATGGGGCAAAGCAAAATACCTGAAGTGGAAAGTTAAGATTAGTGAAATAAAGACAAGTATTTGCACTAGGCAAAGTACATATACCAATTATCCATTCTTTCGATAATAAGAAGAAAGAAGAGAATTGAAAATTAAAATGGACAAGTGCCAAAATACTATCCTAATCCGTAAATGCTCTATTTTTAACCCACAGGAAACACCATGCACTTCTTCTATAGAGGGTATCACATCCACTTTTCGCAATTCACGATGTTCAGCGGCAGAAAAGCAGAACAGAAGCATCTAATTAGGATACGATCTCTCGATCTTATGTGAAAGTTAGTCCAAAACAGGGAAAGGCTAGTTGTTAATAAAGCCTTTTGTACTAGAATTTGTGACAGAAAAATCAAGAGTAAAATATACAATCCAACTTACAAGAAAATGTTACAAGCCATCTAAACAAAGCGATGGAAATGCATCACTGGATCTACTACAGAAAGAGACAGGGAAACTGACCTTTAATGCTGCCCAGAAGTAGCAGACCGAGGAAGAAGGGCAAGAAGTAGAATAGCCTCCAAAGAGTCGACCAAAAACCCCTTGGAGGCTCCATTACACAGGAAAAATATTAAAAACAAAACTAAAGTGAAACCTTTAACAATACTTTCTCAAAACCACATCAAAATAAGGCAAAATCAAGGTCCACTAGCACGCTAACATACACCAAAATCCCTACTTGAGCCATCTAGCACACCAAAATCCGAAGATTCAAACTTCAGTTTTATCAAAAAAATCGCTCCTTTCCGACTCGCAGTGCTTCGACAATCAAAATCCCATACGATGTAGCGAAGCAGGTGCTCGACTCCAAAACTTGGAAATATATCGATCATATGCCGGTTGCGTATGGAAAAGGGCCGTAAATCGAAGCGAAGTGGCATGGGTAGAACATCTTCGAAGAGACGTAGAAAGAACACGATTCGGTGTGGTGAGAAAGCATCCGGGACCAGCTGTGGATGCTTGCTTTTGAGAGCGATAAACCTTTGCACATTTTCCTTTTATACATATTATTATCATCCAAGCCATTTAATAACAACGATCACGTGACTTGTCCCTTTCCCCATTTTGTAAATGAGGAAGGCAAATATATATATATATATATATATTTTTTTTTTTTTTTTTTTTTTTTTGTCAAACTATTATTTTTTATTTTTTGAGAACAAGCATAAAATAAAACTGTGAATTCTAAGCAAAGATCCTCCATTACATGTTATTTCAAGACAAACAGTATGTATTTGTGTTAGTGATTATTTTTTATTTGTTTGATTTATGAAATGAAATTAACCTATGCGAAAGGATTTATGGATCATGAAAGATTTATGATATTAAAACTAATATTAATTTTTAAGCACATATAGTCAAATGAAAATAGATACGAGATGATACCTTAGAGGTAATTGCAGTTCATAATTAATATACATTAACAATGATAGAAAAATGATACCCTTTGAGAATAAAGAGAAATCATTAAAAATAACGGTCAAATACTACATCAAGAGAATCAAATATATCATATAATAGGATTATATTGAACTCATAATGCCCCTAATTGTTCTGCGTTAGAACATTCATAATTTAAAAGTGAGAGAGTTTAATATATTAATATTGTATACAGATCTAGCAAATATGCAGATAAAAAAGTTGCAATAGACACCTGAGTTTTAATTTAAAAATTCAAAAAAGAGAAAAATCACAGGGTTTGACCTAAATGAAATCATTTTACTAGTCATTACATGCTAGAAAATTTGTGGCAGTGGAGTATGTATTTTAGTTCTTAGCTTTAGACAAAAAAATCCAACATGCACAAAATAAATACGTAAGAGAGATATAATCAATAATATTTATCTCAATAAGTTGATTCGATTAGACCCTTTATTATTATTCTTTTTAATAGAGCAACATAGACATACCAAGGCTACAAAGTCTAAACACATACATATTAAAGCTGCTGATATTTCAACCATTGGGTCATAACCGTCCAGCATCATCTCAGCCATTTATTTACCTTGTATCTGTTACAGCTTGTATATATATATATATATATATATATATATATATGTCTAGGCTCCCTAAGAGCCACATAGCTTTCAATAGAATTATCTTTCTAATTTGTCTATTCTCTTGTTCATGTTGCTCTGTTTATCTTTATGGTATCAGAGCCAACGTGGCTTTCTTCTCCTCCGTTTCTCTTTTTCGTTTGTCTCTCTTCCCCAGCCAAGAATGGCCACCTCTTCCTCCTCCCCCACCGCCGAAATTTTAGAGACCAGCACCTTTGATAGTACGGTCATCCATTCCTCCCTTAAGTTGTCGATCTCCAACATAAAGATTCTTGTTCCCACTCAACTCTCTAGTGATAACTACCCAACCTGGCGGTCCCAGATGCTACAATTGTTCTGGGCCAATAGTTATGCTGGGTTTCTTGATAGCACGACACCTTCCCCATCTCGTTTTATTCATCTTCTTGATGGTTCTTCCACCATCAATCCCACTTACACCAACTAGACCCTCGCCAATCAGAACCTCGTCGCTGCCCTTTGCTCCACCATTTCATCCAGCGTTCTTCCCTATATCCTAAATCTTGAAACCACTACTGACATCTGGGTCACATTGGAGAAAAGACTTCAAACCACCAATCGATCGCGCATCATACAGCTTAAGAACGAGCTGCATCACATCTCCATGGGGCAACTGTCGATGCTTCAGTATCTCACCAATGTTAAAATGCTGGTGGACAGTATTGTTGCCGCTGATGCTTCAATCGACAGTGAAGATGTCATCTTTTATACCCTCAACAGCCTTCCTCCTCAATATCAAGCATTCAAGACATATATTCGCACGAAGCTCACACCTCTCAGTCTCGAAGACCTGTATTCTCTCCTCATTAGTGAAGAAATCAACATTCATGCAGAATCAGTCAAAGAAACCAATCTTGCTAACTCTCATTCTGCTCTTTTCACCTATCGTGGGTGTGGCCGCTCTAGAGGTAGCTCAAATCAATACACTGGACACGGCAAACTGCCACCTAACTCCACCAATCACTCCCGCAACACGAACCCCACCATCTATCAAATATACGGGAAATGCGGTCACGCCGCCCACACCTGTTGGCATCACCTCGACACCAGCTATCCCACGCCGAACTCATCTTCCACAGCTCTCCTTGCCTCCAACCCGACAACTCATTCTGAGTGGATCCTCGACTCCGGTGCTTCTTCTCACTTGACCAACAGCCTTAACAATCTCAGTCACATAGAAGAATACCGTGGATCCAAGAATGCTGTGATAGGAGACGGTCGCACTCTTCCCATATCTCATTCAGGTCGCAGAATTCTGCCCACTCTGACTCGTATGCTTACTCTTCCTAAAGTTCTTCACCTTCCCCATTTATCTCACAACCTTTTATTTGTCTATATTCTTGCTCATGATCATAATTTATCCATTTTATTTGACTCATCTGGCTTCTTGATTAAGGATCTGAAGACAAATGTGACTCTTCTCTCAGGACCCTGTCGTGATGACATCTACCCCATCTGATCTTCCACCTCTCCATCAAGAGATCATTAAGCCATGTATGCCACTCTTCCATCATCTCTTCGTTGGCATCATCATTTGGGTCACCCACACTCTCAAGTCCTCGCCACTATTTCAAAACAGAACAAATCACTTAACATTCCCGTAGAATGCTTGACCTGCATACCTTGTAAGACCTCTAAAGGTTGCAAACTTTCTTTTCCTATGTCTACCAATCATAAATACAATATTCTTGAACTCGTTCACATAGATGTATGGGGCCACGCTCCAATCTATTCCAATCAAGGATTCAAATACTATGTTACATTCATTGATGATGCGTATAGATTTACTTGGGTATTTTTACTTTGCAATAAATCAGATGTTTATTCTGCATTTCTTAAATTTCAAAAAATCATCGAAAACAAATACTCAAGCAAAATCAAATTTCTCAGAAGTGACGGAGGCACTGAATTTACTAATCACAACCTTCAAAACTACCTTCAAACCCACGGCATCTCACATCAACTCAGTTAACCCTACACTCCGGAACAAAATGGATTAGCTGAAAGAAAGCATCATCACATCATCAAAACTACGCGTACTCTTCTCAATACCGCTAATCTCCCTTTTCATTTTTGTCCTGATGCACTTTTAACGGTTGTCTACCTCATCAGTCTAATGCCATCTCTAACCACATCCAATCATTCTCCCCATCAAATTCTTCATAAACAACCTCCTCAATATCAACATCTTAAAGTGTTTGGTTATTCTTACTTTTCTCTTCTCCCCCCTCGCACTCATCACAAATTAAACATTAAATCCCCGCATTCGGTCTTTCTCGGGTATGTTGTCAACTACAAGGGATACAAATGCATAGATCTTCTATCTAGACAAATCACTATCTCCAGACATATTACTTTCGATGAATCTACATTTCCCTTTTCCTCACCTTCCTGTTCTCCCATCCCCCAACACGATGCTTCTTCCCCTAATCCTAACCTTCTTCTTCTTACCTCTCTTATCTCCTCTTCCACCTCTATTTATCTTTACTTTTAAATGTCTCTAAATTTAAAATAGCCATTAACCAATCAAATCGAGCTATACTTGATCACGCCAATCTCGATTTGTAGTCACACATAGATACCCTTGTTTTATTCACATCTCATCGTAATCACAATATTCATTTGATAACAAATCTTATTACAATCACGATATTTATTCAAATGAGTTTCTCACTGCAATCATGATCTTTACTCGATAGAGTGTCTTATCATAATCACATTCTTTACTTAATCGTGCTACTCGTATTAATTGAATTTTTTTGCCCAATCAAATAAATCATGCCTTGATCATGATCTTTATTAATTATATAAAGTATGCCCACAAGCATGCTAGTTTATATGAATTTTATATTGAAAACTAATTAAAATATATATTATATAAATATTATGTTATTATTTATTTATAAATATCTTAAGCCACTTAACTAACTTTATTAAAATATATTTTCTAATTCCCTAAGTCGGCTAACAGAGAAATGAATTAGGAAATTAGAGAGAAAATATAGGAGAGAGAAAAGAGAACTTGAGATTTGGGGGTCATTGAGTGATTTTCATATGTTGATACTATTGGAAAATTTTCTCGTCTCGTTGTAAAGAACTATTACACTATTTCTTATTTCAGTAGTTTTATATTTTTGATATTTTTCTATCAAATTTGTATTTTCATTACTAAAAAATGAAAATAATTTTGTACTACTAAAACTTTTACCGTGTAAGTTTTTATATGTTATAGAGATTGAGATTATGGATATTTTAAGTATTTATTTAAGATTTTTTGCAAGGTAATTTTAAAAAATCTATAATTGTACCTATTCAAACATTTATTTTAACATCTAAAAATATTACTTTAGTTCAATTAAAGTTTCAGAATATTGTTATATATAATCTCTGATAATTTGGTTAATTTTTAAAATATAAGTTTTTGCTCAATAGGATTTTCTATTGATTGTTGTTAGGATATTTTGACACTTTCTAAATTAAGCCTAATTATGATTTATTTACTACAATGCATTGAAAATAAATGTGAATATATGGTTGAGTAATGGCTCGTCACTATTACTATTATAACACTGTAATAATAATATTTATGTGGGGAAAAATAAGTAAAGACTGGTTATTCACTAACATTTGCTAGAGACTAATTGACCTATATAGGATGGTGGTCCGATGGGCTTTTCTTTAAATATATGAATTGGTGTTATCCTCGACTGATTCACATGCTACATTGATTGGGAGTTATAAGGAGGTGATTGCTGTGTTGATGGGAAAAAAAGTGACGACTCTATTACTGAGCCAATGATTTGCTGATACCACTTAAACTAAGACTTCTTATTTGTTTAGTGTGACTACAAAAATGTATGTTATTGATGTATTATTTTTATTATTGTACTGATTTATTATTCTATATGAATTTATTATTATTGTATTATTTTACTACTCCTGCCACTAGACTATTAATGTTAATGATATAGACAATAATATTATTTTATACTACTGATTCAATGTACTGATACTAAGTATGTGATATGTTGAACACGTAATATACTAATTTGATACTGATATAAAATACCTAGATAATATGTATACACTCATATATGATTTTATAGTATTAATATGATTTCAATAGTATTCATCAATGCTTTAGTTTTATCATTTTATATGATTACTTTACTGATTGATAGACTGGTACGATAATTGCTTTATTAATTTGACTCCTATATCAGTTTATTGATTTCTCTATTATATTACTTTACTGGCTTTCATACTATACTATTTTACTATTTATATATTCTATTTCTATTACGTGTGAGTTTTATTATTTCTGTATTGATTCTTAATCATATGACTATTATTGTTATAATTTGACTGCTGACATGCATATTGCTGCTTTGCCTTGCGTTAAGTTTAGTTATACTATTTGATTACTTTATGGGCTCTTGAGGTCATTATATGTGGTTAAAATATTTCAAGTCAGGGCAAGGGAGCAAGAGGTTAAGATTGATCATGATATTTTAGGTTCAGATTCTTATTATCTCTGTTATTCTTTTATACTCAGAATAGAGTAGTTGTGATATGATATATAGATCATAAGTAATGTATATGATTTTTTGAGAAATAAATATAGATGTATATATTGATATTTTGTTGATAGTTTTATTTTTGATAGTAACTTTGATTATGGTATACTAAAAGATAAAAGAATTCTTCTAAATTAGATTTTGGGGTATCACAACCCAATCTTTATTTATAAATTAATCAATACTGCGATGTTGGCTTGCGTAGCACTTAGGTGCTTAGTCAAATTTGGTTAACATGGTACTAGCATTGTGATGCTAGGGACAAGCAGCGCTAAGGTGCTACTCTTAGAAATTGAATCAATAGGTTTTTAATCATATGACTGTTGTAGTGCTCTTCACATGGCAATGTTATGACACTCAAAGTGATTGCTTCCATAGTGCAATCATCTACCCTATTAAAGTTTTGACCAAGCACTATAATATTATATAGGAGGCATTGTAGCTCTCAATTCAGTAGAATGATTAGAGAGCTTAAAGTCATGACATTTTTGCCCTCCAGAGATTGAATTGGTATTATATTGTCAAATTCATCTAGTGCTTTAACACAGTCAACTTAAATAATATTTTGACAATTGACATAATGCTGCAGCGCTACAGGGTGCAGTGTTGCTGTGTTGGTTTAATTTTTTTTTTTTCAAAATGATTCCTATACCCTAAATGAACTACTGCAGACCCAAGGATAATTCTAAGCTCACTTCTAGTCACATAATATTTTAAACTTAACAAAGATTATCAAACACACTAACAATAAACATACAGATCAATTGGGTTGCCTACCAAATAACACTAAGTTTATAGTTTTTTTCATATTATACTCCTAACAATAAACATAGGGATCAATTGGATTATCAAATATGAAAAGATAATTAATTAGGAAAATTAAATGTAATAAGCTTATATGGTAAAAAAATTTATTATGTATTCATTTTGAATTGAACTTATTTTACATAAATTTACTCACATATAATTAAGTTTATCTAAATTACATCATATTGCTATATAAATATTTAATATATCTTTAAATACATTAAAATATGCATAAGCTTTATTTTGTTATATATGATATTATTTTGATAGAAACATGGCTTAATTTGTATTTCATTAGATTCCATAGATTTTATAGATAAACATTGATAGGTTACATGACTCAGTTTGGAGCTAAATTAAATTTATAATAATTTTTCAAACATTATATGATATTAATATTATATGATGGATAGCCATTTTTGACTTATTTTGAATATATATGAAGATTTTTTGACATTTCCAAATGACTAGCCATTTTATAGTCATTTAAAACTTATATTTATTTAATATAAATAAATTATTTATCAAATATTATATTATTAGTTGATAAAATAATATTATATTATTAATTTTATTCAAAATTAGCTTTACTTATCATTTCCCTTTAAATACCTCTCTCTCTCCTTATGAGGGAACATAAAACTCTAGCATTTTCTTCAATCTTCTTTTTTTCTTTACATATTAAATCTTGAGATGAGAAACTTTGATCTTCATTTCAAGAGCCCTTTAAATTTACAAGATCAAATTCTTGGTTCGAAAGCTTTTACGCTCTAAACCAGGTAACATCTTTTGGAGTTCTTGAGTTTATTTTTTTCTCTAAATATTTATTTGCGATTCTTTTAGTTTTCATCATATATTTTTCTTGAAAATATTTATTATTTGTTAAAATACTAGTTGAAAATATTCTATTAAGTTTTCTATGATTAAATCTATTAAATTCATAAAAATAGGCAACAAGTATTTTTATTTTCTTTTATGTGGCATAGATTTTTATTTCAAATCTAATTTATTTTTAAAAGTATTATATGATTTGAGAATTTATATTTTAAATCAGTAAGAAAAACTTTTTTAGTTAAAATATTATTCATATTTATATCAAGATATAAATCTATTTTAAAGTGAGCACATTTTATATTTCATTTGCAATTAGTAAGTTAATTGAAATTAAATTGTAAAAATCATCTCAAATATTTTGATCATTTTATTGTAAGATAATTTGATATTATATTATTTATATTAAATATATTTTTTCCTTAATCTAAGCCAGTTGGCTTAGTGAAATTTAAATTATGTAGATTAGATTGTACTCACCCGTGTAGGAGAGTACTTAGGTTGTAAATAATTTTTTTGGTTTAAAGAAGTGAAGTTTGTAAGGCAAACTTGGGATTAGTGGATTCTAGCCCGAAAGTTGGCTAGTGTGGTCATATGCCAGATTAGAATTCAGGTCGAACCATATAAAAATATTTTGCATGTTATTTCCTTTTTTTGCATATATTTTTCTCTATCGTCTTAATAAAAATTTATGTTTATTCTTTATCAAACAGCATCAAACTTATTTTAATTACTTTATTTTAATAAAAAATTTTAAAACCCAATTCACCCCCCCCCCCCCCCCCCCACCCCTCTTGGGGTGCCATAGTCATCGAACAATTGGTATCAGAACCTTGGTTCTTTTTATTTTGGCTTAAAATCTTTAAGTAGATCCACTTATAAACTATGGCACAAGATTTTTCTAAGTGTTTACTTCTCGAAGGATAATCCACTTATTGACCACTATTGTTAGATAATGTCCCTTTTGATTATTGGAAAAAGTAAAATTAGTACTTTCTTAATAGGACAAGACTCTCATATGTGGCACATACTTACACACCAATATTATACATCCACTAAAAAGTTAATATAATTAAAATTAAAAAATGTTTTGATTAATGGACTACATTAGAGAGGGAATTAGACGAGTTAAATGCTAAAGCATGTAATACTTTGTATTATGCACTTCTTCCAAATGATTACATGAAATTTTCCATGTTAAATCCAGCAAACAAAATTTGGGATAAATTAATTATAACTTATGAAGGTACTAGTGAGGTTAGATATACTCACATAAATAGACTTGTTCATTCATGAATATGAATTATTTGTTATGTGACCTTCTTAGTCTATTTCTGATATATATGCTAGATTTATGAAAAATAATTAACACATTACATTCTCTTGGAACAACATATAAGAATCAAGATTTAGTCTAAAAGATTCTTAGATGCATTCCAAAGAATGGGATATTAAAATAACTATAATTAGTAAGGCTAAAAATTTATCTACTTATCCACTTAATCAGCTTTTAGGTTCTTTGATAGCACATGAACATATTATATCGTAAAGGGATAAGTTGGATAGCTCCTCTAAGAAAGAGAAAGGTAAAACCATTACCTTACAGGTTAATGATAATGATGAATCTAGTTTCTCAAGCTCTAATGAAGATAATGATGAGGTGTCTATACTTTCAAGAAGGCTTAGAAGCTTATTAAGAAAAAAAAATCAAAGGTATAAAAAAATCTAAAAATTATAAATTTAAACTAAGAAATTTTCTACAGGAGAAGGGATTATTTACTACAATTATAAAAGCTTAGATATATAAGAGGAGATTATCCAGATCATATTAATTCAAAGAAGAAAGAGATGAATGTAGAGAGAAAGAGTGGCAAGAAAGAAAAGAAGTATTTCAAGAAGAAGTATATATAGGCCAACCCAGATTCAGATGAATCATGCTCATCCGATAAAGGGGTGAACATTTGTCTTATGGTAGGAGGAGAATCTAATTATGATTCTCAAGAGGTATGTAATTATATATCTTATGAATAATTAGATGATGCATTTAATGAATTAGTTTTTGAATATAAAAAATTAAAAAGAAACTATAATATTTTAGAAAAAAGGGATAAAATTTTATATATACATTTTAATGATTTATAAAATGAATGTGATAATTTGAAAAATAAAAATAGTTCTTTATTAGATCGTTCTTTACTTGTTTGTAAACTTGAAAGAGAAAATATTTTATTAAAAATAAGATTAGATTATGCATGAAATCACAAGCTTATTATAAAGTTTTTATTAAGTTCAACATCAAATAAAAGTTATTCTTATATGTCACATAAACATCAAGCCAAGCCATATGAAAACACTAATATTTGATTTAATTATTATGGTAGAAAAAGACATATCTCTTTTGATTGATGTGCTCGTAGATCACAAAATACTAAACAATCAACTTTTATATGGGTACCAAAAAAATTCAAGTACTTCATATACCATACATAATAGATATCATATTACTCATTAAGAATGTTGACTCAAAAATATTTGGGTTCCAAAAGTTAACATTTAATTTTCTTTTGTAGGAATGCCTTCAAAGTAAAATTAATGAAGGCATGTAGTACTTGAACAGTGGATGTTCAAGACATATGAAAGGCGATAAAGTAAAATTCTCTACATTAGAACCAAGTGATGGAGGATATGTCACATATGGAGATAATGCAAAGGAAAAATTATTAACATTGGATCCATATGTAAGAATTCTATTACTTTAGAAAAAGTTTTATTTATTTACAGTTTAAAATATTACTTAATATCAATTAGTCAATTATGTGATAATAAAGGTTTAAATGTTTCTTTCTATGCTTCACATTATATTATTAAAAATAATAAAACTATTTTACTTAATAGAAATAAACATAAAAATATATTTAATTGATTTAGAGAATACAAATGATATTAATTTGAGTTTACTTTATATGAAATTTAAAAATAATGATGCTTGGTTATAGCATAGAAGGCTATATCATGCCAATATTTGCACTTTAAATAAAATTTTTAAACTTGGTTTAGTACTTATTTTATCAAAGATTAATTTTTATTTTGATTATATATGTGATGCATGTATTTATAATAAACATATGAAAATTTCATTTAAGAATAAAAATATAGTTTATAGTAGTAAACCTTTAGAATTATTACACATTGACTTATTTAGATTAATTAACACAACTAGTTTATGTGGTAAGAATTATGGATTTGTTATTATATATGGTTATTCAAGATGCACTTGGATATTATTCTTAGCTAATAAAAATAATACATTTGATGATTTTAAAAAATTTGCTAAATATATTCAAAGAGAACAAGGTTATTTGATTTATAGAATCCAAATAGATCATGATGAAGAATTTGAAAATAAATTATTTGAAATTTATTGTGATGAAAATGGAATTAGACATAATTTTTTTCAGCTCGTTGGACTACTCAACAAAATGATGTAGTTGAAAGAAAGAATCGTATTTTAGTAGAATTAACAATATCAATGTTAGATGAATATAAACTTCTAAAGTATTTTTTTAGTAGAAATAATAAACACTGTATGTTATATTATAAATAGAATTTATTTAAGACATATTCTTAAAAAGATCCCTTATGAAATATTTTTTGAAAAGAAACTTAATATTAATCATTTACATATTTTTATATGTAAGTATTTTATTTTAAATAATGACAAGAATCCTTTATAAAAATTTGATAGTAAGTCTAATGATGATATATTTTTAGGATATTCAATTTTTAGAAAATCTTTTAGAATTTTTAATAAGAGAAAATTATTTATTGAAGAATATGTTCATGTAATTACTGATAAAAAACTTATAGATTTAATAAGAAATAATTTGAATGATAATGATATTGAGAATATAAATAAAATAAATTTAAATAAAGGAGGATGATTCATTACCTAAGAAATGGAGATATATATAAATCACCCAAAAAAATTAATAATTGGTGACCCTTCTCAAGATGTTAAGATTATGAGAAACCTTAGGGATGAGGTAGAATATTCTACATTTCTATCAAAAATTAGACCTAAAATACAAATAAAGTATTATAAGATAATTTTTGAATAGTTGCTATGGAAGAGGAACTTCACCAATTTATAAGAAATGATATTTAGGAGTTAGTCCTAAGACCTCATGATCAAAATATAATTAAAACTAAATAAGTGTATAAAAATAAGTTAGATGATTTAGTAAATATTATTATAAATAAAGTTAGATTAATTGCATAAGGGTACGCATAAATAGAAGGAATAGACCTTGAAAAATCTTTTGCATTTGTAGAAAGACTAGAGACTATTAGAGTACTTCTTGCCTTTGCTTATTTTAAGACTTTAAACTTTTTCAAATGGATGTCAAAAGTATATTTTTGAATGGGTATATTGATCAAGATGTATTTGTAAAATAATCATTAGGTTTTGAGAGCCTTACTTTTCCTAATCATGTTTATAAATTAAAGAAAGCACTGCATGATTTAAAATAAGCTCCACATACTTGGTATGATAGGTTAAGTAACTTTTTAATTAAACATAATTTTAGAAAAGGTAAGGTAGATACAACTCTTTTTATTAAAAATATTAGAGATGATTTGATTATTATACAGATTTATATTGATGATATATTATTTGAAAGTATAAATGAAAGTTTGTGCCATAAGTTTTCTTTATTAATATCAAAAGAGTTTGAAATGAGTATAATGAGAGAACTCACCTTTTTTAGGACTTCAAATAAAATAATTAGAGTCTGGTATATTAATATGTCAAACCAAGTATACAAATGAATTATTAGAAAATTTTGATATGAAGAAATTAAAATTGAATAAAACCCCTATAAGCCCATCAACTAGACTTGATTTAGATGAATCAAGAAAACTAATAAATCAAAAGCTTTATAAGAGTATGATAGGTTCACTTTTGTATCTTACTGTTAGTAGGCCTAATATTATATTTTTTATATGTTTGTGTGTAAAATTTTAAGCTAATCTTAAGGAATCATACTTAATAGCAATTAAGCAAATATTACACTATTTGATACGAACTCCTAGGTTAGGCTTATGGTATCCTAAAAAATTTATTATGATGTAATTTAGTTAAATATTCTGATGTAGATAATATTGGTTATAAATTTGATAGAAAAAGTGCATTTAGAACTTGCCAATTTTTAAGATCATTGCTTATTTTCTGGTCTTCTAGAAAATAAAATTCTATAACATTATCTACCGTTGAAGTTGAGTACATAGCTGCAGGTAGTAATATTGCTCAATTTTTATGGCTAAAGCAATAATTAGAAGATTTTGAAATTAAACTTAAAAATTTTCCTATTAAATCTGATAACACAAATACTATTAATTTAATAAAAAATCCTATACAATACTCACGAACTAAACATAAAGATTAGATATTATTTTATTAGAGATTATGTTAATAAGGGTAGTGTGAATATATATTTTGTAAATATAGATTCTCAAATAATAGATATTTTTATAAAACTATTAGCTAAAGAGAGACTTTGCATGTTAAGACATATGCTTAGAATGTCAGACCTTAATATTTAAACTTTTTGTATATTTTTGTTATTCTTTTTTATGTTGTCAAAGGGGGAAAAGAATTAAATGTTGGTCATAATTCTTATTACATGCATATATTTAGGGAGAGAATTATTTTTTAGCAAATTAATATTAAAAAAATCTCAATTATTTTATATGTATTTCTTTTAATGCTTAAAATTTAGGATTAAAGGTCAATTTACACCTTTGTTATAACTATACCCAAATAAGTTTGTCATCATCAAAGGAGAAGATTGTTGATATTATCTATCTCATTGCCTATTCTAGTAATTTTGATGATAGCAAAAATATACTTGAATGTTCTAATTTGTGTGCTAAGTATTTTAGGTGTATATGCAAGATAATTACTTATATGGGATGTACATTGTATAACTCAAGTTTAATCAAAATTTCAGCTAAAAGAACTCAAGAAAAACCAAGATGAATAGCTCAAAGGTTTTTATATTAATATAGGAGTATCGTAGAGGTTCATTGATATTTTTTTGTATGATTTGATTTGCTCACAATCTAAATATATATTAAAATAATTTATTCATTATTAATTATGGATAATAAGCTTGATTTAGAAATCTATAAGATTTCTGTATTTAATAAATTTTATATGCTTCATAAATTATATAAATGTTATCAAATATGGAAAGATAATTAATTAGAGAAATTAAATGTAATAAGCTTATATGGTAAAAAAATTTAGCATGTATTCATTTTGAATTAAACTTATTTCATATAAATTTACTCATATATAATTAAGTTTATCTAAATTACATCATATTGCTATATGAATATTTAATATATCTTTAAATACATTAAAATATTCATAAGTTTTTATTTCGTTGTATATGATATTATTTTGACCAAAACATGGCTTAATTTATATTTCATTAGACTCCTTAGATTATGTGGATAGAGATTGATAGGTTACATGATCTGCTTTGGAGCTACATTGAATTTATAATAAATTTTTATATATTATTAAACTTTAATATTATATATTGTGTAGCCATTTTTGTTTTATTTTGAATGTATATAAAGTCGTTTTGACTTTTCTAAATGACTAGCCATTTTATAGCCTTTTAAAAATTATATTTATTTAACATAAATAAAATTTTTTTATCAAATATTAGATTATTAGTTGTAAAATAATATTATATTATTAGTTTTATTCAAAATTGGCTTTACTTACCATTTCCTTTAAATAACCCTATTTTTCTCTTTGTGAGTGCTGTTCAAAACATAAAACTCCAGCATTTTCTCCAATCTTCTTTCCTTCTTTACATGCTAAATCTTGAAAAGAGAAACTTTGATCTTCATTCCAAGATCTCTTGACATTTGCAAGATCAAATTCTGGTTCGAAAGCTTCCACGCTTTAAATCATGTAATATCTCTTAAAGTTCTTGAGTTTATTTTCTTTCTTTAAATATTTACTTTCTATTCTTTTATTTTTTACTATATATATATATTAAAAAATTTATTATTTAGTAAAATACTAGTTGAGAATGTTATATTAAATATTTTATGATTAAATCTCTTAAATCTATAAAGATAGCAAGCAAGTATTTTTATTTTTTTATGTGGAATAAATTTTCATTTCAAATCTAATTCATTTTTAAAAGTATTATATAATTTGAGGAGTTATATTTTAAATCAGAAAGAAAAATCTTTTTATTTAAAATATTATTCATATTTATATCAAGAAATAAATCTACCTTAAAGTGAATAAATTTTATATTCCATTTGCAATTAATAAGGTGATTGAAATTAATTGTAAAAATTACCTCAAATATTTTGGTCATTTATTGCAAGATAATTTGAGCATACATTATTTCATCAAATTGTATTTTTTTTTTAATACAAGCTAGTTGGCATAGTGAAATTTAAATTATAATTAGATTGGGTTATACTCACCCATGTAGGAGAGTACTTAGGTTGTAAATAACTTCTTTGATTTAAGAAAGTGAGGTTTGTATGGCAAACTTGGTATTAGTGGATTCTAGCCAAAAAGTTGGCTTGCGTGGACATAGGCCGAATAAGAATCCAAGCCGAACTATATAAAAATATTGTGCCTGTTATTTTCTTTTCTTACGTCTATTTTTCTTTATTATTCTCATAAAAAATTGTGTGGTTATTTATTCTTTGTCAAATAGCATCAAATTTATTTTAATTACTGTCTTTTAATAAAATTTTTTAAAACCCAATTCACCCCTCTCTTGGAGTGCCATAGTCATCCAACAGTAATAGCCAATATAATAAAAAATGTAAAACACTGAGTAAGAACAGTCAATCAAATATCAAAGCAATACTAAGCATGTGAAAATTCAAGCAGATAGAAACTAAAAAGAAAATAATATTAAACTAATAATTATTTCAGAAATATAAAATGTAAAGTAGAATAATTATTTCACTAGTTTTGCTCCCCGGCAACAGTGCTAAGAACTTAATGTGAGCTATATGTGTTGTGTTAGCACACATAAGGATTTACTTATATTTATATTCACTGATCAAATGTCAAAGGAAAGTTCATTTTTTCTACGGTGTAAATCCTAGTTAGAGCACAAGTGCATGTTATCATATCAAATGATAAAATGATGAATAGAGTGTTAATCCCATGAGGAACATAACTAGAAATATCATAAGCTCATTTTGCTACTGCTACTAGACTGTTATGTTTATCTAATAAGATAATATAAAAGATGTTAGCAATTTAAAAGCTTAAACTTCAAAAAGTAGGAATAAAAGTTTTCTAATTCTTTTTTTATAAAATCTGAACCTATAAATCATCAAAAGAACATAATAACATTAGAGAGGGCTATGTTATTGTGGATCAGAGTAATTATGCTCCTCATCTCTATCAAGCTCATCGAAGCATAAGCTAGGATCCTCACTAACTAGAGTTAAACTATCTCCTTAAGACCCAATAATCTTAACAATCATATTTCTTATGTTATGGTTGGGCTACGTTTGAAATTTTTTTGTTGTTCTTCTATTCCTCTGTTGAGGCTCTAGATCACACTAGGTTTTTAATTTAAGTATGACCTATACATAACCAATTAAAGTGCGGAGAAGTTAAAACAATGTGGATATAATAAATATTAAACTCTACTATAAGCAATACATGCCTTTCAATTCATCATGCATTCAAAAATTTTGGTTAGCTACTAATGGAGTCGTTGAAACTCATAACAAATAAAATAAATACAATAAATAAATTATTATAATAACTAGCTCACAAATACAAACACAAGATATGAAGTAAAATAAGGGAAAGTAAAGTTTAGAAATGACACCGAAGTAATTCTATAATCATTTGCTAACTCGTTTGCTTTGTTCCACTCCAATACAAGATAAGTACAAGAAACACAAGTTACACACTTCCCTATACAACCCTCACACACTCATACATGCTCACAAAATGACACTACAAATGACCCCTCCAAGTTTCCTCCTCCTAAAACAAGAATAAGGTGACTATTACTAATTTTTCATTTTTTCTGAACTAGTGTTGTAGCTGTTGAACTGGCAAATCGGTTAACCAGTAGTCACTTCGGTTTACCAGTTCAACTGACTTCCACTGCAACATTAGGTGATTTGGTGCTGCGGCTCTTCAATCCAGTGTTGCAGTGTTGACTAGATAGCACCTTAGTGCTAAGCTCTCCAATAGATTTTTGGTAAGTTGTTCGTTGCGGCGCCACTAAAGGTGTGGTGTTACGACACTGAATTGAGTTTTGTCGCTTTAGTGTTGCTTTTGTGGCGTTACAACACTGGTTTAATTTTCCTTATTTTTCTATAACATTTTTCCCAAAACACAAGGATTACAAGTACAAAATAACATAATCATAGATAAATAATATAATAAATTTTATCTTATCAAATATGAAATACATGGCATACAAAGTAAGGTAATATATTTGACATAACATACATTTTGTTCCATTTATATAACATGCATACATACTACATAAGTACACTATTAATAAGATATATATTGTTGCAGCCCAACCTAATGTGACCCACAATGAGACAAGTCATATTGTGTTGGATTGGGATAGGCCGGCCCAAAATCTAAGTTTTGGGGACTTTTCAGATTTCTTTCATTTAAATTTGAAATAGAAAATAGAGCTTTTAGTTAATATCCAGTAAGTATAAAATAACTCATCCATAAATTTCTATTCTTTCATCATCAAAATGTATATATAATATTTATACACTATAACACATGGATATAAATTGAAATAAAATAATTTAAATGACTAGAAATCATTGTACAAAATTTTAATATATAGATATATATATATACATATGCAGACATATCAAATTCTGAATATACAGCTTCTTAATGGGCACTTTCTCCTTTCTCTAACCTGAAATAAAATGCATATTAGGTGTGAGCCAACACAGCTCAGTTGGTCATACCCACCAATTTAAATTTTCAAACATTTCACTTAGTATGCATTTAACTAAATTTAAAAGTAGTTCATAAGAAATTTATTGTACTGGACATAATAATAATTACAGATAACTGAATTAAAACATAATATACACTGAAAATAAACAAACAAGCACTCCATATATTAGAATAGAAAAATAATAAATTTCTCCCAAACTCTTATGACTCCTTTTACTAACATATCAGAATATAGGCCCTTATGATTCCTTGTGTATTTAGAATATGAACTTCCACCACATATTAAATCTCCTTGAAATTACACATTTTAAGAATATATATATATATATATATAAAATTGCATTTTAGTAAAATAAATATAAAGAAAACTATTTTTTATTTTTATAGAATGCTTTATCTGTAGGTAACAAAATTACCTACTAAGCAAAATTTTATAAATTCAAAATGTCATGAGATTACCAAAGATTATTCAGAATATTATTTTGAAATATTAAATGTACTATAGTCTTATTTTTAAAAATTAGAATTATTTTCTAATTTTGCTAAAAATATTACAGTTTTTAATTTACTCAGTGCAATTCTTTCAGAAAAATACTTAAATATCCAGAACAGTTATATTTATAACATATAAAAAGTTATAAGATAAAAGCTAATCGGGTATAAAGTTATCCTTATTTTTGCTCTACTAAATTATTAATTAAATAAAAAAATTCTAAAATTCTTATTTTTTTAAGAACTGAGATAGGTGAAATGTAAAATACTTTTATCCGAATAATTTCTTGAACTGGACTAACAACAGAAAATGAATTAGAGTCACCAAAATCCCACTATCTCTCTAAAATCTCCCCCTTTCTCTCTCTAAATGATTGAAGGTGGGTTTAAAGTATTTTAATAAAATGATTAGAAATGGATATTGATATTTTTTTTATAAAATCTCTTATTAGAGAGCTCAGCTCCATAGCACACAACCCTAGTGTCATAGCATTAGTTTAAATTCTATAAATATGCTAAAGAGCTCAATGCTGCAGTGATGCCAACCCAGCGCTGCAGTGCTCCCAAGAAAATTTTAGATTTTTCATACACATGCATACAGACTCCTAGGACCCACTTTTGGACATATTCAAACATGCTCATGCATACAAAACACTCACAATCACATATAGAAGACATGAATGTAAAAATTTTACTTCATAAAGATTACCAAAAAAAGGTCAAAACAAGTGTAACTATGCATATATTTAGCATGTGTTAAAGGTATGTTGATGACATAGTATAATGCTCTACATGTAAATTGTAATGAATACCCATGTGCTATATATATATATAATGATTTAGCATATGTTTGCAACTGCAAGAAAGGCTGGCTAGTTATAGGCTGATTTAGGTTGTTTAGAGCAAGATAACCTATGCAAGAGAGTGGGCTGACAAGCTTCCTTTAAATAATGGGGCTTATGGTGTAATTTTAAGATTTAAGATATAAGATTATGAGTTATAAGTGGATAAGATATGCCGAAGGGCATGAGTGATGACTCTTACAAGATGGTCACCTAACACACTAATACATGATATAATATGACAATATAAGATGCATGGAAATGCCATATGATTAGCTAGATGTCCTGATTTGCATTAATATGATAATGCCCATGAATACATTATATAATAATTAGGGTTAACATGAACATGCATAAGATATATGATACATGAACCTGATACATAATGACATTGATAAAAATACATATATGTGATATATATGTGATACATGAGATTGATATATACTACAGAAATAATATGATAGGATATAAAAAGGATATTCATGATGTTAACATGCAAAAAAAAATTAGTAGACCCACATTGCAATTACATTATTTAATAATTCATATGATGGTTTTACTATAACACTATTCATATATGTGATATATATGTGATACATGAGATTGATATATACTATAGAAATAACATGATAGGATATAAAAAGGATATTCATGATGTTAGCATGCAAAAAAAATTAGTAGACCCACATTGCAATTACATTATTTAACAATTCATATGATGGTCTTACTATAACACTATTCTTAATATGTTGGGATAGAACTGAGTCAATGATTACTAATCCATTATATGCTTAGGACTACTCATGATTTCACTTTGATCACTATTTATGATCATGATTCATTATGATTGATATTATTCATATTGGTTACGAGAATTGGAAAGATATACTGTATTAATATGACTTGAAGGATTTCATGCATACGGTTATACTTTTCTTGCATTGGTCTAGTAGGTTCTAGTGACCTACTGTGCTTATTCTCTTTATGTGCTTTTTCATGATTTTAAGGAAGGGTAAGGCTCTAGTGGAGTGAGATTGATCTAGTTATGGTTTAGGTATTTCATATATTTTTTCTATTTATTTTATAGTCATGATTGTATAAGAGATAGATAATTCAAAAGAGGTATTTATGGTTAATATAGATGATTTTTGGGGAAATGAAATGAAATGTATAAGTAAGATAAAATGAGTTGAAAGATAGTTTCTGCTATATTCATTATTTATTTTATGGATGATTATTAGTGGCTCTCCCTATACCCCACAACAAAATGGAACAGCTGAAAGTAAACATTGTCATATTATTGAAACTACTTGAACTTTGTTATTAATAGCTAATATTCCCTATCATTTTTGAGTATATGCTGCTCTCACAACTGTTTATTTAATGAATCGCATGCCCTCACATACCACCAATAATATTTCATCCTTTAAAATTATTTATAAAAAATCTCCTTCCTACCATTACTTAAGGGTCTTTGGCTGCCAATGCTTTCTTCTACTTCCACCTCATTCTAAACACAAGCTCTCTCCAACTGCTCACAAAGTGGTGTTTCTTGGCTATCCACCATTCGCCAAAGGTTATTACTACTGTGACCTTCTTTCAAGCAAAGTTATTATCTCTATTCATGTATTGTTCCATGAACTTATCTTTCCCTTTCACAATATGCCATCCACTATACAACCCTCTACCTCATCTTCTCCATCCCAACCCCCACTTACACCTGTACCAGCCTCTTCAACCAATACTAGTCTTAAACCCCTACACCCACCTTCAAAACAACACACTCCATTTGCTTCACCTAATTCCTCCTCCTCATCCCATACAAATTACTCCAAAGAGCAATCCATCTATACTTATGATTCTCCTTTTTTACCTCCACTGCAACCACCCAATCACCCAATGCTTACCAAAATTAAATATGGTAATCTTAAACCTCATCAAATCTTTACTCTACTTCATCATACATCCCTTGATCCCACCTCCTATACAACCGCAGTCAAATTTTCTCATTGGAGGCAAGCAATGTCTGTTGAATTTCAAGCTTTACCATACAAAGGGACCGAGTCATTAGTTCCATCTTTTCTAGAACAACATATACTTGAGTGCAAGTGACAATTTAAAACTAAACACCATCAAGATGGAACAATTGCTCGCTACAAAGCTCACTTAGTAGCTCAAGGGTATCAATAGGAATTTGGCCTTAATTTTACTGAGACAATTAGTCCTGTGGCTAAAATGCAAACAATTCACATATTTATTTTACCTGCTCAACAATATTAGTGGCCAATACTACAATTAGATGTATTCAATGCTTTTCTACATGGTGAACTAAAGGAAATTATTTTTGTCTCAACCTTATGACTTCAAAGATCCAATATATCCCAATCAGGTTTGTCAATTGAACAAAGCTATATACGGCTTGAAACAAGCTCCTCGCCAATGATTTTCAACCTTTACAGATCATTTGATTCAATGAGGATTTCACTCCAGCATGGTCGATCACTCTTTTTATCTATCCAAAGATGGTTCTTTACTCTATCTTCTTGTCTATATGGATGACATATTGCTCATGGGAAACAACTCAACCCTTAGGTCATCACTGTTAGTTGAGCTTTATTCCAAATTTCAACTAAAACAACTTGGTAATCTCTCCCACTTCCTTGGTCTACAAGCTTTGGCCACCAAAACAGGTCTGCTACTTCACTAATCCACTTATGCCTCCAATATCCTTCATATAAAAGGATACCACTCTCAATGTCCGTAATGCATTTTTTGATCCATCTTTGTTCCATTATATACTGGGTTCTCTCCAATATCTTACTATTACACGTCCTCATATTTCATTTGCTGTCAATTGTATTTGCCAACATATGCATCAACCTCAAAATCAGCATTTTATTATGCTCAAACGAATTCTTCGTTATGTTAAAGGGACTCTACGCCTTGTTCTGCCAATTCATCTAGGAGACAGGCATCTTAAAGTCTTTGTTGATGCCGATTGGGCTGGAGACACGCACGACTGCAAATCAACCACATCATAATTAATTTGCTGAAAAATATAATTTTAATGAAAACATATCTGATATTACAAAATTTCTATTAAAAATTTCAATATAAAGTGCAAAATGATAATTATTTTTTATAAAATTATTAGCGAGTATGTTTACTTATAAATAAATATAAGATTTTGTTTTTTAAAGTTTAAGAGAATTTATTTAAAATTAAAATAATTTAATGCAGATATTTATTAAATGTAATAAAATAGTACACCGCTTTCCATTCGTCGATGTCCAATCTTCCGCCGCTTCTTCTACTTGTTCTCCTTCTTCAAACGTATCTGAACAAAGAAGAGTGGCCAAGGCGGTTTTATTTCTTTTCTGAGGTCAGCCGAAACCCCTCTGCTCTTTCTCTGCTTTATATGGTCGTTACCAGATTTCTTGTAGCATGCTTTCGTTCTCACTCATCTAAAAAACTCGAGACACCAGGGAGATCGGTTCCCCCTTTTTGTTTTCTTCTTTGTTTTCACCGGATCCTGGGTCGTTTGATCTTAATATATGATTTGATTCCAGTGATTACACTGGTGGCGGGTTGAACCGTGTTTTGATCGCTTCCTGATTCGAATTCCTTTGCCCCTAAGCAAAGCCTGCGCTTTGAAGAACATAAATTAACTCACTCACAGAGGCCTTTGTGATTATTCACAAACTCACCTCCACAATCAGATGTTAAAATTTTTATGGGTTGTTGAAATTGCTTTTCTACAAGTGACTTGAATTATAAAAATTTAGAGGTAGTTTCAGATTTAGAATGAAGAGGATACACCCAATAATAACATGTAAAATCATCAACAAAGAACAAGTAATATTTATAGGATTGCATTGACAAAACAGGGAAAGGTCCCCATAGATCACTACGGATAATTTCTAAATAGTGAGTACTTTTGGGAGGAGCTAAAGAAAATGATGGACGGTGACATTTGGCACAAGCACAGGTCGAACAGTTAGATGAAGGCATGCAGGAAGAAAAAGTTGAGGGAAGAAGTTGTTGGGTAGATGTAGAGGGATGGCCTAAACGCTAATGCCACACATTTGGTATTGCTGTGGTGGCGAGGAGAGCAGCAGAGGTTGCAGAAGATTGCTGCCGAAGAGAGGATGTTGGAAGTTTAATAGGGTGTATGAAGGATTCCTTGGTCGGAATGAGCAATGGGTAGCGCATGATTGTTGCTGACTTGCACATGAGATGGACCATAATATGTTTGAACAAATAAAAGCTGCGACGATTGAGAAGTAAGGTGACATGATGCTCCCGAATCCAAAAAACAATCAACAGTGGAAGAAGCATTAGAGGCAGATTTGCCGAATGTCCAAATCTGACATTCAACAGAAGCTTGAGGTTGGAGACTGCCACAGGCAGCTCCAGGCAAGGAGCGACCACCACGCGAATTACTAAAATGGGAGCGACCTCGGGTAGAGTTAGGATCGAAGGCACGACCACGAAACCGTCCATGAATAGCTGCTAAAGCAAAAGATTGAGATGTATTTCCTAGAGTTGAAGTATCGCATGAAGTTTTCGTAGCAATATTGAGCTCTTCACTACAGAGCAAGCCATAGAAATAATCTAAGCTGATGGGTGTCAATTTTGCTTGAATAACAATTTTAAAGGCCTGATAGGAAGATGGTAACCCATTTAGAGTATACATGATGATATCCTTAGAATCAATAGAAGAGCCAGTAGCTATAATGACATCAACCTTTTGTTTGATTTCTAAGAGATATTGCACCATAGATTTATCATTCATTTGAAGTTGATAAAGCTCATTTTTTAATTGAAGGATCCTGAAATAATTCGTAGATTGTAGATGACGCTCTATAGTTAACCAAATGTCCTGACAAGAGTCTAAATTCAGAGCATAGGGAAGCAAAGAAGGACCAATTGTAGAATTAAGAGTAGCAGCCATATTTTGATCAATAAGCAACCAAGTATGAAAGTGTGGGTTAATGGTAATGTTGCCATCCATCGACACCAGCTGTTTGAATGGTTTTGGAGTAGAATCATCAAGATATTTATCACCATTGGCACAAAACAATTTCGAAAATTGGGATTTTCAGATGGGATGATTATTGTAAGTAAGTTGAACACTAATGACTGTTTTGACATTGGACATAAGAAATTTAAGTTGTGAGGGGATAGGAGAAAGAAGGTGGTAGAATCAGAGACATCCATACGAAACCAGTACAGAAAAAAAACTAGTAGATAAGGCAATGGTCGGGAGTCTTTGATACCTTGATAAATTTATACAGTAGCAGCAATTAACTTAACTTTAGCAGCACAAGAAAATAAATAAATAGAATGCAGATAGCAGAAGAACCGAGAGCTCCATTTCTTGACAATATTTACAAGCTACAACAATTTGTATTTATATTAACATAAAGTTGAAATTAAAATAGAGTTTGTTATGCATCAAAGGTGAAGATTAAAAAGGTAAATGAGAAAACGATTGAGATAGGAGATTCTGGAAAAGGTAGTGAGTTACAGAACAATACTAGTGGAGATGCACGCCGCAGTATCAACATATGAGATAGTTTATCACTTATAGCTTATCTCTTATCACCTCCTCTCAAGTTGACAATGTTCTCCTGAATTGTTAACTTGTGTCTGAGTTGAGAAAATTGAGTTGAGGAGAGAGGTTTGGTAAAGATATCAGCTGGTTGATCTTGAAAAGCAATGTGATGAAATGTGATGTGTTGGAATTTGATGCAATCACGACTAAAATGAAAATCTATTTCAATGTGTTTAGTGCGAGCATGAAATACTGGATTATTGGCCAAAGCTAGCATAGAGATATTATCACAAAAGAGCTTTGTTGGATATGGTTGAGAAATCTGAAAATCAAGCAGTGGTCTTCTTAACCAAATGATATCAGTTGTAGCAGTAACTAATGCATGATACTCCGCCTCGATAGATGACCTAACACCCTAACACACTAAGAAATAAGTGTGGTGCCCAAATAAGCACAATAACTAGTAATAGAACAACAATTTGTTGGATCTGCAGCCCAATCGAGATCAACATAGACATGTAAGGTAAGAGTTGTCCTAGATATAAGTAGCCCAAAGTTTAAGGTACCACGAAGATATCGAAGAATTCATAAGCATGTGCTGACATAAGAAATTTATAGCAAATAGAATGTCCTGACGGGTGATAGTTAGATATTGTAATGATCCAACAAGTGATGATACAGTTCAGGTTGAGAATAAAGTTCAAATTCTGCATCAAGTTTAGGTAATTTGGACGACAATGGTGTAAGAATAGGTTTGCAATTTTCCATACCAACTTTGAGGAGTTCAAAGGTAATACTAAGCTTGATTAAGATGTTCCAACTGCTGTAGATGCTACCTGAATTCCCAGAAAATAGGCCATAGATCCAAGGTTTCTCAAGAGAACCGAGAATGCAAATCCTTAAGTAGTGCATTGATAGCTAGAGCATTCTTGCTGGTGAGCAATATATCATCAACATAAATGAATATATAAAGAGAGATTGATCCATGATGATAGGACAAGAATGATTGGTCAGCAGAACTAGTTACAAACCCATAATGTATCGGGTGGGATGAAAAAGTAGCAAATCGTTGACGAGGAGCTTGCTTGAGACCATAAAGAGCTTTGTTGAGTAGACACCCATGATTAGGAAATTGAGAGCCTTGAAAACCTACATGTTATATCATGTATACTTTTTCATCGAGCTTGCCATGTAGAAACTCATTGGAAACATCGAGTTGAAGTATGGGCCATTTGCAGGTGGTAGCAACAGTGAAGAAAGTATGAATGACAGGAAATTTGGCAACTAGACTGAAGGTATCATGCAATCTAAGCCAAATATCTATTTAAAACCTCTACAACAAGGCATGCTTTATACCAAGCAATAAAGCCATCAAAGTTATATTTAGTTCTAAATAACCACTTACAACTAAAGCATTCTGATCAGATGTGGGAGGGACTAAAATCTAGGTGCGTTGATTTTGGAGAGCTTCAAATTTTTCGCTCATGGCTTTTCTCCAAACTTCATGCTTGATGGCTTAAGAATAAGAGGAAGGAGCAGTAGGAATGGTGATATGCTGAAGATCAAAAACAGGTTTTGTTTTAAGTGTGTCTGTTTTTGATCTTGTAATCATAGGATGGTGTAATGGAGTAGGTGGCGGAGAAGGTGAAATAGTGGCCGGTGCTGAAAATTGGGAAGGAGATAATGTGAGAGGACTAAGAGCTGGAGAAGATGTTGTAGGAAGCAGAGGGGCATCCGCAGCTGAGCCAATATGATAGATAGGTGATTAAAGGCAAGATGAGGGAACTAAGGTAGCTGGTGATATAGTAAGTGGTGTAGAAGGAGGACTAAGAGGAGCAAAAATAGTGTTGTATGGGAAAATGGATTCATGAAAGTGAACATGGCGAGAGAGAAATGAATGCGTCCAATTGAGAGATTTAGACATTTGTAACCTTTAGCAGACCAAGCATAGCTAAGAAATATACATAGGGAAGATCTGGGTTGAAGTTTATGAATGAGTTTAGTGGAGAACCTAGGGTAGCACAAGCAGCAAAAAGTCCTTAGATGGTTGCAATCAAGTAAGTGGTGATAAAGGCATTCATAAGGAGAGATATTGCCAAGAATTTTGAAGGGCAATATGTTAATTAAGTAGGCAGCTGTAAGTAGTGTATCTACCCAAAACTTTGGCGGCAAGTGATCATTAAATAATATTGCACGAATGGTTTTAAGCAAGTGACATTGCTTATGTTCAACAACTCCATTTTGCTTAGGAGTGTCTAAGCAACTAGTTTGGTGAACAATATCATAATTTTGCAATTGAGTATGCATATTATTATTCATAAATTTACATTCACCATTAGATCCAAAAATTTTTTATGGGTTGTTGAAATTGCTTTTCTACAAGTGACTTAAATTGCAAAAAATTAGAGGTAATTTCAAATTTAGAACGAAGAGGATACACCCAATAATGACATGTAAAATCATTAACAAACAATAAGCAATATTTATAGAATTGCATTGACAAAATAAGGAAAGGTCCCCATACATTATTATGGATAATTTCTAAATAGTAAGTACTTTTGGGAGGAGCTAAAGAAAATGGTAGACGGTGACATTTGGCACAATCAGGATGAACAATGAGACAAAGGCTTGCAAGAAGAAAAAGTTGAGGGAAGAAGTTGTTGGGTAGACATAGAGGGATGGCCTAGATGCTCATGTCATAGATTTGGTAATGCTGTGGTGGCGAGGTGATTAGCAGAGGTTGTAGAAGATGGCTATCGAAGTGAGGACGCTGGAAGTTTAATAGGGTAGAGACCTTGAAGATTGGGATCTTAGAGAAATATCTTATTGGTCATGGAGTCCTTAATGAGAAGTCCATGAGCGTTAAATATAACATAACAAGGATTATTAGTGGTAAGTTTGTGAATAGATAGAAAATTATGGGAGAGATGAGGTACATGAAAAACATGAGGTAGCTGAAACTTACGAGATGGTGTAGTAAGGATTCCTTGGTAGGAATGAGCAATGAGTAGCATCTGACCAGTGCCGACTTGCATCTGAGATGGACCAAAATATGGTTGAACTGACGATGCTTCCGAATCCAGAAATCAGTTAATAGTAGAAGAAGCATTAGAGGCAATGTATGTTGAAGATGCTGGTTGATATGTAAGTTTTGCACAATGCAAACAATGAAATACCGAATGTACAGATTTGCCACATATCTGACATTCAACGGAAACTTGAGGTCGGCGACGACCACGGGTAGCTCCAGGCAAGGAGCGATCGCCACATGAATGACCAAAACGGAAGCGACCACAGGTAGAGGTAGGGTTGAAGGCACAACCGCAAGATCGTCTGCGAATAACATCTAGAGCAAAAGGCAGATGTATTTCTTGGAAGTGCAGTATTGCGTGCAGTTTTCGTAGCAATATTGAGCTCTTCACTATATAGAAAGGCATATAAATCATCTAAGCTGATGGGTGTCAATTTTATGTGGATAATAGTTTTAAAGGACTGATAGGAAGACGATAACCCATTCTGAGTATATAGTATGATATCCTTGGAATTAGTAGAAGAGCTGACAACCGCAATGGCATCAACCTTTTGTTTGATTTATGAGAGATGTTGCATCATAGATTTGTCATTCATTTGAAGTTTATGAAGCTCATTTTTTAATTGAAGGATCTTGGAATGATTCATAGATTGTAGACAACGCTCTATAGTTAACCAAATGCTATGAAAAGAGTTCAAATTCAGAACATAGGGAAGCAAAGGAGCAATTGTGGAATAAAGAGTAACAACCAGATTTTGATCAATAAGTGACCAATATGATAATGTTGCCATTCGCCGACACCAGCTGTTTGGATGGTTTTGGGGTAGAACCATCAAGTCATCCATCAAAATCATTGTCACAAAAATAGTTTCAGAATTTGGGATTTCTAAATGGGATAATTATTGGAAGTAAGTTGAATCTAATGACTGTTTTGACATTGGACATTTAAGTTGTGGGGGGATAGGAGTATTACCCATTTTAAGTGGAGAATCTGGAGAAAAAGAGGTGCTAGATTGGAGATATCCATATGAAACAAGTACAAAAAAAAGAAAAAAAAAGAAAAAGAAAAGATAAGGCAATGGCTGGAAGGCTTTGATGCCATGATAAATCTATACAGTTGCAGCAGTTAACTCAACCTATGCAGCACAAGAAAATAAAGAAACAAAATGCAGATAGCAGAAGAACCGAGAGCTCCATTCCTTGACTATATTTACAAGCTACAGCAATCAGTATTTATATTAACATAAATCTGAAATTAAAACATAGTTTGTTATACATCAAAGGTGAAGATTGAAAAGATAAATCAGCCAATGGTTGAGATAGGAGATTCTGGAAAAGGTAGTGAGCTGCGGAACAGTACTAGTGGAGATGCACGTGGCATTATCAACATATGAGATAGCTTATCACTTAAAGATTATCTCTTATCACCTCCCCTAAGTTGACAATATTTTCCTGAATTGATAACTTGTGTCTTAATTGAGAAAACCGAGTTAGGAGAGATGTTTGGTGAAGATTCACGAACTTTCCTTATTAGCTTAAACTTCTTTGAGGAACACACAAACTTTCCTTACTAAAATATTCGAGACCCTAATTGTTTTTATTATGCTATTATTTGATTATTTTGGTTGGTTTGGCATTTCAATCTGTTTAGCTGATAACCCTTATGATTTTTTGTATTGCACATAACGATGATTGGATCAATAGTTGTTCTTATCAACTGTAACTTATGGTATTATGAGGTTTCCACTTCTGCGAGCTGTGAGTTCAGATGTAACATACCGAATTTGTATCTCGGCATTTGGCTTGATGGTAGTTTTAGACATTTTCCAACATAGGAAGCATGCTTGGTGGCTCAACATTATTTAGATGCCTTCCTTTGTTTTGGGGCCAGGTGAGATGTGGAGTTTAAAATTCTTCAGATTAAGATTTCAAAACTTTCTTTGAATTATTGCGAAACTCAAGCCATACTATTTTTACCTAGTATGCTCAATCCCACCAACTATCTATTATGTTTCATTGACATGGTTTGTCTCACAAATATCTTATGGGTTGCAAATTATAAGGCTGTATTGATCATTGAGGTGGTTGGAGATGTGTGCTATGGGGACAGACATCGATGAGTGGAGGTGGTTCAACAAGGAGTTTGGTGGGCTTTTCTTCAGCCCCAGACTGATAATGGGGAGCTTCTATGATCATGCAGAAGCTCTCTGACTTGCTGTAGGGGTGGTGAGATGTCAATTACATGCCTCAGATCATTATTTAGTGACTTCTCATAACTTAGTCTAGTAGATAAGATTTACACAATATCAATCTCAATTTAAGTTTAAATTAATTTCAAAATATAATGAATAATTCCTAATTAATTTTAAATTCTGAAAACATCCAAACAACAACCATGCAAAGTCATCTGTTGCAATAGTCTGTAAAATTTGATCCACCATAATCTACCTCAACACACCATTACTCTCATAACAAACAAAGCCACTCTATCCACATTCGATATGAATCAGTAAAATAGAAAAACCAAAACCACCAAGATATAGAATGAATAACCGTTTAAGATATGAAAGGAGTCCAAAAGTCATTATCCAGCTCTCAACATTCAAATTAATTTCCAATACCAAAAGGAAATATGGTTACTTACTTACTATGACGATAAAGCTAATCCAATTATAGCTATCGACCAAAGTTCAATTTCCTAAGAAAAATACCGTGGTTAGATCAGGGAGGACATTGCAGGACAAATGGTTATTTACAATTAGGCAGGAGCACATTGGCAAGGTAAGGTACAAAGCAAGTGTTGCAGTAAATTGATTTAAAAGGTTTATCATTGACTTATTGAAGAGCTACGAAGCCTCAGTTAACCCCTATGGATGATTAAGGGCTGGTGACAATGATGATCATCTCATGATTAGAAATTTAACCTCAACTTCTTATTTCAAAAGTTTGTTTTGATCTTGATAATAATCCATAATCTTGGAAAACGTTGTTATCAACGCTAAATACAAGCTAATTTTTTAGGTCAAAATTTCTTTTGATTATTGATAAACTCAAGCACCATAATATTCTTACCTTTGGTAGAGTTGGGTTACAACATTGATCCCAATTTAATTTCTTTATCATAAAATATTGGTCCCAATTTAATCCGTAAGGTACTATTTCGAATCAATTTAGTATCATTGAGGGATGAAATTGGAGTTACTCTAGGATGAAATCGGCCACATACGAGTATGTTGACCTCTAACCGCAGAACTGGCTCCCACTACCCACGTTTGCTCACATGACAACTCCCTAGTCATGTAACTTCCTCACAACCATAAAACACCCAGATAACAAATCATCCGTACTCACGCACACAGGACTTCCTCGCTCGATCTCTCAGAACTGAAGGCCGCTCCCTCTCCCGTCGTTCTGATCCCTCATACTTGCTTCCGACCGCCTCCCTTGCCTGATTGCCTACACACCGACTCCTCTATGGTCACCTCAACCACCTTTCATCCGCACCATAAGCCGAAGCTGCACGACCGTCGCCCGACTCCGACATCTCGATCCCGTCTGCTATGTTCCGCATGAAGAAGCCACTGCTCCCTCCCGATCCCGTCTGCCCTTCGGTTTGCATTGACTTGACCGATCGTAGCCTCAAGTCGAGCCTGAACTCCTCCGTGCCGACCTCCCTCCAGCCACCAGCGAACCCGATGCCACCCTAGCTTCTTGCGACTCCTGCCTTTGAAGCCCTAGCCGGCCCAATCTTGTCTGATCTCCTCTTCCTTTTCTTTGTTTATATATATATATATATATATATATATATATATATATATATATATATATATATATATAATATTATAAAAAAATAAAAAAAATTAAAGTGTAATTTAAAAAAAAGAATAGAAAAGAGGCCACACTCGTGAAACTCATATGACTAAAGCAGAGTCAATAAATGAAATGCAAGTGGTTTTTTTTTAATAAAAAAAAGAGGTTGGGATGAAGATAAACCTAACAAGATTTATAATAATTCAAGATTTTATGGGAAATCATAGTAATATTGGCTTGGAAGAAAATGCTATTCTTCATGAAGCTACTAATTTTTCTATGGATAGATGTGTTGCATACAAATTTAACAATAGCAAGATTACCTATGGATACAACTATTTCCAAAATCAATCTATGTGAGAGTTTTATGGAAAATGGAAACCTTTGTACAACGGCTAATCTTCCATCTTATAAAGATATTCTAGCGAAAGAAATTGCATGCTTGATGGTAGACCATGCTAAATTAAAAAACTCGGTGATTAAATTCAAACATAATCTCAAGTCGAAGATAAGTGAAGAGCAAGAATCATATGATCAGTTTGTAACCATATCATTCAACAAGAATGAGAATGTAGCATGTTTTAAACTGTAGTTATTGAAGGAGAGAGGGAGGCTCCCAATGACCTGTTGACATAAGAAATCCATAATGATATAAGGCATAATTATGAGAAATTCGTAACCTGATCATTGAAATTCTACGTTTGCAAAGATTGTCGAGGCTAATATATATATATATATATATATATATATATATATATATATATATATATATATTACAGTAAGAGGAGAGCAAGGAGAGTACGCAATGCTAGTACATGTATGACTATTGGAACATGGAAATAATAGAAGCCTGGATGATCACAAAGAAGATAAAGAACTGTCTGAAATGTCAAAATATATCTATTCCAAAACAAAATTCGTCGATAATATATGCCACCGAATCCGCAATATTCATACAAGTGGACAAAAGGCGTTTATAAGCACTTTATGAAAACTTGCGCATCTTGTAAATACTTGAAAGGCGTATAAAATGCATACACATACACATTACAGCATGTAAAATGCATTATGCAAGCATAACATATAGAATGTACTGCGTAGTAGTTGTGCATTACGCTGGCATGCAAACCCTTCATGGACTATATAAAATCATTGAATTATCATGCAAATATATCATATACTATGTTAATGCAGTAGGTCACTACATTGCATATCAATATATCATGCAAGCATGATTAAACAGTGTGCAAATGCATATGGCAATATGCGTGCATACATGTAATTAAATACCCGCATGGGTCCTGACGAGTGTGATGTATATACATACGTGACGTCTGAGGATGCTGCGCAGGTTAAATGTGAACCTGAGTTCAAGTCCGATCCTCCTCTTTGAACGGACCAGAGTTGACATGATTTGAACTACCAAGAAAATATACAGTTATAGCACCGACCATGATATTCGATTTTATACGTTCATATTAGGCTTTCAAAGTCTATTACAAGAAATGTTCACTACCAAAAACATAAAACTCTAGATTCTCAATATTCGTATGATAACTTATAGTATCAGTAATCAAACCCGATGTTCTATTAGCAAGCAAATAGAATTGAAAATGTTCAAATGACAAATATGCAAGCTATTTAAAATCCCCAATGATGGCCGTGTTGACAGGAAATCTCAACTGGAGGGGATGATCTTATTTTCAGCATATTTAAACCTCAATACAAAATACAGAAATACAGTGACTTTAATGTCACCCCGATGATGGTTGTAGTGACAGTAAATTTCAATCGGAAGGGTCAATTCTTAAAAACCTATAAAAACTTTAAAATTTAATCACAAAAACTTAAAACTAAAACCCATCCACCTTTTGCAACCGTTTGTCGGGGGTGATTTTGAAATTAATCTCAACTCACAAAGAGCGAATGTCATGTCGGATGTATCACTAAGATTCATTCTCCAATAGTCTCTTGCCAAAAGTGATGTGGCACGTACCTTCTGATCGGGTGGTTTTGCTACAAAATGATACCATTATATTATGATCATGGCCACAGCCCGTATGTTCCCTAATAGCATCAAACCCTCGAGTAATGAATCATAGGGTATATTCGATAGACATAAAGCCCTTTAAGTTAAGGTGGATTCAAATCCATCCCATTAGACAAACACCACCCCAGGTCTACAAGATATCATTGGATGAAGCAACCTGTGGCTGTCGATAAGGTTCATTCTGTCAGGTTGGGTTGACTACCTCATCTGACTAAGTAAAGCAGAGACCATGACAGCCCGGGACGACGGAACCATGGGATCTTGATTGGGCTCGTCTTCATTCCCCCCATCACCTGTTTTAAGTTTATGGTGATAAACTTTAAAATTCAAATTCAAATTCAAACCCTAAAACTGTTGCTATTATATACTGGGTTGCAACCTATGCGATCTATCTTACGACTAGCCTTAATCGAAAGTTCTCTCTCGTTATCGGGAGGGGTAATTAACTATAGGGGCCTATAGGAAACCATAACTCATATCATAAAGTGCTCGCAAAATGAGGGCGAAATCTCTGGCTAGTATCTTATCTAAAAACCCAATTTGCTTTTGAAAATTTACCCCGAAATTTAAACTCATTAAAACTCTCCTCGCCCACATAAACCAAAAAGAAAAAGGTGGCGCAGAGAGGCCAGGGCACGAAATTTTCGGAGCCCACAGAGTAGTTGTGGGATCATTTTGAAATTTGACTCTTTGATTTATTCCAACTTTTATCCTTGCCATACAAGGGATGATTCTTCAAATTCTTGGTGTGCCACATAAGGATCTCACTGGTTGAAAATCAGAGGCCTTTTGTTATTCTTTAGGTGCTAGGAGATGTGCGCTTCAAGGAAATGATGATAACTAGCATCTAGGAGATCGGTCAAGAGTTTGGTGGGCTTGTCTTCCAGCCAACATCAAGAAGTTTTTTGGATTGCGAGTGGCAGGTGCCAAGAACAAGGTGTTCTCTCTGTTTGGTGATTAATTGATCATACCGGTCATAGCTGGAAGGGTAATGAGCTCTATAGCCATTAGTAAGGGGGTCTGACAGTGGTATGCTAAGCTTTGATTAATTGAGGTGTTACAATGACGTTAAAGGGGTCTTGGCTGGGAATGACTGTCCGGGAGGTAGGAAACTTCTTGCTAGGTAAGATTTTGTTTAGGGAGAAGAAAGATGAACATTACAAAAAACAATAAGGCTATGATTACATTATTATGCTATATTTTTTTTTGCTTTGGATTTATTGTATGTTGTAGCTGACTGTAGCTTGGAATAATGTGGAAAGGAGAATAAGCATATATTCATTATTTATTTATTTTGTCAAAGAAAAGGAAGTGGAAGGGATGAGAGAGAGAGAGAGAGAGAGAGAGAGAGAGAGGAGAACTAGATAAATAAAATCAAGAGAGAAAATATTTTGGGGGCCAAATATTCATGACCAAAGGAATATCTGTATGGCAGGGGATATACGTTATCTTTGTAGAGCTATGCATATCTTTGTCCCTTTTTTTGGGTTTTTCTTGTAGAACTTTTCATTTATCTTCATTTTCAAGTTATTGCTCTCGCATGAAATTTTCCCCAACAGTGACAGCTCACATTGGTGCTGGTTCTACTTGGTGGGAAATTTGCTTCATTATATGCATGAGCTCTGCTTCTTAGAGGAGGATAATCATGAACATTGATTCTTCAAAAATTAGCATATTCTGCTAGCCTAGTTCTCCATTTCTAGTTTCATTGCTGCTGGTATTATTCTCATTTTTTAAATTACTTATTTTTAATTATATGAACTTTTGACCTTATTTACTAGCATTTGACGTTATAGTGCAATGTTTAGCTTCTACATTCCATGTCTGTTCTACTTACATCTTCCAGATTATTATGAATATGAATGCAATTCACCTCTTTGGACACTGATAGTGTCAAACACGTGTTTTACAGTCTACACATCATACGGAACAGCATGGACGACACCATATGCAGCCAAGGCAGTATGTAACTATTGTCTGTTCTACTTCATGAACCATATTGAAGTGTTGAGGAAAGCATCACTTCATTGTTGAATAGAAAGGATGATTCCCAAACACATAAATGCAGATGGTTCACATCGACGCCATCAGCTGACTGCCATAAGGGTTGTCAGGGGTATATTATGTTTAGTGATTTTACTCACAACTGCCTGTATGACATTAATCTACTGTGCACCTTTATTTACTCTTCTCCTGAGGCTTTTCAGCATACATTACAGTCGAAAGGTGGTAGCATTGTTGTTTGGTGCATGGCTCTCTATGTGGCCATTTCTATTTGAGAAGATAAACAACACTAAAGTTGTTTTTTCTGGGGATAGTGTGCCTTCAAAGGAGCGAGTGCTGCTCTTTGCCAACCATAGAACAGAAGTCGACTGGATGTACCTATGGAATCTTGCATTGAGGAAGGGTTGCTTGGGATCTATTAAGTATGTCTTAAAGAGTAGCTTGATGAAATTGCCTGTGTTTGGCTGGGGATTTCAGGTTCTGGAGTTTATTTCAGTCGAGAGGAAGTGGGAAATTGATGAGTCCATGATGCGAAGGAAGCTTTCAACTTTCAAAGACGCCAGAGATTCTCTTTGGCTGGCAGTTTTCCCAGAGGGCACTGATTATACGTAATTCTTGTTCTCTTCTTATATCACTTTTTCTTACTATTGATAAATTAACAATTCTTGTATTTATGTTAACATAAAATGCAATCTTGCACTTTAAAACGTTACTTATTTTTGGTGAGAGAATCTCCCAGCATCCCCCCTTCCCCCCCACAGTCAAATTTATTGGCATATACCTAGCTGTGCTGTATTTCTTGAAGTGCAGTGATTTTAGTTTTTTATTCAGCTAATGCACAGATGACATTTGTTATCTATCAATTTATCATGGTATATTTATTCTTCAAATTGTGTTATACATCTCAATTATATATATATATCTTTTCTTCTTCTCACTTTTTTCAGCCACTTTGTGTTTACTTGTCTCAGAGAACAGAAATGCATGATGAGCCAAAAATATGCAGCTGAAAATAGCTTACCAATTCTAGAGAACGTGCTCCTTCCAAAAACCAGGGGCTTTTATGCTTGTTTAGAAGCTCTGAGAGAGTCCCTGGATGCTGGTTAGTTCATTGTCCTTATTTCTTTGAAGCTTGCATTTTAGTTTCAATAGTTAGTAGTCATTCTGTTGACTTTCTTTAATTTGAATAAACCTTTACAATTTAATAACACTTGCAACAGTATATGCTTTATTGTTTAAATGCTAATATGAAAACATTAGGTTGAATTTTTGGATTAGTTCTCTCATCAAGTTCAGTCATGTATCGGAATAGTAGTTCCTTGATTTTACCATGAAGTTTGGCATACATTTTTTGTTTGTTTGTTATGATCCCTAATAGTTAATACTCCATCATATAAATGTAAGCCCTGAGGGTTTGATAACTAGGAGATTCTTTTTGCAATAATCTTTTAAACGAGTCCTATCTCTATCAAAAAAAGGGTAATAGACTGATCTTATTGAGAACTTAACTTTTTTTTTTCTTTTGTGAGACCCTTACGCCTCATTGATAGTTGAAGAATAACACTCTCTTAATCATGATTTACTGTTTTGGAAAATTTTGACGGTATGTACTGTACATATTTAGGGAGCCGTGAAGTAGAGAAGCTGCTTAAGCATCATAAAATTAAAAAGAAGCAACCTTTGTATAATGGAAGCTTTTTAATCATTACACTGCTACCAAATGCATTTTCTTAGATCCAAATGACAACTTCTGGAAAAATTTTTTTGTTTAGCTCATATGCCTCTAATTTTTAATGGCTGTTTTAGCATGTCAATGTTGGACATAATGTTACATTCGTTTGTGGTAGCGTGCTCATCATATAAACCACTCATGTAAAAAAAAAAGAAGGAATCGTTGTCTTTAAAAAAATTACACAGATGTGCAGGCATGCTCAAAAATTTTAAATCAAAATTTAATACCTTCTGATTAATTCTGTAAGATTTTGTTGATATTAATATTAAATATTTAACGGCACGAATCTCTTTGTCATATTTTTAATGCGAGGAGAGTGTTGAGGAGCAGTGGGTAGGGAGAGGTTTGAGAATAGTAGTAATACATGTCGAGCAAAGTCCACATGAAAACATGAAAACAAACAATCACAATAAATGTATTACAAACCAGATGCATAAAAAAAATTATGTATGGTTACCATCGCTTTTCAAATCATACTTTAATGAGAACCTTATGCATTTAGAGTTATTTTATTTTACTTTGGGAGATGATAGAAATATATTGAGAGATAAATGTCAATTTCTCTAAAAACGATACAATGAATTATATTCAAGGACTCATTTTAGGCCTCATTTGTTTGTTTGAAGTTAAAATAAAGGTTTATTTTGGGAATAAGAAAATAATTACTAGATTCAACATTGTTGACCTCTACAACAAATAAAAAAATTATCAAAATAAAATCATTACCTATGTCGAAACCAGCTCAAATCCTGCGCAAATCCCGCTTGTTACAGTGCCCATATCCCGCAGTTCGGCCGTTTCGGACAGGCGATAGTTGCCCACTCCCGCGTCCGCGATTTTACCTCGATCTCACTCCCATTTGCATGAATAAAATGAGAAGGAACAAAAGCCTTCGGCTTCTTCTCCCTCGCGCACGAACTCCCCTGTCCGAGCTTCTTCTTCGCACGCAAGCATCTCCCGATCGTTTCTTCCCGTTCCACTTGACTTCTGATTCTTGTAGCCCTCACCTACCTTTCTTCCTCCCTACAGCTTGTCTGACCTTCGTCCCTCATCCGACGCTGCAAGCATCTGCATGCATAGCTCCATCCGCAAGCAGCCTTAACCTCGCGTGGCCAACAACAGTCAAAATCCCTCACTCAATCGATCTAAGACCCCGTCTCTACCTCCATACATGCCGATCCCGATCCAAATTGCCAAATCCACCTACTTCCAGACCTCCCAGCTCTACCTGCCTCCAATCCCTTCTTCTTAGCCGCAAGCAATAGCCAACCCAATTGCCTTCACACTTACCTGGCTGATTTCTTCCTCCCACGCAGTCGTGTGCATAACCCCAAACCGCCGGCTCCCTCTCTTCTACTCGGTCGAAATCCACATCCAGCCTCCCAACCTACGATCCCCTTAACTCCAATCGTAAGCGCTTCGATTCATATAGCTCGGTCTTCTCCAGCATCCGCCTTAACTGCCCGATCTCCTCTGCCCTAGTCTCGATCGAAGACCGCACCTCACAACCGACCACACTCAGTCGAACCTCAGTTCGAAGATCGCACCTCACAACCGACCACACTCAGTCGAACCTCAGTTCGAACACCTCATCTGAGCTCCACACTTAATAGATTTGCCTGCATCCTAGCAAATGAGCCCCTTTATCCCTCTTATACCAAAAACAACCTCACCAATCTCCCCCTTAACCTCATTAAAACCACATAAACCAGCTCATTCCATTGTTACAACTTACGAACTTCAGATTCAGCCCACTTCATTTCTACAGTTTACAAACTTCAAAACGACTGATATAAAATTTTATCTATCCCTATTACTGTTAGTTAAGTACTATTAGCATTTATTATTGTTAATTTCTTACGCATAATAATATTGAAGATTGTTATTAATATCATTAATAGTGATTGTCGTTAACATTATTAATGGTAATTATTATTGATGTTATTAATAATTATTACCAATAATCATAATAATAAGTAATTATTATCACTATGATTATCGTTATAATCATAATAATAATAATTACTATTATTTACTTAAAAAAGGGGGAGATAAAAAAATAAATAAATAAAAAGAAAATGAGAAAAAAGGGGAGAAAAGAAAAACAAAAAAAAATAAAATAAAAAAAAGAGGGAGGTGGAAGGGATTTTGTGCATCATCGCCGCCGTCAAATTATTCGTCGCACAGGTATAATTGAATTCTTAAAAACAAATGAACAAGGTGTTTGTGATGCACACATCGGATCACTGTGAACGATAACAAATATGGCAACCCGCTTGCAAGCAAAGGCAAATGCAAAATATGACGACACGCTTACAATCAACAACATGAAGTTGTCATGTCAATTAAAATGCAAATATCAGCAAGCAAATTCATTATGCGAGCCATAAGCTATCTTCAAAGGCATTGAGAAACTTGTGATATTCGACATGACTCGTGCACAAGAAATGACCAATGAAAATTGTAGGGAATATGACGATTTGCTTGCAAACGATGGCATGAAACCCTCAATAGCTACTACAACTCATTTATAATGATTTTATAAGTTGGAATGTAAATGCCAATAAGCAATGATGGCAGTTTTACCATGCATATTGCAAGCCACCCTATAAACACACTAAAAAAGCATATGGTGAATATAGTGACAATTCCCTATGAACAAGAACAATAGAGCTACAATGAACGCAAGCACCTGCAAAAAGTGGTGAAGGATTCATCCTGCACACAGTGGTCATGCTTGCAACCAGCATTGAAAGATTTACGTTTAATGCCACTTGTTGCAATGCACATAATAGCCTTATCTGCGAGCAATGTGATAGGAAACACTTGAAGATCTCAAGTAAATCCTATCAATTTTAGAAAAATAGCGAGAAACTCTTCCAAGCTCCAATGAAAACTAGAAAAACAGTAATTTTATTGCAAGAATCAAATAAAACGGAAGAAAATAACAAGATACAATTGATCCTTTATTCGAGAAGAGGATCTATCTCTCCCAAATCTCTAGACGCCACTAGAGCCCAAAAGAAACCTAAACCTAAGATATCTCAAATTTCAGCCAAATTTCTGATGCCCTAATCCCAGGAAAACAAATTATTTAATGCATACAATCTAAAAGGAAATCTCTAAACAGTCCCTACATTCAAATTTCCCTTCAAACTCCCTCAAAAATCTTTCCTAATCAGCTTTTCTGGAATCGGCGGCTTGTTCGACGCGTACAGTAGAGGTGGAACTTCTGCCTCTGTTCTGCCTGGGCCGATCCCGTGTGGACTGACTGAACCGGTCTAACAATACTTCCCTCCCAAAGACCCACATTGTCCGCAAGGTGGAAAGTGGACACCCTCCTCCATTCCCTTTTCATCACAAATAGTAAGAACATAAAGAGTCCGGTCCTTACATCTGTGCCTCGGCGTATACCTCTCGTCACATCTGAAACAGAGCCCCTTCGCCTTTTTCTCTTGTAATTCAATTCTGTAAGCTTCTTGAAGTTGTCCCCAGGTCTTACTCCTACAGTCTTCTCCTTCAAAGTCTCCCGAAAAGTAGCAGGTATCGGCTCCTTGGGTGCCAGAAAGGTAGTGGTCCTCCTGTTCAGACCTCCTGAGTTGTTGCCTCCCGTCTCTCTCTCTAGGTTCCTCTGGTCCTCCACCAGTTGAGCTAGCTCCATAGCCTCTCTCAAGTCATGAGGCCTCATTACTCTAACCACTACCTCGATCTCTGGTGTCAGTCCCTTCATGAAATTTTCCTCTAGCAATGTCTTAGGAAGGCGATCCAAGCGACTAGCAAGGTACTCGAATATCTCCCGGTACTCCATCACTGAACCATCCTGTGTTAAGGCGAAGAACTGCTCGTAGAAGTCTCCTCCGTTGCCCATTCGAAAATGTTCTACCAAATAATCCTTGAACTTTTTCCAACTCCGTATGGGTCGTCACATGTCCCTCCACTGGTACCAAGACAAAGCCTTCCCTTCCAAATATAGGCCTGTTGCCGTCAGTCTCTCCTCCTCCGTCAATCCATTGATGGTGAAATATCTTTCTACCCTATAGATCCACCTGTGCGTATCCTCCCCCTCAAAGATTGACACCTTCAGTTTCCTCACCCTCGGATCGCCTCCGTTCTTTCTGTTCCCTCCATAATTTCCCATTCCCCAAGGGGGTGGTTCCCCCCAAGTGTCCCAATCATCCCTTCTACGCGCATACCCAAACCTTTTATCAAATTCCCACAGTCTCCTTTCAAATTCAGCACCCCTTGGATCATAATAAATCCCTCTCCTTTCAATTCCAACCCCTCTTCAGACATAATTACCCCTTTCCCTTTCAAATTCTGTCCCTCCCCCTCCAATTCAGCACCCCTTTGTTCATGCTCCACCTCCTCACGCTTCTCCTTATACCCCCTGCCCGGTTCCCCTATAGGAATAGGCCCTAGGGGAGGCATTCTCTCGTTTCCCTTTTGAGTCTCCATCTCCTGATCTTCCCTTTGCCTTATTGGATTATAGTTTCCTTACTTCCTGGGTTGTCGGAGGCTTCCCTCGCCTCTGACGGCGCCGTTTTGGATTGACCCTCGAGCAACTTCTTCAACATCTCCCCCAGGTTGGAAAATTTCCTATCAATCTTCTCGTGGATGGCTGAAATTGGACTTTTGACATCTGAAAGTTGAGTGTGGAGATCTGAAATTTCAGTTTTTAATTGTCCGATCTTCCCTTCCTACACTTCTACCTTTCTTCCTACTATGGGAACTTGGATTTAGGCTCTAATAGCAAGAGCCGCAAGTTTGATGCGAATTCTGGCCTCCAATCAGCAAAAAACAACACGATCGAATACGGAACACAACAAAATTCAGCGAGGAAGACTTCTATTTTAGCCTAAGGAATTGCTCTGATACCAATTTGATAGGAAACACTTGAAGATCTCAAGTAAATCCTATCAATTTTGGAAAAACTGCAAGAAACTCTTTCAAATTCCAATGAAAACTAGAAAAACAGTAATTTTATTGCAAGAATTAAATAGAACGGAAGAAAATAACATGATACAATTGATCCTCTATTCGAGAGGAGGATCTATTTATCCCAAATCTCTAGACGTCGCTAGAGTCCAAAAGAAATTTAAACCTAAGAGATCTCAAATTTCAGCTAAATTTCAGATACCCTAATCCTAGGAAAACAAACTATTTAATGCATACAATCTAAAAGGAAATCTCTAAACAGTCCCTACATTCAAATTTCCCTCCAAACTCCCTCAAAAATCTTTCCTAAACAGCTTTTCTGAATCGACAGCTCGTTCGACGCGTACAGGAGAGGCGGAACTTCCGCCTCAGCTGATTCGGTGTGGACCGGTTGGACCGGTCTAACACAATGTTGAAGGATGTTGTGTTGGACATAGTTCACATCATCATGCAACGAACAATGACGGCTGGCATGCAAAGGAGATAGAGTTCACTAATAGAACATATTAGAGGAAGTTGTGAGTAAAACCACTTGCAAGCCACAACAACAGATAAGCTGTGAACAGAGCGACTTGCCAGTCAATATACATAGATAAATTAATGGTGAATGCAGCTCAGCCAACAACCAATAGTAGCCTGCAAGCAAATGTATTGGCCTCTTACGGAAATTGGAGAACCGATCTGCAGTAGACATAGCAACTTGCTAGCCAACGTATATGAAGAGATTGGTGGCAAATATAACTTGACTGGCAGCTGATAGCGACACAGAAATGAACATGTCAATCTGCCTGCAAGAGGTGATAGTAGATATGCTGCAGGACTACAGCAAATGCAAGCTCCCATGAAGTATTGTCAGAGACTTATTATGTATACAACAAGCTACCTACAAGCATATGATAAATACAAGCATCTACAAGCTGTGTAACCAAAGGCGATGAATATTGCAGCACCCTTGCAATTAATAACCACACAATATCAGGCAAATACACCGGTCCTCTACCAATAGAAACATTGACATGTAACAAATGCAAACATCTGCTGGCTGTCGTAGAAGATCTGGTAAATACCCAATACGCTGTCTACATGCAAAAGCAACGAACCTGTGATGAATGCAAGCATGTACTAACGACTGTAGAAGATTCTCCAGTACACAACAGCTCGTCCACAAGAAGCGATAAACGCCCCCATACATACACTGCAACATATATACACTCAAATATGAAAGTGCACACGCGAGCACATTATGTGTACACGCGTGACGTCTGAGGATGCTGCATGAGTCAAATCATAAACCCAAGTTCGAGCTTGATCCTTCTATATGAGTAGATAGGAGTCGACACAGCTCGAATAAGTATACGGTCGATCAAGATATTTGTTTTAATACATTCATATTAGGTCTTCAAGGCCTATTACAAAGGAAAATTCACCAACAAAAATATAAAGCCGGTAACGAACCCTATCCTCTGTCAGCAGTTAGAGTCAACAAGGTTCAATAGATAATTATAAAAATGCCTCCTAAATATCCATATGGGCCCTGACGAGCGTGTTATGGGTACACACATGACGTCTGTGGATGATGCGTGGGTCTAGAAATAAACTTAAATCCGAGCCCGATCCTTCTATGTGAATGGATAGGAGTCGACACAGCTCGAACCATTAAAAAATATACGGTTGTGGCATCGTCTGGGATATTTTGTTTTATAGTTCATATTAGGCCTTCAAGGTCTTCAATCAAGAAAATTCAATAATAAAAGTATACAACCGATAATGGACCCAATTCTCTGTTGACAAGTAGATAAAGTCGATAAGGTTCAATCAATGATGTAAAAATGCTTATAAATACCCCGATGATGACCGCGTTGAACGTAGACCCCAATTGAAGGGGTTAATTCTAAATGTGCAAGCAAAGACTTCCTAAATATCCTAAAATTCAAAACTCCAAGAAAAATTAAAATTCAACGTATTTAAAATCGAAATTAACCATCAAAACGTTTAAAGCAAAACCCATCTACCCTCCGCAACAGTTTGCCGAGGTGAACAAATTTAAATATCACAGATGCATGACAAGTGATGTTCAACTAGCTATCACTTAAGAAGCGATGGCTAGGGTTCTCCGACTCTTCCGCCTCCGTTGTGCTTCAGCCTGCGTTCTTAGGGTAATCTCCTTCCTCTTACTCTAATTCCTGGTTTCCTCTTGCGATTTTCGGTTTTATGGATGTTAATCGTGTGGGTGATCCTGATTTTTTGGTGGGAAAGTTTAAATATCGCTCTTTTCGGGACGCTTTATCGGGGGACTCGCATCCTTCGGACTTTCCCGATCCTAAAATCACTTCAAGCCATGGTTTACTTGCTTTATGGATTTCTGATGAAGAGATGAGGGCTTTAGCTGTTCCTTTTGAGTTTGCATTGGTAGGAAAGTTTCCTGGCCGTCGGCCTTCGTTGGATGCCATCCGAAAGTTTTTCTTTCAACTTAAGCTTAGTGGTGAATTTTTTGTCACTTTGATGAACTCCAAGACTATTTTGATTAAAATTTTGAACGATCTTGATTACTGTCGTGTTTTCTCACACCGATCTTACTTCGTGAGCAACTGTTTCATGAAGCTGGTTAAATGGACTCCTCTATTAGACATTGACATTGATTCTCCCACAATACCTATTTGGGTGTCTTTTCCCAATCTACATCCACACCTATTTTCTCCTTGGATTTTACATGGCCTTGGCTCTTTATTTGGACGCCCTTTGAGAACGGATAATGCCACCTCTAATGGCACGAGGCCCTCAGTTGCTCGTGTGCTTGTGAAATTGGATGTCACCAAGAGGTACTCTGACCAAGTTTGGCTTGGTTCAGAATCTCTGGGTTACATTCAGCGCGTTGAATTGGAAGAATTTCCTTAATATTGTGCTCACTGTAAGGTTTTGGGACATTCTAAAGTTGCCTGCCATATTTTAAATCCTCCATTAGCTAATATTCCTACTCCTAACTTGGTTGGCTTGGATACGGATGTGGGTGATAAAATTGTTGGTAATGTGGTTCCCGTTCCTTCGGATGGGAATCCCATTAATGATGTTGTTCTTTCTGAGAAGGATTTACCCTCTCCGATGGGTGAGTTAATTCCTATTGATGCAATTGCTAATATTAGCATTGAATCCCCTTTGGTTGAAAATGAATTGGTGGTCCCTGACATGGTCGCGTCTGTAGTGGTTGATTCATCTTTGTAAGATTTTAATGTGGCTCAAGGTGTGTTGATTGGCAATCAAGTGGTTCATGGTGATCAAGTTGATGATGATGTTGCTTCTCCTTTGCTTAACTTGGCTAAGGCTCATGGTGAGGTTGTGTTTAGTAGTGGTGGTGGTTTTGTTTCACCTGTTGTTGGTCCTATGATGGTGGGGGGTAAGCACTTGAGTGGCCTTGATGATGTGGGGGCTTGTGCTTTGGCCTTGTCTCAGGTTGAGGTGGAGGAGGATGGTGAGGTGGAAGCTGTGGTGACGAGTAACTTGGTTAGTGATGGATCTGTTTTGCTGGTGTCTGAGTCGCTGGTTGATGTGCCCATTATCGTCATGTCTCCTGATGGATTATATGCTCATTGTTTGTCTAATTTGGGGATCACTTGTTCAGGGCATTCAGCTTGGCATGATGGGTATCCATCATTGCTGGGTGAGGTGGGTGAGGATTTTGATGTTGAGCAAGATGATTCGTTTAAGGAATTGTATGGTATTGATGTTTGTCAGGTAGCTGAGAAAACGTTCTCTCGTGCAGTAAGCGTTGTAGGAGGAAATCCAGAAAGTAGCTGTTTGGTTGTTTTGGTTTTTCCTTTTGTTTGGCTGGCGATTTCGGTGCTGGCCAGTTTGGTTATTGCTGGGCATTTGGTGTTGGTTGTGGGGATGGGTGCTTCCCCATCCACCTTTTGGTTATGTTTGTTCTTGCAGGTACCATTATTTGGATTTGTTCTCAAGAAGATTGGTTGCTCTTGGTGAAGATTGTTCGTTGGGCTGCTGCTATTTGGATCGTTGGGTGCTGCCGTTAATGCAGATGGTGATCTTTTGGATGTGAGAGCTGATTGGTTTTTATTGTTGTTGGTTCGACTTGCTTCCAGTTGTCTGTTCCTTTGTTGCGTGTTGGAGCCTAGCTCTCCTCTGCTTTGTGGTTATGTTTTTTATCTTCCTTTGCTTGATCTTGTATTTATTTTGAATCTAAGCCTCATAGGTGTTACGTTAATTGTTGTTTTTCTAGTGGGCTTTAGATTTATTAAGGACTTATATCCTATTTTGTTTTAACTCGTAAGCCCCTTCCGCGGGTTTTAACAAAAAAAAAAAAAAAATCAGCTCATAAAGAGCTGATGGCTGGTCGATAATTTCACTAGGATTGATTCTTAAGCAGTCTCTTGCCAGTAAGGACGTGTCACGTGTCCTCTAACTGATGGTTTTGCCGCCAAATGACATCGCAAGTAAACGGTTATGACCGGGCCCTCTTAACTGGGTGGTTTGTCGCCAAATGATACCACTAAATTACGGTCATGGCTAGAGCTCGTATGCCCCCTAATGACAATAAATCCTTGAGATATGAATTAATAGGATATGATCGATAGGGTACAAAGCCCTTTGTTAGCTAAGGTGGATCCAAATTTGGCCCCTTAGACAAATGTTCACCCCAGGTCTACAAGGGACCCTTGGGCGAAGCAACCCATGGTTGCCGACAAGGATTCTTCTGTCAATTTGGATCCACTACATCCTCTGATTAAGTAGACTAGGGACCATGATGACCCAGGATGATGGAACCATAAGATCTTGATCGGGCTCATCATCACTCCCCCACCATCCGCTTTAAGTGCAAGATGGTGAAATATACAAATTTTAAATAGTAAAATTTCAAATACCTAAATCATGTCCTAATATATGCCAAATACATGCTACATATCAATTTGACGACTAGCCTTAATCGAAAGTTCTCTCTCATTATCGAGAGGGGTAATTAACTATAGGGGCTTGCGCCTATAGGAAACCAGAACTCAGATCTAAAGTACTCGCAAAATGAGGGTGAAATCTCTGGGTAATGTCTTATTTCAAACCCAATCTGCCTTCTGAAAATTTACCCCATAACTTATTTTTTTAAAACTCCCCCAAAAGAGGGGAGGCCGGGGCGTGAATTTTTGGAGCCCACAAACATTTGATCAGATGTAGATTAATTTTAAACTTCAAAAATCTCCTCATAAATTGTTTATTTTCTTACACATGGAATTACTGATAATGAACTCAATATTTTTTAGGATAGGATTTCATACATGATATTGACAAAAATATAGTTTTTTCATGTAAGAGAGGCTGGATGGAAGGCTGGCTATTAACATGAAAGATAAAGACTGATATCAATTGGTTGATAGTTAGGCCTAATTAAGACTGATACCCAACTGGGCGACAGTTGGGTTTGACTAATACCAATTAATTGATAGTTGAGTCTAGATTAAGATTGATACTCAATTGAATAATAATTGGGTTGGAATGACGAAAATATCACATTAAAACTGTTACATTCATGATTGCATTTACATAATAGTGCATTTAAATTCACACTGGCATTAATATTGATACAACATAATATGACATATTAACATGACTCATTGGGTGATAGTCCTCTTTACCGGTTTTTTTATAGTTTGATATAAAACTCTTTATCGTATGTCTAATAGTTTGATAGATTTTTTTTGACTTCACTGATCATAATGATTTTATTATTCAATTTTGAAAATTATTATTACTCATATTAACTGATGATTGATATTTACTGGAACTAGAACACACATATTGAGTCTTTTGACTTGCATTGAGTACATTGATAGAGTTTGGTTACTTGCTGGGCTTTTATGCTCATTATTTGATTTTAAATGATTTCAGATAAGGAGCCTGCAACTTGAGGCTGTGCACTGATGCTAGTGTAATTTTTATTTCAGCTTTTGGTTTATATATTTTTTTGTAGCTAGTATGATTATTGTATATATTATTTTTGACTCTGATTGTAAATTGTAATTATTAACATTAGTAATGTGATTTTTCACATTTTATTGATTTTCTTTAATGCAATTGATCAGCTCTGAATGCTTGTGTTGATCTGGTTATAAATGAATAAATATTGATTGTATAACAAAAAGAGAAACAGAAAGAAAAAGGAAAAAAAGAGATTCTTTTACTATATATCTTTGGGTGTTACAAAACTGATGCTTAACTCTCTCGTATGGTTCCCATGTGGCGTCATAGTCGGGTAGGGTCTTCAACTTTATTAGCACTTTCTTGAGCCCACTTTCTCCCTGCCGTACCCCTTTCAGATCTAGGTTCCAACACCACGTCCAAGTCCTCAGTCAGTGTCACGGGTAGCTCTGACTAGCTGCATGATCCCCAATAACTCTCCTCAATTGTGAAACGTGGAACATTGGGTGTATGGTGGCGATCGGAGGTAACCTCAATTGGTAAGCCACAGCTCCGATCTCTCCAATATCTCGTAAGGGCCAAAGTACCTTGGTGTCAGCTTCACATTTCTTCTGTTAGCTACCGTCCTTTGTTTGTAAGGAGGAAGCTTCAAATATACCCTATCTCCCATCTCAAATTAGATGTCCTTCTTATGCCCATCCGCTTGCTTCTTCATGATCTACTGCGCCCTCAACAAGTGCCTTTTTAATTCCTCGAACACCCTATCCTTCTCCTCCAAGTACTATTCCATTGAAGAAACTGGTGTGCTACTCAGCCCAAAATACACCAAATGGGATGGATCCCTTCTGTACAACATTTTAAAATAAGTCATATGGGAAGCTGAATGATAGAAAGTGTTGTACCAGTACTCTACCTATGATAGCCACTTGGCCTATAAACGAGGTGTCTCTGAAGCGAAACATCACAGGTAAGTCTCTAAGCTCCTGTTAACCACTTCTGTCTACCCATTTATTTGAGGGTGCTAAGCAGTGCTTATCTTCAGTACTGTCCCTTGCATCTTGAATAACTCCGTCCAAAAGTGACTGAAAAACACCTTATCTCGGTCGGACACTATAGACTGCGGTATCCCATGCAGTCTGATCACCTCTCTGATGAACACAACTGCCACTATCACCGTTGTGTAGGGATGTCGTAGGGGAATGAAGTGAGCATACTGCTCAATCTGTCAACTACCACCAGAATCACTATAAACCCCTCAGATCGGGGTAAAGCATCTATGAAGTTTATAATGACCTCTTCCCACACCCGGTCTGGTAGAGCTAGTGGTTGAAGTAACCCCCCCGGTGCCATGGCCATGTACTTGTTCCACTGGCATACATTGCATTTCTCCACCATCTCTTTCACATCCGTGTGCATTTCCTTCTAATACAACTCTACTGTCAATCTCCTATAGGTGTTCTGTACACCAGAATGACCCCTAACAACACTTTCATGGAACTCCTGCAGCAAGTGTAGAGTATGGACCGAAGTCCGGGGCAACATAAACCTCCCTGGTACAACAGTCTCTCCCCCTCTAGGTAATAACCAGGGTGGCTATTCTTATCCCTTAATAGATCTACCCTAATCTTTCCTAGCACCTCATCCTGCACAATCTCCACTTTAATAGCCCCCAATCCAACATTAATGGTATCAACATGGCTAACTCGTGGAGCTCTCCCATGCTTCTGTTCAAGGCATCAGCCGTCTTGTTCTCTAATCCTGGCCTATACTGGATCTTAAAGTCATAGCCCAACAGCTTTGACAGCCACCTTTGATGCTCCTCGATCACCATCCTCTGCTCTAATAGGTACTTCAGGCTCCTCTGGTATGGCCAGACAATGAAATGTCGACCCATTAAGTAAGGCTGCCATTTATGAATGGCCAAAACGATAGCCATCAACTTCCTCTCGTAGACTGACTTCAATCTAGCTATGGCTATCAACACTTGGTTGAAGTAAGCTATTGGCCTTCTATTTTGCATGAGCACTACCTCCAAATTATACCCTGATGCATCAGTATCTGCCACAAAAATCTGGCTGAAATCTGTTAAGGCCAATATAGGTATCGTGGTCATGGCCTTCTTTAATCTCTCAAACATAAGAAGCTATCCTTCTTCAGTTGTTTTGTCAAGGGCCAGGCTATGGTGTTGTATGCCCTCACAAATCTCCTGTAGTACCCAATCAACCTAGGAAACTCGCCAGCTTCCTGAGATTCCTAGGTAGAGGCCATTTCAGCATTGCCTCAATCTTGGCCTAATCAACAACCACCCCATTTTGGATACGTGTCCCAAGTATTCCACTCTGGCCGGTGCAAAACAACACTTCTTTTGGTTGGCCCTCAGTTAGTTCTCCTGCAACACTTCTAAGTTCCTTGTGATGCTGGTAGTCTACATAAAATCTCCAGCTCCCATCCTTCTTGACCAGTCAGATTAGGTTAGAAAAAGGATTCACACTCGGCCTGATGATCCCCGCCTCTAGCATCTCTCGGATTAGCTTCTCAATCTCATCTTTCTGCATCTGAGGATAGCAGTAAGGCCTAATACTAATCGGCGAACACCCCCTCCCTCAAGGTGATGGCGTGCTCCTGCTCCTTAGGTGGTTGCAATCCTTGAGGTGGCTGAAAGACTTCATTGAACTGCTATATAAGTGGCTATACTGAAGGAGGAATGTCTCCCCCCCTCTTCCAATCTGATCCCCTCTACGCTTTGTAATTCCATAAGAAATCCTCCCCCCATCTCTTGTATGGTCCTTACCATGGCTTTGAGTGACACCATGGCTTTGGATAACCCGCATCACCCCTACTAATCACCCTTCTTCCCTTCACACCAGCTTCTTTGTTAGTGCTCCCCAATTAACCTTGGTATCCCCCAATATCTGTAGCCACTTCATCCCCCGAATGACATCAGTGCTATCCAACTCCAATAGAAGGAATTCCTCTCTCACCTAGACCCCTTTATGGTCAGAACCACTCCTCTACACACTCCTCTACCCGTCTCCACCTTCCCAATGCCCATCGTCACTCCATAGCAACCTATATCCACCAGTCTCACCCCCAATTGGTCTATGACCTGGTTGGAGATGAAATTGTAGGTAGCCTCAATTTCTATCAACACCATCACCTCCATGTCTGCTATTTCTCTTTTCACTTTCATGGTGAGGTTTGGAGTGAACCTCACCACGGAGTTCAAGGAGACCTCTGCTATATCTAGATGTAGCTTTTCCTTCTCTCCAGTGCCTCACTATCTCCTCCCTCAGCTTCCTTGTCATTATAGACTGTGAGAACCTGAAGAGTTCGGTCCTTACACCTATGTCTCAGTGTGTACCTCTCAACACATCTGAAGAACAATCCCTTCATCCTCTTCTCTTGTAGCTCATTCTTAGTGAGTTTCTTGAAATTTTCCCTGATCCCCCCTCCCACAGGCTTCTCCTTTGAGATCTCTCGAAGGTTACCCAGTGTTGGCCCCTTGGGTGCTAAAAAAATGATAATCATCCGGTACAAGCCTCTTAAACTGCTGCCTCTGGCTCTCTTCTCCAAGTGCTTCCGATCTTCCACTAGCTGGGCTAACTTCATAGCCTCTCTCAAATTACAAGGTCTCATCACTCTAACTGCCGCCCGAATATCTAGTTTGAGCCCCTTCATGAAATTCTCTTCTAGTACAATCTCAGAGAGCTGATCCAATCGACTAGCCAGGTACTCAAATCTCTCACGATACTCCACTGATCCTCCCTGCGTCAATTCGAAGAACTACTCATAAAAGTCTCCTCCTTGGCTAGTTTAGAATCCTTCCAATAAGCAATCCTTGAACTCCCTCCAACTCCGTGTAGGTCGTCTCATGTCACTCCACTTGTATCATCCTAATGCCTTTCCCTCCAAACACAGGCCAGCTGTTGTTAGTCGCTCCTCCTCTGTCAACCCATTGACTGTGAAATACCTCTCTACCTTGTAGATAACCATATGCATCTTCTCCCTAAAAAATTAGTATTTTTCAGCTTCCTTACCAGCGGATCGCCTCCGTTCCCCCTGATTCCTCCATAACTTTCGGGGGTCCCGATTCTCTCTTCTATGCTCATACCCGTACCCTCCAAAATCCCCCCTTCTTTCGAAATCAGTGCCCCTTCTCTCATAATCAACCCCTCTTCTTGCAAAATTAGACCCCTTCGCTCATACTCACTACTTATCTCCTCCTTAGCAATAGGTTCTAGGGGGGGCATCCCATCTTCTTCGTCTAAAATTTTCACCTCTTGATTTTCCTCTCTTCTCATCAGATTTGGGTTTCCACCACTACCTTGGTTGTCGGTGGCTCCCCTCACCTTCGATGATGTCGTTTTGGGTTGGGCCTCAAGCAACTTCCTCTGTATTTCTTCCACGACAGTAAACTTTCCATCCATTTTTTCATGGACGAATGATAACTGATTTTCAAATTCTGAAATTTTTTTCACAAAATTTGATCTTAATTGGCTTATCTCTCCTTCTAATACATCTACTTTTCTTCCGCCCATATGTACCCCAAATCGATGCTCTGATACCAATTTGTTAGGAAATACTTATAGAAATTCAAAAAAAGGGTTGGCTTAAATTGAATTTCAGTAAAGAGTAAAACAACGGTTAAGAAGAACAACGTGCCAAACGTAGAAGGAAACCTTTATGATAGATGAACTAGGGAAGAAAACGAACAATATACAATGGATCTTCAATTGGAGAGGAAGATCTGGCTCTCCCAATCCCTAGCCGCTGGCTAGAGCCCAAATAACGAAAGAGAAAACTAAATTCAGCCAAACAAAAGATCCCGAACCCTAGGAAAAAAGTTCTACTTAAAGCATACAATCATGAAGGAAATTTTCAAAACAGTCCCTCCCTTTGAAATTTCATTCCTAAACCCCTTAATTCTTGCTACTGGACCCCACCCTGAAGTGGGCGGCATCTATGGGAGGAACTTCTGTTCCGACTCTGATAGACTAAAGCCGCTAGACCGGCTGGACTGTTCTAGTGACCGCTCTATCAGATACCACTTAGTTTTAGTTCAGAGATGAATTAAAACTATCTGCTGTTGTGATATTTCTTCTTCAAAGAAGAAGGCAAATAGATTTTTATTTTAGTTTTTCCTTGATTGTTGTAGTGCTTTTTACTTGCTCTTGCTACCAAAAAGTTTGAGCTGTGTTTGGGAAAATAGATGTTTTAGTGCTTGAGAAAAAAAGTTTCCGTACAATGCCCCAATGTTGTGTACCCGAGTGCCCTGACGTTATGTACCCGAGCGCTCCAGTGTCGTGTTCCCAAGCTCCCAAGTGCTGCAAAGTTTGCTGGGAGAAATGATAGAGAGAAGAGAGCCGCAACGCTGTGTAGTGCCGCAGTGTTATGGGTTTGAGCGCCACAACATTATGATGACAGGAGCTTGAGTGCCACAGCGCTTCAAGGTGGACTGAACAATTTTCTTTCTTATTTTTTTTTTGAAAGGTGGCGTCCCCTGGTGTTTTTTACTTGACTTTCTCTTGTGTTTTGTAGGGATAATAGTGTAAGAGAGTTGAGAAGCAAGGAGAGAGCAAGGGAGAAGAGAGATCTATACTTATTTCTCCCCCATTTTCATAGTGAATTTCTTGGTCTGATATGGCTCCGTGGTTTTTTTTCTCGATTTCGAGTTTTTCCACGTTAAATCTGGTGTTTTTTACTTTCCGTTGTTTCTATTTTCTTGTTTGTTTTATTGCGGTGGTTTACTTTCATACCCAACAAATAGTTCTATAATGCAGTCTGTTGTACTGAATGACTCTCTCTGATCAAACAGCATTTATTATTCCAAACAGCCTAAACTAGTCTTAAAAATGACATCTCTTTATAATTGTTTCTGATGTCCCCAATTTTGTTTATCTTATACAGTGTATGATATAAGTATCGCATACAAGCATCGCTGCCCAACCTTTTTGGATAATGCCTTTGGCGTTGATCCGCTTGAGGTCCATATTCATATTCGACGGTTCTCACCGCATGAGATTCCTGTATCTGAGAAAGATGTTGCTGTTTGGTTGATTGAGAGGTTTAGGATCAAAGACCAACTTCTCACTGACTTTACCAATCTTGGTTATTTTCCAGATGAAGGGACTGAAGGAGATCTCTCAACGTTTTCATGCCTGGTAAAAGTTGCCGCCATGTTATTCCTTACTTGCGTATTTATATACCTTACGTTTTTCTCGGCATTCTGGTTTAAGATATATGTTCTTATTAGTGCTGTTTACCTTACATATATCACCCTCTTTGATATTCAACCAACTCCAATTTTAGGCTCTCTAAAGGCCTTGATCTGTAGTAAGAAAGAATTGTGAAGTTATATCCTTTTATTTAGTTTTTTTTTCCCAGATTTCTTTTCTTTCTTTTCTTTCAGCAGTTGTTGAAATTTATGTTCTGCTTTAGTTTTTGTTGATGACATTTTTGTAGCTTGTAACTACTAATAAGTATGCAAAATAAACGCATATTGGCAATTAATTGAAGCTTTGATTGATGTGGTATTTTTGAGTTTTGCGTAATTCATTTGGGTTATATCTGTTAGGTAATTTTGAATTTAAGACGATCTGTCGGATCCATAACAATTGGTAAAATAAGAAATAAAATTATTGTATAAAAAATTGTTTCATGAAGTTGCTGTATAAAATTAGTATATTTTATTTGAAAAATATAATTATCGAGCAGTTGTGTTGCAGGTGTATAAAAATCAAATTACTTTGATACTCTTGTATTTATATGTATTTATATTGAGTAGAAAGAAAATTATTTATATGTCAATTTTTTTAAAACTGAATATGATAACAAATTAATAATTTTAATTTAAAATCTTATTTAATTTTTACAAATATTTTATAAGCTTTAAATCAGAGTTTAATAATTTTTTTCATACAATGTATCATACTTTAAAATAATGTGAAAAAAATTAGAATCTCTCATATTACACAATTGGATTCACATTTGTTGACCTCTTATAATTTTTATTTATAATAATATATTTTAAAAACTGAATACATGTATATATATATATATAATTCTATCTTACATCATCCTGCTATATATCTCTACCTACTTCTACTAATATCAGAACATCTTGCTCTATATCTCTAACACGAAAATTTTAATTCAAACGCAGATTTAGAATAAAATTAAAGGTTAGTGAAGAGTATCCGATAAAGCTAATTCGATTTCACGCCTTCACAAATCGAGCGAGAAGCCAGGGTAGCAGGCGAGGCGTTTATCGTTGGAGGCATGACAGATCAAGAAGCCCGCTACTTGCTTCTTCAGATTGCGGATGTGGCGGCCGCCGATGATGAACTGCGTGAGTATGAACTGCTGTTAATTCTTCTCGCACAATAACCTCTTCAGCTCCGAGAGAAATCGCACAATAATAGATTTCGTCCCATTTTTTTGAACCTCAACCCAAAATTTAAGCTAATACGAAAGATGCCTGGTGCAGCTAGCAAAAGATTCTTCAGAAATTTACCTTTTCAACTCTCGATTTCAGTCCGTTCGAATCTTTAGAAATCGATAACTTGAGCGATCAGGCACCGGAAGATAGTTTTACAGTGATGAGGCAACGGGTTAGAGAAAGAACTGCTGAAAGTTGGTGCGGGAAGCTCTCCCGATTCAGCAGCAGAAGAAAGGTGAAATGCGGAGGACTCGCGATTTTTCTGGGGAATATCGTCTCTCCTAAATAAGAAGGGGTTCAACTCTGTCAAAAACCAAAGAATAGGTGGGAGTGAGTTTCATTTCTCGAGGAGCAGAGATTTTAGGTGGCACTGATATGAATTCCCTTTATGTATTTATAATTTAAGATCATTCATAAACACCAGTTAAGTATAAATATAATATCTTAGGGAAAATTATTTATGTCGCACAAATTTAGATCAATGAAGATCTTGTATGTGAGATTAATGTTTAGTACTTTTTAAAGCAGTTTTTTAGTACAAAAATTTTTAGTTCTAAGAGTTTTTGTACTAAAAAATTATTTTAAAAAATAATAAAAAAATTATCATAAATAAAACCTAAATCACGTTCATGTTACTAATCAAGGAGAAATTATGTTTTCCATTCCGAAGTGGCCTATCCCCATCAACAGGAAGACAGCTAAATAAGATTGAAACAACAAGCTTCAATCAAGGAAAATGAACATGAAAGACTCCATTTCTCAATAATGATAATATCATATTTTCTAGCATTCATCGGATCATTGAAAATGAAATACTTTCTACTTCCCAAAATCTCTCTAAAAAAGAAACCATTAAGCTGAAGTTCATGAAAGAGAAAATTTGACAAAGTTCAATTGAGCAAGTAATCCATTTGTGTGCATTTGAGAGGTAAAAGGCTGTAGTTCTTTCCAAAAGTGGGAAACCTTTGCGGAACATGAAGTACAATTATACTTGTAATAAGCATTCCGCCATCGATTAGCGAGGTTTGAAATGGTTTCATTTTACAGGTTGTATTAGGGATATTGAGGGAGGAAAAATCTATACTACTTTTGCACTTATGAAGAGTGGTTTTATACCAAAAAATGATATGAAGTTTGATTAGGGATTATTATCACAGGTAAATATAGAGGTAAAACTAATTTCTTTTTTGTTTTATTAGATATTTGGGCAAAGATAATGATATGAATCAATATAGGTAGTTCCAAATGGAGGATTCGATGAGAAACAATCTACTTGCAAAGGATAACAATGTATTCTTCCAACTAATAATCCATTTATCGAGTTAGTCAAATAGAGGCTGACAATGGTTAATAATAAATTTGGAAGGTCCAAAGAAAACTCCAAAATGCTGTAAGATAAGTGGTAGAAATTAATGACAAGAGTCTCACACAACATAGGAGGCCATAGGCTTTATCAAAAACAAGCAAATCATCCATATACGTCAACTGACTACTTGAGATTTGGCCACAAAAAACAGGTTGTAATTTCTCATTAGAATGATTATCATCAAATAAGACACAAACAAGTACTTCTACCAAAAATAAAGAGTAAAGGATATAAGGTGTAACGTGACGTTAAGCATTTAAAAATATTCTTGAAGTTCCACATTGATGATAATAAAGAAAGGATTATGGGAGATACATGCTTCAATTTACTTGACAAATTAAGTAGGAGTGCTTTTATCTAATAATATTTGAAGGAGCTCATGTTAAACACAATCAAAATACTTTATTTAGATTATTCATATGGGATGAATAAGTATCAAACCCCTTAGAATTTTGAAGGTAAGGGTAATATTATCAGAGGTTTTCGTGCTGTAATAAAAGTAGCTTGAGCAAGATATGTGAGTAAAGATGGAACCAATTTAAGCCTAATGTGTATTGATCCTCATTTGCATTAGGTTAATGATTTGTTAATGATCTATTGATAACCCAATAGAACAAAATTTAAGTTCCAGCATCACTAAATTTTTTGCATTAGAGCATTTTAATGCTGGGCTGGCTAGCACTACAGCGCTTGCCTCTATGTTTGGTAGGCTTTGGGATGGTGGGCGTAGAGGCATTGCACTTGGGCACTACATCACTATCCTCTTTGATTTATAGAAGTTGGGGCCAACCTTGTAGTGCTATGGTCTCGAGATCTGTAGTGCTAGATGAACAAAATTTTTTTTAAATATCTAAATCCATTAACTCATTTTAAGTACCCTAACCCACCGCTTTTGTGGGCACCAAAAATTTGTGCCCTGACCTCTCCGCGACCCCTTGCTTTTCTTCGGGTTGTCAAGGAGAGTTTTAATGAGTATGCTCCGAGGCAAATTTTCAGAAGGGAGATTGGGTTGTGAATAAGAAATTACCAAGAGATTTTACCCTCATTTTGCGTGGACTTTATGATCTGAGTTTAGGTTTCCTCTAGGCGCAAGCCCCTATAGTTAATTACCCCTCTCAATAACAAGAGAGAACTTTTGATTAAGGTTAGTCGTCAAACAGATACAGAGTATTTGACATATAGTAGCAACATGATTTGGTATTTGATAATTTAATATTTAAAATTGAAAATTTTGTACCTTGCACTTAAAGTGAATGGAGGGGGGAGTGACGATAGACCCGATCAAGATCCAATGGTTCCTTCGTCCTTGGTTATCATAGTCTCTAGTCTACTTAGTTAGAGGAGGTAGTCGACCCAACTTGATATAAGGTTCCTTGTCAGTAGCTATGAATCACTTCATCAAAGGGTATCTTATAGACTTGAGATGAATATTTGTCTAAGGGGACAAATTTGAATCCTCCTTGGCTAATAGAGGGCTCTGTTCCCTGTGGACCTCCGAAAGGGAAAACACCGCCACCCCGCGGGGGGACACAGTATTGCCAATGGGAGGACAGATTAGATCATACATACGATCAACCATTGAGGATAGTGGCTCTCGCCAGCGCACCTTGATGGGTAATAATATGTACGACCTGATCGGAACAACGGGTTTCCCCCACCCAACACATCAGCTCGAGTGGGGTTTATTTGATAGTGAGATTCAGTTTCCCACGGTCGCAAGCCCCCGTAGTTAATTACATCTTAAGCTGGGGCCTGAGAAGACTCTCGATTAAGGATTCTACATTATACTTTCAAGTGAGATTGACATATAAGGAGAAGACTAGGAAATCCTACTCAGAAGGGAAAGAAGTGTTCAACTTGGCTTAGTCAACATGCATGGCTCAAGTCAACATCCGGAGAGACTAAGGTAGTGAGAAGAAACTGGAGAAAAAGAAAGTCATGCACTCAGAGCATACAGGAGAAAAATATGGAGGTGGCGTCATCTATGTGAAGTAGATAGGCAGGATTTATAGCCTCTGAAGGAGAGGAGGCTTACCCATCGATGAGGCGTACTACGAGACACTGAATGTAGTAGCCTTGAACCCTAAGTCTAAAGTGGGTTTAGTGTTCTACACCCAACACTAACACCCGTGTTCTAGCTAATGCATTCTGGGATTATATCCTGCCTGAAAAGGAAAGCCAGCTAACCACCTAGTCGTATAAAATCCATGTTGTCCAGTCTTTATGAAAGATGAGTAGGTATTTTGGTTCTTGGAAGTAGGGCCGAAGTCTAGAGAGTTTCCTAATTGGCCCTGGACTTATGTAGGGTGAATGCTTCTAGAACTAATGCAATTAAAATTTTAATTTAATTAGTTTCTAATGCAATGCATGCTGGTTCAAGTCTCCAAATTAGGTATGCATAGAATTTTAAAAAAGGCTTATAAAAATAATTTTTTTAGAAAAGACTAGACTTTTCAGATCCAGCACCTCATCCTCACAGGTCGGATTATCTGGACTATACCTGCAGGCGGGGAAGTGTCTTATAGTAAGGAGGGAAAGAAATGCAATAATATGCATGCAACCCTGGACGATTCCGGCCACTCCCTATATCGTTAAGTTTCTATGTTATTTAATTCTTAAAATTTTAAGTATTAGTTATGAGTAGAAAAATTTTATTCCTAAAGAGCTTAGCGAAATCAAGCCAAGCACATGCAAGAAAGAAATCTAAAAAAGCATGCAATTTCTACTACACACACAAAGTAAACACATCAATATAAATCCACAGAACAAAGTAAAGAAAAATCCACAGTTCACGGCAAGTGCCGTATAAGTACAACCCAGGGTATGCATAAAAGTAATGGTGGCTAGGCTCCGCCGACAATATCCTGGATTCTAATCCTACTGAATGACGCAAGTCTTAAATGCAAGACATTTTATCTTCAAATCTTCGTCTTTGAGTGGATGGTCTTCCTTCGGATCTTCTTCCTTCAAATCATCCTCCTTCGGATTGTTCTCCAGAAGGGTACCCAAATGAAAAAGAAACTCCCCAAGAGAGGGCCTTTCTTTCCCCCTTTGGGTACCTAATATTTGAAATGCCATGTGTTTGAAGACTTTCACAACTCAATACAAATTACACCAAATTACATTATGAAAAAGGAAATCTAGACCCAGACTGAACCTACAAGGTTATTCTAAGAAAAAAACATCCCAAGCAGTTTATATATCACATCTTAAGCAGTTATATCTGTGCAGAAAAGTAAACACAATTGGCCACGCCTTTTTAATTTAGGGAGGAGGCTTTAGCAATTTTGGAGCGCATGCAAAAAATAATATTAATTTTAAAGCTTAATGATTATTGCCCCCTCTATTTTAGCATTGCATGAGCGTGACCACCTTCATAAGATTGAGTCAATATAAAATATCTCTAGCCTAGGGGTAGATCTAATGCACAAGTAATCATATCACAGATAAAAGACAGTACAGTAATAAAATAAACACTCACATCAATCCAAAACAACCAGCACACGTGCCACATGCAAGAGCATCATAATAAAGAAATAAAAAAAAGTAAATCATCGGCCTAACCTAGAGCTAGAAGTGGTGCCCTAACAAATAATTCTACGTGTGTGTAATAGGCTGTGTGGCTTTAGGTAGATCCTATGTTGGGTGCTTAGTTCGAGTTATTTTGAGTTTGGGTTTGTTGAAGGCCAAAGGGGAGAGTTTGATTAAAATTTAAATATTAGTAAATTAGGGTCCATTTTTTAATTAGTTTAGTTGGTTAGTTCATTTTAATACTAAGGGTAGTATTGTTTGAAGTTTAAGTTGCATTAGCGGGTTTTAGAAGATCCGGGGTCTACTTATCCGCTAGGTTAAGGGGGTCCAAAAAGGTGACTTCTAGGAGCAAGCTAAGTATAGGAGTTCTAACATTTTAATTAAATATTAGGCCTTACTAGGAGTAATTAGACTGTGAGTTTACCGGATTTGAAGTTTTCTAGGCAAAGTTATGAATTTTAGAAGTTTCAGACGATTAAAGGTTTTTTAGGTTTGAGTTAGGTTTGTTTTTCCAATTTTATAACTCCTTGAATTTGAATTTGAATTTGTTTTAATGGATTTTTATTTAGTTAATATTTAATTAAGGGATGATAAATATATTAGTGAGATTTAATTCAAGTTCATATTCAAACTTTACCTCATAGGGATTATGTATGTTGGTTATAACTTGTTTGAGAATCAAATGTTTTTTTAATGCATTTCTGATTTAGATTATAATGGATTTTATTGTTTTATTAATCAATTAAGAGAAACTGATCCTAGTTTAACGTGTCATTAGATTTTCTATGTTTAGCGTTTCTGTCCTAAGGGAGCATGCATCCTATGTCTAAGTTTTCTAAGACTCAGTCCTTAATTTTTGTCCTTAGGTGTCACTAAAGTTATGGGTTGAAAAAAGAATTTGTTTCTAACCCTTTAAACATTCGCACGTATGTAAATGATTTTAGGGATCTATAACAAAATAAGAGAAGAAAGTTACTTAAGAATTGAAGTTTTTACAGGGCCCTAAAGGTAGGGGAACGTACTCACAGATGGGCTCCCTAGAGGCTATCTAAATTTTAAGAAAACTTACAACACCGGGGGATATGACCCAGTGGTTTCGCTCGTAGCACCCCCACAAGAATGAATGGGGGCAACTAATGCTCGGATCTGATTGTCCAAGCTCTTTCGTCTGGTGCTCCTTGCCTTTTGTTTTCCCACAAGACCCTCGCAAGAGCACAAAGAAAAGAACAAAGATTGGATAAGAGTAGGTTACTGTTCATTCTGCGAATAATCAGAGTAAAATGCAATTAAATAAACACATACCTTTCCTCGGGCTTGGACACCGGCTTGGTTGTTTGCTCTCCGAGACTGTTCAAATTTTAGAAACTCTCCCACATTGTTTCTAAAAGATAATTTTTTTATTATTTCCAAAGAATGTAAGCATCTCATTGTTAGGCATATCTTGTCAAAATCCAAACTCGCCTCTAACCCATCTTTTGCTCTAATTCAACATTTAAGCCAAATGTGAACGAGAGGAAGGAATTTTGATGCTATTTAATGTTCCCACGTTTCAAGAAAGCATTCGAAATATTTGACACAACCACCCAAATCACTTCACATATAAAACTCAAAATAGCAAAGAAGAAAACCAATCTTGAAATCAAAACCCAAACAAGCTCTTCCACTCTAAACCCAAACATGCCTCTGCTCTCCACTCCTTTTAAACTCATCTTTGAAACCAAATGCGAATAGAATAAAGAAAACTTATCCATGAAAAGAGAACTAAAAGAGCCTTAAGGGAACTTAAAGAACCTTCCAACATCAAGTTCCCAAAGTGCAAAGCCATTCATAAAACCCCCAATCTCCAAAACAACTCAAAGGACCTCCAAACAAAGCAACTCACAAAATCTTCAAGCAAAGCAATCCATAAAACTTTCCCAATATAAAATCCACAATAGCTTCTTCCGATGCAAAACAAACCATAAGTTTCTTTAACGTGGGGTAAATCTATGAAAATTCTCCAACACGAAAATTTCATAAAGCTTCCCAACACAAAGCAAAATTAGATTTAACTCAAATTTGGAGCATAAAACAAGTGAAAGTATACATCTAATCCATCTTCAAAATAGTTTGGAGTACCAAACCAGTGACAAATTGCACATAATCCATCTCCAAAGCAGTTTGGAGTACTAAACCAGTGAAAAACTGCTCATAACACATCTCCAAAGCAGTTTGGAGTACTAAACCAATGAAAAATGGCTCCTAACACATCTCCAAAGCAGTTTGGAGTACTAAACCAGTGAAAAACTGCACCTAACACATCTCCAAAGCAGTTTGGAGCATAGAAACAGTGAAAATCTGCACAACTCATGAATATTTGCTAAAGATGCTGCCCTTGATATAAATCCTTACCAAATATTACTGTGGTGCTGATGTGCCTTCTCAAAACATAGCTTAATCACCACACCATAATCTTATAAAGTCAAATGGTCTCCAACCCAATCATTTATCTCATTGCACAATGTGTATCACTTTTCATCATACACATACCACTTCATATTAAACCTAAAATATGCTAAAGATTGAAACAAAGCATATGTAAACTTTCTGACATTCATATACCCTCCCAAACAATTATTAAATGATGTAAAGCACTCTACTCCAACACTTAGTCTCACAAGCATAATATAGAAATGAAAGCTTGAAAAGTTCTTCTAAGAATTAATCATTACTTCACTCATTTCTACTTCATAAAAGCATGAAATCAACTAATGCCAATATCTCTTGATTAACAAAACAAAAAATGTATATAGAGTTAAGAAAATTAACATAAAGGAGACCATATGCTTTTCAAAAGATGACAGGCCCAACAAATATATCATCTAGAATTTGGTTTTAAGAAATTTTAGTTTCATGCTCTCGGAATAGATGAATCACTTTTGCCTGATAGTCTTCTAATAGTGATGAGAAATAAACGTGTATTCCACTTTTAACAGCCAACACACACAAGAATAACGGGAGGTACGAGTAAGATCTATTTAAACAAAACTAAGAGAATTTTTCTTTTTGTAACAAGAGAAAACATCATTTCCCCAATTCAGCCTAACATACCTTCTTATCCTAAAGAAAATGACGTTAAACTTTCTCAATTCATTTTGTCATCAAGATTCCTAAAAGAAGGGGAAAAGAACATATAGAAACGACTTTAGGGGTAACAACATGTATTTGATGCATACCGAAGTTGTAAGGATAAAAATATATAAGCATCAAGAAGTGTTATTTTGCATCTTACGAACAAACCTGTACATTTGTATAGTATTGTTCTGCTAAGTCATGCAGAGGAGAGATCCCTTGAGACGAAATGAACAAGAAAATCAGCACCAAGCTTCTCATACATGACCTTCTGAGCCAATACAATTCCCACAAGAAGAACAAGCTCACCAATAACGAGCAACGTCACTATTTTCATGACCGAACTTGACATGATTTTCTAACAGATTTTTATGGTGAGGATTTTCCAAAAAAAAAAAAAACTCATTGCATAACACTTTCTTTTTTATCAAGAAAAATGTCTAAAGCTGATTTTAAACACTCTCTTTTTTTTTTTAAACATGCGTCTCCTCTTAATAGGCATTATCAAAAGCATCTTCCATGCTACTAGAAATAATGACATGTTATATAAGAAATCATGATAAGCATGAAACAAATTAGTACAAAGTCATATACTTCAGCTCTTGTTTTATATATATCAACAAAAGGAAATGAGATCAACCAAGGAAAATAACTGATGCTTTAATTTGCTTTAGAGAATAACTTGATAACCATGCTACAAGTAAAAGAAAAGCAATGATAGATTTTTTGATTTAAAAGGAACATATCCATATGCAATGATTTCATTTTTTTTATTTTAGAGAAGGAAGAGATTTACCCATCTTCAATTCTTGATAGGAATGAACAAAATTTCAGCCAACAGAAAAGAAGATGAAGGAAATGAAATAAGGAAGAAGAAGAAGAAGAAGAAGAAGAAGCAAGGAGTAAAAAAAGAAAGAGGGATATACCTGCTTGCTGGGAGGAGAGGGTCGGCTGGGTGCTTCCGGCGTCTGCGAACAGAGAGATGAGGGGGGGGGGGGGGGGGGGGGGGGGGTCTGCTTGCTCTTGGACTTCTGCGAACTAGAGGGCCGAGGGAGAGGGGGTCTCAGCCTGGCTTGCAAACTAGAAGAAGAAGAGGGGTCTCTGCCTCTTGGTCTCATGCGAACTAGCGAAAGATCACGGGCCAAAAGCGGGAGAGTCCCCTGCACAAAATTCGAGAGGGCGAGCCAGACTTATAACGTGCAAGTTAATTCTTTCCTAAAAAAAAGAACGAGCAATCCCCGCCATCTCGCCTCTTACTCCTCTCTTTTTTTGAAATTCTTTCATATACGCTAGTATCTAACAGCATAATCCTGGCTGAATCGTAGATCTCGCTCGACCGCTGCCGTTAACACGATTTCTGGATTTAGGAACAAATCCACACCTTAAGAGGAAAATTAATTAAATTTTAATTGAAATTAAATCAAGCAAATTGAGCTAAAATTAGGTTTGACTAGATCTGATTTGGCTCGGTTCGACTCGACTTGACCAAATTTAATTAATGAAATTAAACCCGAACCGATGCAAATTTTATTCGAATCGGGCTTGACAAGGCTCGAGCGTATCGATCAGGGTTAATTAAACCTTATCGGGTCTAATTTGACTCGATTCGAGTCGCGCTGAATTCAAATTAGACTCAGCCAGGTCCAATTAAGTTGATCGAAGATGCTCGAGGGTAAAACTGGTGAAGATCGAGGTTAACATTTCCGATCGATCATATTCTATTAATTTATTACTCAAGGATTTAATGTTGTTGGGGAGCAAACGAGCTCTGACCATGATCGCAATTTAATGGTGCAATTTAGCGGCGAAACTACCCGGTCAATGGGTCTCGGTCATAACCGTTTACATGTGGTGCCATTTGATGGCAAAACCACCAGTTAAAGGATATGTGCCACGTCTTTATTGGCAAAAGATGATTTGAGAATGAATCTTAGTGATATTCTTGACCAAACATTTGTTCTTCGTGAGTTGAAGTGATTTTGAAGCTTATCTACCTCGGCAAACTATTGCGGATGGTGGTTGGGTATTTTTGTTTAAAGCGTTTAAGGTTTTTTTTCTTAATTTTAATTTTAAATGTTTATATTCTTAATGGATATGAAGCTTTACGATTTTTGGAAGAATTTGAAAATTAACCCCTCTGGTCGAGATTTACATTCAATACAACCATCACCGGGATAACATTGAATTCAACTTAAATGCTTGTATTTTATAAGGATTTGTGAGACATTTTAAATATTTGGGATCTTCTCCAGTTGAGATCTTTTGTCAACACGGCTATCATTGGGGTACTTATGGGCACTTTTTTATTTTATTGGTTGAACTTTGTTGACTCTATCAACTTGATGATAGAGGATTGACTTCATTGTCAGCTTTATACCTTTATTAGTGAATTATTCTTATTATAGATCTTGAAAGCCTAATATGAATGCATAAAATAAATATCCCAGTTGATGCTGCAATCGTACATTTGTTTGACTGTTCGAGTCGTGTCAACTCCTATCTACCTACATAGAAGGATTGGGCTCGAACTTAGGTTCATTCTTGACCTGCACAACATCCTCCAACGTTACATGTATACCTATTACACGCTCGCCGGGCCCATGTGGGTAATCATATTTTAATGCATGAGGGGGGCATTTAAATATTTAAATATAATTATTTATGCTAGGTGATTGTTGCTAAAGTTTGCACAAAATTCATTTGAAGCTTGAGAAACACCTTCTGTATGCTTGTACGAGTGTTGCAAATCCGACGGTGTGGTGTAGCAGCGCATTGAATTTCATTTTAGTACATTAACAATGCAATTTGGCTCCTTCATCTTCTGCATATTATCATCTTCATCAGCATTCAGCCTGCAAGGGTGTACTTCAGCCTGTAAACAAGCTGTGTAGTGTATCATGAGCCTCCTACCTTTCGCTTGCAAGTAGATCGATTTATCTGGTGTGACAATCTGGCATTGCAAATTTGTTATCTCAGTTTACTAGTAGCTCATAGTTTTTTCTACTGATTTCTTACTTTTGCTTACAGATGAATCGTAGCATTGCACTATGGGTCATTTGTTGCTTTATGCAGGTAGACTGTCATGCTCTAATGAATCTCCTGCAATGACTTATAGATATTTACATTTATCACAGCCCTTTTATATTTGTTGGTGGACAGCATGTCACATATATGATGAGTCTCCTACAATGACTTAAAGGTGTCTGCGTTTGATGAAGGTCTTATGTATTTGCTAATAGATGGTATATTATATATGCGACAGGTCTCCAACTACTACCTAAAAGTGAGATGCTATGCACATGATGAGCTTCCTATGGTGACTCGTAGGAGCTCATATTCATCATGAATTTGTTTCTTCTGATGGTAGGCAGTATGTCGCGCTCACTGCAATATTCTCGTTCACGTTTGTAGAAGCTTTATCACGCTGGTTACACGTTGCTTGTTATCACCCATAGAAGGCTTGTTGCACAATGTTGATTTCATTAATACTACTTGTGGGAAAAATTTATGTCTTGTTTATGCGTTCACCATGATCTTCTTGGATATATTTGTAGGAAAATCACTACACTTGCACGATGCCTATTGTTATTGTTCGTGGGTGACTTAGTGTGTTCATTTTAGTGTTGATGCTAATTGCCGACTGAGCTATTTTCATTGCTGGTTTCTTCATGTATATTAACGGGCAAGTTGCCACTTTCATTGCATACTGACTTCACATTCATGGGAGGCTCCCACATGCATATGCAAGCCAGCTGGCATTGATTGGAGGAATGTCATAGCATTCATTGCTTGTCACATACAACATTTATTGCATGTCACATTATGTATGTTTGTAAAGTGGTTGCCTTGCTACACTACAGATTGCCCATCACTTCTTATAGTTGAGCCATCGTGTAATGTTGAATTATGGTAAGTTTGCTTATGGGAAAGATTGCCACAAACGAGTGTATTGCATTTGTGAGAATCTTCAAACATTGCTTGTTTGTAGATGAGCTATTGCATTACAGGTTCCTTGCTCATACCATTCTTCGAGTGAGTTAACGCATTCATCAAGAGCTTTCCAGTGAATTAATATATTCATCATGCATTTTCTGTGGTTACTTGTATGCAACTTATTACATTCATAATGATTATCTTGCATTATGAGCAAATCACCATAGTCATTGCAAATTCCCATAGTCACTTATAGGAAAGCTGTTATTTTTATCATGGATCCTTTATTTCCCTTTCTTTCCCTTCCTTTTTTTTATTCAATTACACATTTCAAAATTTCTTGTTTAATTGCATTTTGATTTAATCAACCAATTATGTTTAGTTCCTTGCAATTTTATTCAAGTTCTATTCAATGTAATTTTAGTTATGTTCTCTATGGCCCAGTGTATATGCTCAGTTATATATGTTTTGTTTAAGCTCAAGTCTTTTTATTTGCTTTGAATTTTGGAGCCTACTGGCATCTCCCCCGTTTAGAGGAATTTTAGAGAGCTGGGCCTTCTCACTACGCTAATAAAAGCGTGTATAGTAGGTATCGTGTGACACTACGGCTATAATCTTTAATCCCACAACGCTAAGAAAAGTGTGTATGGGTCTTTGAGGTAACTGTTTGAAATGCATAACTTTTTCTCGCAGGCATAGAAGCTTGTACACGGGTGCTTTGGAGTGTTCCTGCCATGCTAAGAAAAGCATGTATAGGGTCTACCCGCCTTGCCACAAGCGCCGCATCGGGTTCCCTCCCACCACACTAGTAAAGGTGTGTATATGTGATTTTCTGGTTCGTCGCAAGCATAAAAAATGAGGTTTGGAACATTATACCTTATGAGCGAGTCGACGTCGGTGTTAATGTCAACGGTTGTGTCGAGGTCGAGGGCACGGGGACAACAAACTCTCTTTTTTATTTTCTTTCCTTTTTTTATTCTTATTTTTTTACTCTTTTTCTTCTTTTTTTTAAATTTTTTTAAAAAAATATATTTTAACATTTTTATAATAAAAATAATATATACTAATAATAATATTTATAAAAAATATTATTACTATTATTATAATAATTAACAAAATTATACTAATAATTAACTACAGACAAAAAAAAGAACAGAGAATATCTCCTATACCTTCACGGATCGTTTTGGCTGAGTCGAGTGTGAGAGGGATTTGCAGATAGAGAGAGATAGGAAGAGTGCTGTGAGTTTGTAGATATTTGGGAGAGACATATGTGGGCCGTAGTAAGAATTATTTAACGTGGAGTTCAAACTTGTAACAGGTGGAATAGGGTAGAGCAAGAGCTAGAGTAGGGAGGTCGGCATGGTGAGATTGTAGGCGGGCTGCAGGTGTTGTGAGTGGAGATCGACTGAGAAGAAGGGGCAGTTTTGGTGGCTTCTGTGTGTGAGGGAGATCGAAGTCCAAACGGGCTCGACAGGTAATTGGATCAGGAGTCTCAAGATTGGAAGGTTTACGGGACGTGAGTTGTATTCATTCAATTGGATTGGCACAGAGAAGCGGCTGCTGGGATATGAAGTAGAGGCGAAGAGGTCCGGTGTTCAAGGACCTGGGGATCATCTGCGGCTTGAAGGGTCGGATCCGGCACAGTGTGGACGTCGAGCACGGTTCGGCTAGCTGGAAGCTTACAGCAAGCTTGTGGCTGGGTAGATCGGTAGAGTTTGGGTGAGGCTCTATTAAGTGGAAGTGCAGATAGAAGGGTACTCGGCTAGCTAGGGTGCTTGCGACTGGTTGGACTAGACAGGTCTTGGTCGCAATCAAGTTGGGGGAGAAGTCGAATCATGGATTGACGGGAGCTTGTGTTTGGTCAGATCAGGAGGAATAGATGGCTGAAGTGTTCGATGTTTTGTGCGGTGAAGTCGAAGAAGCTACATGTCCGATTTCGATAGACGGAGGGAATGGAGATATTGGCCCAGGGTGTTTGATCGAGAGAGGGAGGTGAACAGTTGATCGTGTTAAATGACTGGCGACTGTGAGGAAAAATCGAATGGGCTGTGAGGATCAGGCTGTGGAGTTCGGCTGAAGAAATTCGAATAGGGAAGAACGGAATATTAAACGGCTAATGGAGCTCGGATCAGAAGTATAAGCCTAGACCTGCGGCTGTGTCGAGGTCCTGCAACTCTTGTGGAGGCTTGCAGGGTTTAAAGGTTAAGAGAGGGAGCAGCTTGCGTAAGATTGGCTGAAAGCTCATGTGTGGGAATATTTCGATTGAAGGTGAAAGAATAGAAACGAGAGTCTTCGTTTTTTTTTTTTTGGGGAAAATGAGGGCAAGAAGCCCATGTATTACTATGTAAAAAAGGATAACAAGTAAGGTATAATAAAAAAGGTTAAACCTCAAATAAAATAATGAGGAATAACCCAAAAACCTATACCCCCCTTAAAGCAAAAGAGAAACAAAGGAAAAACGAGCAAAAATGGGACACAAAAATTGGGCTCAGACTGCTAATCACAAGAACCAACAGTGAAACCGGCAACATCGGAAAGTTTTCTCCTGGTTGCCCAAAAGGCCGTCCAAGGAGAAGATTAGCAGCTACATCATCGTCCTTCCACGAAAAACCTCCCAAAAAATCTTTCCAAGCTCCATACAGCAAGAAAAATCGTGACAGCAGCTACCAATAACCTCCAAACAGCAATGGCTTGACCAATCTAGCAGATAAATGGCAAATCCAAACATGAACAGAAAAACCGAAGCATCCAAAAGAAGGCTAAGGGATTCGCAGGTTTTCATAGTTCTTCCAGGTAGAGACCTTAGCAAGAACCGCAGATTTTATAATAGAGCAGAGAGTAGTAGCACATCTAAATTTGGAGTTAAATCTTCTTTCATTTCTCTCTCTCCAAAGATAATAAGTGGCACAGCAAGCAGTGAGAAGAAGTAATTCTTTTTAGTTTTTGGTCAGGTAGCTCCTATCACCCAAAAAATGCAGAACTTGGGAGAGCCGAGGTCTCAAAAGAAAATCGCCCACGTCAGGAATCAGTATATGTAAAACGGAGAAGGCATAGTCGCATTCAAAGAGGATGTGGGGGCTTGTCTCATTATGAGAAGAGCATAATGAGCAAGCGGAAGGCACCACTATGGACCTCTTTAAAAGCTCCTCCACCGTTTTTAGCCCACCATTGAGGGCCATCCAAGTGTAAATTGAGTATTTAAGAGCATGGTGTTTGTGCCACACATGTTTATGCCATTCAACAGTGGCCTCCTCCCTATAAAAAAATTTTATGAATGAAGAGAAATAAGGCTTGCCCCCGTCTTTCCAAAGTAAAGTGCATTTAGGGTGTGAAGTTATACCAATATGCGCCAAAGCTTGGTATAAAGCTTCATAATCATTACTCGGAAGCATCCAGCCATCCTCCCCCAAAAAATCAGTGACCAAGGCCTGATGAGGTATAAGATTTTCCAAATTATAGTTTGGAAAAGCAGTCAGTAAAGACCTACTATTGAACCACGGATCCCATAACAAAGCAATGGTGCTATTAGAGCTGATTTCAAATTGGATGCTGGAAGTGATTTGCACAGCAATCTTCCCAATTTCTCTCCAAAGGGTAGAGGCTTTGGACTGAACCGGAGTCCAAGGTGTGCCATATTTAGCATGTAAGAAAGTAAACAAAGTGGATTTGGCATTATAAAATCTGAAGATCAGGGAGCAAGTGTTTGCAAATTGAAGACCAAATAAATCCGGAATGCCCAGACCACCTTTCTGTTTAGGTTTGCAAGTTCTCTTCCAAGCAATGAGATGTAGTTTTTTGGCCTCTATATCACCAAAATATAGAAATCTAGCGCACATCCTGCTTAAGCACTTAATACAAGATTTAGGAAGGATAGCCCCCCTAATCCAATAAGCAATAGTATTGCAAACCGTATATTTTAAAAATTGGAGGCGGCCAGCGAGTGATAACAGTCTAGCTTTCCAACCCGCTAAATGATTAGAGATGGACTGCATAAGGGGCTGGAAATCAGCTTTACAGAGTTTTTTGGGGGATATAGGTAAACCAAGATATGTCATCTTGGCAGAAAAAGTAGACATGTTGAGGGCCTCACAAACAGCCATAGGATTAGGGATGTAACTAGATGTAATAAGCTTGCTTTTCTCATGATTCACCAGTAAGCCAGAGACCTTCGCAAAAGAATCTAAAACCTTCCTTAGAGTAGCACAATTATGCATTGAAGCTTCCCCAAAGATGAGAAGGTCATCAGCGTAGAGAAGGTGGGAGAGATTCATGTCCTTCTTTTGGATCCCAATAAATCTATCCTGACAGGAGTCATTGTCGATCATACAAGTAAAAGCATCCATCGCAATACAAAATAAATATGGGCTAAGGGGACATCCTTGTCTAATACCCGAAGAGGAGTGAAAATAGCCTTCCAACGTTCCATCAATATAAATTGAAAAGTATATGTCAGAGATGCAGACTTTGACCCAATTAATAAAGATTGGAGGGAAACCTTTTTGTCTCATTCTGGCCAGTATAAAATCTCTAGAGACAGAGTCAAAAGCCTTACGGATATCCAGTTTGGCACACATAAGATTCTTTTTGGCAGACTTTTTGAAATCCAAGAGGATTTCATAAGCAAGTAGAATATTGTCAGTGGCAATGCGGTTCTTGATAAAACCGGCTTGATTATCTCCAATGATAATAGGCATGATGTCCTTCATCCTAGAGGCAAGAATTTTGGAAATAATCTTATAAAAAACATTGCAAAGAGCTATGGGCCTGAAATCTGAAATATTTGAAGCATGAGCAGATTTAGGAATCAGAGCAATAGCAGTGGCCTTAACTTTGTTGGGAAGATACCCCTTAGAGAAAAAAGACTTCACCGCTTTACAAACCAAAGGGCCAGTGATAAGCCAGCTAGATTTATAAAACTCGAAATTAAATCCATCAGGACCAGGAGAGGAGTTGGAACTCCCATTGAAGATAACAGCCTTGATTTCATCATCTGTAACCATCACAGTCAGCAAATCAGCTAAATGAGGGGGAATGACAGTACCTTTAGGGATATGGAGAGAATCACGAAAAGAAACAGGTTGAGTAGCATTAAAGAGCTTCTCAAAGTGTTGAATAATGGAATTGATCAGATCCTGCCTGACATTAGGATCCTCACTAGCAACTAAGGGAGAGGAGCTATGATTCCTTCTCTTCCTAATTCTAGCATACAGAAATTTCAAGTCCTCTTCCCCATGAGAAAGCCACTTAAGTTTAGCACGTTGGAGCATCCAGTTGGTCCAAGAAGAAGAGCAATCAGATAATTGAGCATTGAGACATTTCAGTTTTTGATTCAAAAAAGAGTTTTGAGGATCAGAATTCAGCATGCCCAGACATAGAGTCTGTTGATCCTTAAGAGAGGAAATGCGAGTAGATAGATGGCAAGAACTAGCCCAAGCATTCCCTTTAATGTTCTCCTTAAGTTTTTTCAGCTTGTTATACAGCCCAAGAATGGGGTTCCCATGAAATGGTTGAGAGAAAGTAGTAAGAAGCTCAGCCCAGTAGCCGTCGTACTTAGTCCAGAAGTTTCTGAAAAGAAATCTGTGGTTCAACTTGGCAGGCTGGCCCGGAAAGAGCACAATAGGAGAGTGATCCGAGCAAGAAGGAGAAAGAACTTCATAAAAGGAGCTGGGATAAGAGTCCAGCCACTTATCATTAATCAAGGACCCTCCCCTCCCGCGTTCCCTTTCTCCCGGCCTGGCCGGAGGAGCTTTCCTCGCCATGGCCAACCTCCACTCCTCCGAGGAGTTCCCTCCTCTCTCTTCTAAGAGTGTCGTTCCTTCCATTGCTCCAGCTCTTAGCTACAGCAACATCGTTGCTTCTCCCCGCCCAGGGAATGCATTTAAGCTCTCTCCTGCGTCTTCGCTGGATGACCCGCTGGATTTTAATGAAGCCCATGTTAACGCAGCAAAAGACGAATGGGGGTTGTCATTGATCGGCTACTCCATCGGGAGGAGACCCTTTTACTAATCTTTGCTCTCTGCCATACGAAAGGTTTGGAAATTGAAAGGTACGATGAAATTACTCTCTCTAAGTGACGGTTTTTTTATGCTGAAGTTCACGGCACATGAGGATTATGACGCGGCTTTGGCCGGTGGTGTTTGGTTTTTCCTTGGTAAGCCATTCGTCCTTCAAAAATGGGTGCCAAACTTCAAACCTGTTAGAGAAGAGTTTTCTTCTATTCCAATTTGGTTTAAAATTCTCGACTTGCCTCTACCTTGCTGGACTCCAGAAGGCATTTCGCGGATTGCCAGCAAGATTGGAACTCCTTTGGTTGTGGACGATTTAACGGCTGAGAAAACAAGGCTCACTTATGCACGTGTCTGTGTTCAGGTCTCCAAGGACTGTGCCTACCCTGAAACTATCCCAATCTCCATCTTAGGCGAGCTTTTTTTGCTTAAAATCCAATATGAATGGAAACCAGTTCCGTGTGAGCATTGTGGCTCCATCGTGCACACTCCAGATTTTTGTCCCTCCAAACCGCACAGTCCTCCCTCAGATGCTCCGCCTCCTACGCGTGGGAGAAGCACTAGTCGCAAGCCTCCTCGGCCATCAAAAAGGAACTTCTCATCCCAGTCGACTCAGCATTTCCCCCCTTCAAGTTCGTATGCTAACCCCAAACAAACCCCTGTTTCCAGGGATATCGCTCCACCCCAGAATGCCTCATCAATCACTACTAGTAATCCTTACAACACAGTCAGTCTACTGTCATCTTCTATTCCTCAGCCGACTGTAGTAGTCATTCCTACTTTATCACACATCCCTGAGACTGTATTTACATCCATACCCAATTTAAACTCCCCCACGGAGGAGATCCCTCCTCCCAGTACCACCACCATGCCACAACAGCAAAACAAAGTGATATCTCCTAACAAATTTGCTTTACTTCAGGACAGTAACAATGACACAGTGCCACCCCCCTCCACTTCATCGCACCAGGATCAGCCTCGAAACTCCACATCAACACAGTCAAAAGCTTCTAGGAGTAAGCAAGCCAAAAAAACTCCTAGCCAAAGCTCGAAATCCCAATGATTCCGCCTCGTCTTGCGGCTTGGAATGTGAGAGGTTTCAACAGCCCAGATAAGGTTAGGGCTTGCAAGGATTTAGTTCGACGTCACAAGCTTGATCTAATATGTGTTTTGGAAAACAGGATTCACGCCAACTCCTTTTTGGACCCTTGGTTCCGTCTCAACCATAAAATTTTTGATAATGAGGACAGTTGGCACAATTTTAACTTGTCCAAATCGGGTAGGATCTGGATCAAATGGGATCCCCTCCTCATCCAATTTAAACCTACCTTCTCCACTACGCAACTGATCTCTGGTGAACTGCATAGGGGGTCTGATTTGCTTTGTGTGCTCTCTGTTATTTATGCCTCTAATTCCCATGCTGACCATCTTCAACTCTGGGATAACCTTAGAGAGATTGAGACCCACATTACCTCCCCTTGGCTTCTCCTTGGTGATTTCAACTGTTGCTTGCATGCGGATGAAAAATCTGGAGGCTCCCCTCTCCTTGCCTCTCACCTTTGGGACTTCAACTCTCTTACTTTTGATTTGGGTCTGCTTGACCTGGCTTCTACTGGCTTAAAGTTCACTTGGTTCAACCAGAGGGTTAATGAGCCTATCCACTTGAGAGTCTTCGTTTGCCTCTAGTTTTAAAAGCGCGAATAGAGGTACAACTGAGGTGAGCTGCGGGATTTACGGGAGGAGGCGTGAAGTAGCTCCAACAGATTTTGGGGATTTGAGCAGAACTCCGTGCAGAGTGTCTGAGGTAATCTTTGATTGATTGATTTTTTTAATAATTATTAATAATAATATTATCTTATCATTATTATTTGAAAGGGGCTGAGATGAAATGGTAGGGTGCTACACTTGGATTCTCGTCAATTTTTCTGGGTGAATTTTATTGGGCAAAATTATAATCCTTCTTGGATATGTTGACGTTCTAAATGTAATGACAAAATTCATTTCGCAATCAGATGTCATTTGGGCAATGTCGCGCATCAATTTCGGATCTCGGTCACCAATTTTGATCTTTTTCATCCGACTTGGCTGCGAGGGGCTCCCTTGTAGGAAAATTTGATGCTCTGATTGTAACGACGCTGTCCGTTTGGTGATCAGAGGTCGTTTGGCCATTCAAGTGATGTGTTGCGCACACCGACCGTCACTTAAGTGGCCAAACCCACCTCATTTTGTGCGTCTTTAGTGTAGGGGTCTACAACCTTAAGCCCTTATTTCCATGCCTTGGCCAGGGAAGATGAGAGAAAAAGAAGAGAGAGTAGAAAGAAAGTTCATCTTGGGTCATTTATGTTCGTTATGCCAGTTAGTAAAGTTCTTCATATTGTAGTTTGTGACTTTATCCCTACATTTATTTTCAATGATTTTAATTTCTATATTTCTCTCTTTCTCTGAAATCTAATAAAAGTATTATCTTTTAATATAACAAACTTTCACCATGTAACTTTTAATATGTTGTATATATTTTTCTTCTGAACATCTTGATATGATATGACATTTTAATTAAAATGATAAGAATAAAGGCATACAACAAATGATTTAGGATAATTACATCTATTTTAGCTAGTTTGATATAACATGCATCTATTATAGTATATCTGACTTGACATGCATCTATTACAGTATATCTGACTTGACATGCATTCCAACATGATTACACTAATATGACATGCATACTGATAGACATATTGAAGGTATTTGCTATCGTTTTTAGAGTAATCTGATTTGCATCCCTTATAAATGACAAAAGCATGATATGACATATGTGTATATTTGTAAGAAAGATTGCTAGATATCTGATTGATTTAAGTCGATCATATACTTGGTACATTATATCGAGGGTGAGCCAACGGGCTTTCCTTTAAATAAAGGTTTGTGGTGTAATATTAAAATATGAGATGAGATGCATAAGGAGAGTTTGATTGATATGATATGATTAATGAGGTGTAATGACTCCTATATATGATATCCATCATCTGAAATTTAGGTAATTCTCCATTAATGATTGTCAATTTTGAGTTAATAGTAATTATAAGTATTAAAATTCTGAATGGTATAGAAATAACCAAGGCTTGAGGTATGAGAAGTGAAAAATCTAGTTTTAAAATTTTCTCTACGTGTGTTATGGCGCAGGTCTTGATGGTGCCCTAGCATGGAGCTGTCGAAAAAATGAAAAGAAATTATTTTGGTTGAGCATTGCAACGCCATGTAGTGCTATCGCAACGCTGAGTTGAGACTTGATAGATTCTGGGAGAATCATGAAGATTCTTTATAGGTGCTGTGGAATGGGGAATTCAGGCACTATAGCGTTAGGCTGAATTAGTGCTTTTTAAATATTTAAAATATCTAAACCCATTGGCCAAACCACTTCCAACTTCAGCTTGTTAGGGAAGAAAGGGAGAGGAGAAGAAAGGAGAGAAGGAAAACGAGAGGATTTGGAGTCCAAGATCCGAAAATCATCTCGTTCAATCAGTTGAAAAAAATGTCGGACTCGAGGTAGGTAACCCATACCCTATTTTTTATTTTAATTCCTAAGTGTTTATAAAGAGATATTCTTTTAAATATATATTTCTTGAGTTTGAAAAATATTTTACCATATAACTTTTAGTATATTATTATATTCTTTGATCTAGATAATTTGATTGTAAGAATACAAAATTTACCTATCGGTTCGTTCTGTGTGAATTCCTGATGATTCTGGAAAATAGTGGTACCTCTGAACCTCAGTATAGTTAGTAAAGTGTGTTAATTTATCATTTTACATATCCTCTGTGAAATTAATATAAGTGTGTTTTACCTCTGAACCTTAATACATTTTACACATCTCATGTTTTCAGTAAGTGCAGGCTTATTGGTGTCTGTTGTCAACATCTTAGTATGTGTTTACTATGGTAGAAGGCACTCATGATGGTCAAATAAGTATATGGGTCATATTTTCATTGTGGCTAGTCTGGCCACAAGATTGCTCAATGCCCCTAAAGTATCAGAAGGTAGGCCTAATGTAAGAGGCAGTTAGCGGCAACCATCAATTGTAGCTCTATTTAGAGTTGTAGCTTTGTTTAGAGCTACCAATGAGGGATTAATGGTGTGTAGTGGGAGCCGATTCGGTTAGAGGTTATCCAGAGTGCAGCATGTCACAACCCGACCCAAATAGGACAAGTCCTATCGCATTGAGTTGTGACAGGGAAATCCCAAGATCTAGTTTTGGAATTATTTCAAATTTTTTGCCAATATTTATTAAAATAAACTACAAACCATAGAGTTACTAAAATATCAAAATATTGAAAATAAACTCATCCACTAAGTTTCTTTCATTTTATCAAAATAAATATCTACATTATAGTACATGGCTACATGCATAAGCTATAGAACTGAAAATTTAACTAGCCATGACTGTATAAAAATCAAATTAGTAAAATACCTATGACCTTAGATCTGATCATGAACTGCTAGTCCATAATCTCTTTCCCCTTCTCAGATCCTAAAAATCAAAAGTAAAACTACAATGAGCTACAACAGCTCAGCAAGCTACACAATCCAATTTAAATTTTAAAATATTCTTTTATCAAATATTTTGTTGAATATTTAAAAGTATTTAAATATAATTTAAATAAATTACTAAATTGAGAACCACTAAACTGAAAATTGTAATAAATACATAACAGTTATTCTCTGATTTAAATAACTGTATGGAATAAATAAATAAATTAAAATTCATATCACAGAGTAGTTCAGATCACATTCCAAGACCCAGACAAAATCTCAAAGGATTCTGGCCCCTTATAACTTTCTTTTTATTTATGCTTAGCACCAGAGCATATCACATATCCCTATCTCAGATAGAATCTCAAAGGATTCTGGTCCCTTATAACTCCCAGCAATTTCCTGACACAGACATAATCTCAAAGGATTCTGACATCTTATGGCTCCCAACAGATAAAATTTAATTACATGTGTACATATATCATCACATTATAACAATTAAAGAGTAATTGAGCATGTATCAAAATTTTACAGTGTTGTATAACAGTAGACAATAGAAAATCCAACTAGGTAAAAATACACATTTTCATAAAATTACTAAATTACAAAGGATCGAGTAAAACTATATTTTAAGACTTTTATTGTACTACACCACTATTTTTTAACATTCAAATAATTTTCTATTCAATAAAAATCTCATAAATTTTAAAACCCCTAGTGTAAAATTTTTAAAAAATATTCAAAATTTACATAATCGTAATCTCTATAACATATAAAAAGTTACGCGTTGAAAGTTTAACCTGTGCAAAGTTATTCTCGTTTTTTTGCTAACAGATACAAAATTTTAATGGATATATTTGCTAAAACTTACACATTTTTTAAAATTGAAATGGACATAATTTTCCTTACCTCAAGTCGAATAAGTTTCCCAATTAGGCCGTCAGACAAAAACGGCCCGAAGTAGCTCAAAATTTGATTTCCTCCTTTCTCACTCCTTGTTTTCTCTTATTTCTTTTTCCAAAATCTGATTTCATTCTCTGTTAAGGGATATAACCTTGCATGCTTATATAAAACTAAGTGGAATTAGATATTTTTATTTTTTTAATTAAATAATATATAATAATATTATTATAATTAATTTTTAATAGAAATTTCAAAGAAATTCTTTTAGATATTCTAAAAATTATAGAAAAATATTCATAGTTTAGCAAATTTCATTTAGAAAATTCTGGTGAAATTGGTTTGCAAGACGGACACCTAACGTCCCCTAAAACCCCAGTTGTATCGATAGGCGCTAATTTCTTAAGAAATTTTGATAGTGACTAAAAATTATGAAAAAATTAGGAAAGCTAAAACATAATGTTTAGACTTATTATGACTCCTGAAATAAATATTGACTTTTCTAGGTCAAAAATTCTTAACAAAAAATTAAGGGTTTTCACAATCTACCCACATTAAGAAAAATATCATCCTCGACATTCCCAAAGCAAAATGAGTTAGAATAAACATGGATACAGCTGCCTCATATCAAATTGCTTCTCCCATGTAGCCTCTCTGATAGTTCTATGCTTTTATTATACTTTGATTATAGAAATTTGTTTGCTTCTTAATTTTCTCACATCATATGCCAAAATTCTTTTGGGTTCTTCCCTATACTATAGATTCTGACGAACCTCAACATTATCAACAGATAATCTCTTCCTAGAATCAGACGCCCACTTTCTCAAAGAAGATACATGAAACATATTGTGTATATCAAACATATAATCAGGTAACAATAACCTATAAGCAGAACTACCAATCTGCTCGATAAACTCAAAAGTTCCAACGTACCTTGGACTGAGCTTGCTAATTCTCCCAAATATACTGACACCCTTCATAAGACTGACTTTAACATAAACTAGGTCGCCAATTTGAAACTCAACCAACCTATACTTTTGATTGTAATACTTTTTCTTCCTGTCCTGTACTGATTTCAATATTTCTCTAATCAAATTGATATTTGTTGCAGTATCATCGATAAAAGCTGAACCTATCACATGTCTATCTCCCACCTCTATCAAAGTCAAAGGAGTCTTATATTTTTTATCATACAAAGCTTTGTAAGGAGCCATGCCTATGCTGGACTGATAACTATTATTATATACAAAGTCTATCAACGAGATATGATCCGCCCAACTATCTCCAAAATAAAAAATATATAATCTCAAAAGATCCTCCAGTATCTGAATAGTCCTTTCAGACTGTCTGTCTGTCTACGGATGAAAAGTCATACTGAAGTACAACTTCGTACCCAGTCCCTGTTGAATACCTCTTCATAATCTAGAGATAAACATGCCATCCTGATCAGATACAATCACCTTCGGCACATCAAGCAACCTGATAATATCTTTAAAATAGATGTGTGTTAACATGTCCACCAAATCTGTCTGTCTAATAGAAATAAAATGGGCAGATTTTGTTAGTCGATCGATAACAACCCAAATAACATCATGCCCCTACCTCGATCTGAGAAAATTCATATCAAAATCCATTGTTACCTCTTCCCATTTTCACTCTGAAATAGGTAACGACTGCAGAAGATCTCCCGGTCACTGATGCTCTGCCTTCACTAGCTAACAAGCCTCACACTTCGACACAAACTCTGTTATGTCCTTCTTCAATCCAAGCCATATCCTTTAGATCTCCGTTCATCTTACTACTTCCTAGATGAATAATATAGCCTGAATAATGAGCCTCATGTTAAATCTCCTACCTCAAATCTCCAAAAATAAGAACCCAAAGTTTATCCTTACAGAAAATAACACAAGAATAAAAACTTGTAGTTTAGATTTCTTATCAGATATGATCTGATCAATCAACTTCAGATATTTTGTATCTAATTTTTGATCTTCATGAATCTTTTCTTCTAAAGACGTCTGAATGATCATTTGAGTCACTATACAAGAATCTTAATCAGTAGAAGAAATCACCTCTAAGTGTAATATCTTCGTATCTCATATCAAATACTCATTAGAAGTGAGCTGTATACATGATAATCCAGAAGACTTCCTACTCAAAGCGTCTGCCACCATATTAGCCTTACAAGGCTGATACTGAATAGTTAGATCATAGTCCTTAATCAACTCAAGCCACCTCTTTTACCTCAAATTCAAATCCTTATGAGTGAATACGTACTTTAGACTATGATGATCCGTAAAAATCTCACACCTGACACCATACAAATAATGATGCCAAATCATTAAAGAAAATATAATAGCAGCCAACTCTAGACCATGCGTCAGATAGTTCCTTTCATGTGGCTTCAACTGTCTTAAAGTATAAGCTATCACTTGACTATGCTGTATCAAAACACAACCCAAACCTCTCAACGAAGCATCACTGAATATCTGAAATCCTTCTATACCAGAGGGAAGAGTCAAAATTAGAGTAGAAGTCAAACAATCCTTCAATCTCTGAAAACTAGCCTCACACTCTGGTATCCAAACAAAAGCTACTGACTTCTAAGTCAATCTCTTCAGAGGTGCAGAAATCTAAGAAAAACCCTTCATAAACTTCCTATAATATCTAGCCATACTTAGGAAACTTTATATCTCAAATACAGTAGTAGGCCTTGGCCAATTAATGACTGCATGAACTTTCTGGGAATCAATAGAGATACCCTCACCACTAACCATGTGTCCTAGAAAAGAAATACTTCTCAACCAGAACTCACATTTGAAAAATTTTGCATATAACTGATGCTGCCTCAAAGTCTCCAAAATAATCCTCAAATGTCTGGTGTGATCTTCCTCAGAAGCAGAATGTACCAAAATATCATCTATAAAAATAATCACAAATTGATCCAGATAATCTTTGAATACTCTGTTCATTAGATCCATAAAGACAGCTGGTGTATTAGTCACCTCAAATGGCATGACCAAAAACTCGTAGTGTCCGTACCGAGTATTAAAAGCTGTCTTCATCACATCAGTCTCTCTCACCTTCACCTGATAGTAACCTGATCACATATCAATCTTTGAGAATATAGAAGATCCAGCAAACTAATTGAATATATCATCAATCCGTGGTAGCAGATACTTATTCTTGATAGTGACTTTGTTCAACTCTCGATAGTCAATACACATACACATTGTACTATCCTTTTTGTTCATAAATACAACAGGTGCTCCCCAAGGAGAAACACTAGGATGAACAAATCCCTTGTCAACTAACTCCTGAAGTTGAACCTTCAACTCCTGAAGCTCCTTTAGTGTCATCCTATTGTGCTTTAGATATCGGGGTCGTACCCAAAAATATATCAATACCGAACTCTACATCTCTATCTGGAGGTAAACTGATTAACTTATTAGGAAATACATTTGAAAAATCTCGTACTACTAGAATATCAGAAAGAGGACTAACATCTATACTCCAATCACGAGTTGATGCTAGAAATACCATACAACCCTTCTTTCACAATCTATTTGCTTCCAACACAGAGATTAAATAGGATAAAATACCTCTAGCTTCCTAGAATACACAACTTTTACTGCCCATAAATAACGTAACTCGCTTCTTCAAGCAATCAATCTGAGCCCTATACTGACTCAACCAATTCATACCCAGAATAACATCATATGAGAAAATAGGCAATAAAATTAAACTGAATTTTCACTTCCTATAAAAAATCTCAATATCATAGAAATAAAATCTACTGGCTATTATATTATCTCCAATTGGTAAAATAACAGAGAGAGAAATAGGCAGTGCAACTGAAGTCAAGTGTAGTGAATCAAAGAAATGCTCAGAAATAAAGGAATGACTAACTCCAGAATCGAATAAAATATGATATGGATGCTCAAAAATATAAATCATTCCTGTCACAATATCTGGAGCATCCCGAGCCTCTTGCTAAGTCAAATTATATACACATGGCTGAACTAAAGCTAGAGCAACAAAACTGCTAGGCTCTATTTGACCACTGCCAGATGGTCTCCTTGCCACTAAACCCTAACCACCAGCTCTATCAGATGGTCCCTCAAAAAAAGTACAGAAAGGAACTTCCATCGGTCTCCTTGTCGGTTTGACAAAGCTCTCAGATCTGGACTCAGAACATCGGTTAAATCCTTCCTGTGGACACTCTGATATCCGATGCTCTATTTGACCGCATCTGAAGCACTGTCCAGTCATCATGTAACACTAACCAAAATAATGTCGACCATAACTCTGGCACACAGGTACCCCACTAATAGAACTAGAACTGGCTACAATGCCACTACCAGAGACTGCTGTAGCTACTAACTGTCCACCTCTCATGGAATCTCCAGGTGTGAATCTTCTCTTCTTCCCAGAAAAGCTATTACCAGAAGTCTCACCATTGAACCTCTTCTTAGTAGCAATCCACCGCTGCTGAGTAGCTATCAGGTCATTCTCTATCAGATGAGCTCTTTCCATAAGCTCAGAGAAATCAAAAATATAAAATGACACAAGAGATTGTCTCAGACTATCCTGTAGTCCTTTTTCACAGGAGTGTTAACGAACTGTAGCCAAAATAGTGAACTTTGCCTCATACTGCATAGCTGTCTTGCTCCCCTGAACCAACCTCAGAAAAATCTTCTGCATTTGCTGTCGTGTAGAAGGTGGTACAAACTAGGCTCTAAACACATCAAAGAACTCCTCTCAAGTAATCATAGAGTTCAATCTCACTTAAAATTTCTCCTATTATTGGCCCATCCACCAGCGCTCTGTCTCGCCATCTAATAGAAAAGCTGCTAATGGTACCTTCCTCTGAGGAGGACACAACATACCGTCAAATTTTCAGCCTCCTCAACCAGTCCTCTACTACTCTGGGCTCAATAGTACCCTCAAATATCAGAGGCTTCAATCTTAGAAACATATGTAAATATTTGTCAACCTCTTTAGATCTGACAATAGAAATCCTGCTCTGTGCCTCACCTATCATCTGGGCTATTAAAGTAGCAAATTGTGAAACTATATCTGGACTAACTGTTAGAGCAGTACTATATATAAGAGCTACCTGACTAGCACTTTATCTATCTGTTATATCTAGGTCTGGTGGATCCATGATCACACAGAATATGCAACTAAACATACATGCACATGAAATAAAAATAATGAACACTCTCAGACAGACTTGAAAGTACCCCACTAGACTTACAGAAAAATTTATATAGCTCAATTTTATGATCTAAATCTAAAACTATTACTCTGATATCATAAAAGCTTGTCACAACCCAACCCGAACAAGACAAGTCCTATCACATTGAGATATGGCAGGCAAATCCCAAGATCTAGTTTTAAAATTATTTCAAATTTTTTGTAAATATTCATTAAAATAAACTACAGACTACAAAGCTACTAAAATATCTAAATACTGAAAATGAACTCATATACCAAGTTTTTTTTATTTTATCAAAATAAATATCTACACTACAGTACATGACTATATGAAAGAGCTACAGAACTAAAAATTTAACTGGCCATGACTGTACAAAAATAAAAAAAGCAAAATACATATGACCTCAGATCTGATTCTGAATTGCTAGTCCATAATCTCTTTCCTTTTCCCAGATCCTAAAAATTAGAAGTAAAACTATAGTGAGCTATAATAGCTCAACAAGCCATAAAAACCAATCTAAATTTTTAAATATTCTTTTATCAAATATTTTGCTGAATATTTAAAAGCAGTTTAAATAAATCACTAGACTGGGAAATATAATAAATGCATAACAGTTATTCTCTAATTTAAGTAACAGTACAAAATAAATAAATAAATTAAAATTCATATCACAGAGTAATTTAGATCACATTCTCGAACCCAGACAAAATCACAAAGGATTCTGTCCCCTTATAACTCCCTTTTATTTGTGCTTATAGCATTAGAGCATATCACAAATCCTTGTCTCAAATATAATTTCAAAGGATTCTGGCCTCATATAACTCCCAAAAATTCTTTGACACAGACATAATCTCAAAGGATTCTGGCCCTTCATGGCTCCCAACAGATAAAATTTAATCACATGTACATATATATCATCACATTAGAATAATTAAAGAGTAATTGAGCATGTATCAAAATTTCACAATGTTGTATAATGATAGACAATAGAAAATTCAACTATGTAAAAATACATATTTTTAGAAAATTATCAAATTATTAAGGATCATGTAAAACTATGTTTTAAGATTTTTATTGTATTACACAACAATTTTTTAACATCCAGATAATTTTCTATTCAATAAAAATCCTGTAAATTTCAAAACCCCCGAAGTAAAATTTCCAGAAAATATTTAAAATGTGCATAATCGTGATCTCTATAACATATAAAGAGTTACGCGGTGAAAGTTTTACCTATGCAAAGTTATCCTCATTTTTTGCTAACGGATACAAAATTTTAATGGAAATATTCGCTAAAATTTGTATATTTTTTAAAATTGAGATGGACATAATATGCTTTACTTCAAGACAAAAAAGTTTCCCAACTGGGCCGACAGACGAAAACGGCCTGAAGTCGCCAAAACTCTGATTTCCTCCTTTCTCTCTCCTCTTTTTCTCTTATTTTTTTACCAAAATCTGATTTCGTTCTCTGATAAGGGATATAACATGGCATGATGATATAAAACTAAGTGGAATTAGATATTTTTTTAATTAAATAATATATAATAATAATAATATAATTAATTTTTAATAGAAATTTCATAGAAATTCTCTTTGAGATTCCAAAAATTATAGAAAAATATTCATATATTAGCAAATTTCATTTAGAAAATTTTGGTGAAATCGATTTGCAAAACAGACACCTAACGGTCCCCAAAACCCTATTTGTACCGACAGGTGCCGATTTCTTAGAAATTTTGACAGTGCCCAAAAATTATGAAAAATTTAGAAATCTAAAACATAATATTATAAATGTTTTGGTGAAGATGGTTTGTGATTTGTACTTATTATGACTCCAGAAATAAATATTGATTGTTAGGTCAAAAATTCTTAACAGAAAATTAAGGGTTTTCACATAGCAGGAGTCTACATCAGTTGGAAAAGCCCCTTTAGTTCAACCCAGAGTTTATAATTTGACTCAACAAGAAGCGAGGCTCTAGACATGGTAATAGGTATGACCTATATTTCTAAGTGGCCTTGTACTATTTTTTTTTATTCTGATGCTAGTCATTCCTTTATGTTTGAGCATATTTTGAATGATTTAAGTTTACCTCTTATTTCGTTATGTCCTGAGTTGTCTGTTATGTTACCAATAGAGGATTTGATATTTACAAATAAGGTCTATTTATGTCAGCTTGAGATTTCTTGTAGAAAGTTAGCATCGACATTCATTATATTATCCATAAAAGAATTCAATATTATAGTTAGATTGGATTGGTCGAGCAAATATCAAGCTCAAATTGATTATAGCAAGAAGAAGGTGAGTTTATGCGTAAATGGTGAGGTGTTCTATTTTTTGGGTATTAAAAGTATTTTGAATTCTTTGATTTTTATACTTTTAGTAGATAGGGCTTAGAGAAAAGGGGGATCCTATATTCTTTGCTTATGTGAGAGACTTTGGCAAACCTGTTGAGAGCACTGACAGTGTTCATGTGGTGAAGGATTTTCCTCGTGTCTTTCCCAAAGAGTTATATGGGTTACCTCCAGAGAGAGAAGTAGAGTTGTGTATTAAAGTGCTGTTAGGTATAACTTTGATAGTAAAGACTCTTTATAGGACACTAAGAGAGTTATAAGAATTGAAATTCTAGTTACAAGAATTATTAGATAAAGAATTTATCTAGCTGAGTGGATCGTCGTGGTGAGCTCCTATATTATATGTGAAGTAAAAGGATGGATCTCCGAGAACGTGCATTGATTATTTAGAGCTGAATAAGGTAACAGTGAAGAACAAATATCCACTTCCTATGATAGATAATTTGTTTGGCAAATTGGAAGGTGTAGTTGTATTCTATAAGATTGATCTGAGATCGAGTCATCACTAGTTGATGGTTAAGATGGAGATGTAGCGAATATAATATTTAGTATCAGGTATATATAGTATGAATATTTGGTGATGTAATTTGGTTTGACAAATGCTCCATCAATATTTGTTGCTAATAACTATTATTTTTGCATTAAAAATTTGGCGGCATTATCTGTACGATGTTCGATGTGAAATTTTCATCGACTACCAGAGTTTGAAGTATATTTTTACTTAGGAGTTGAACTTCAAGTAGAGGAGATGGTTAAAGCTAATCAAGGATTATGATTTAGATATTATTTATCAGCCAGACAAATCAAATATGGTTATTGATGCGCTGAGCAGAAATTCAGTAGGTGTTGCCACCAATTTAATTACTTATGAGCATAATTGATTAAAGAATAGAGAGGCTAAAATTATAAATAGTATCTTCACCGGTTATGTCAGTTAGAGTTATCTCTCAGATGATAGTCCAAACTTCATTACATGATAGAATCAAGGAAGCTCAAAAAGTAGATGAAGGATATCTGAAATTGGTAGATCGAATTCAATCTGGGATGATATATGAGCTGCAAGTAGATAATCAAAGGATAATTTTCTGTAGTAAGAGGTTGTGGGTTCCAAATAGTGGTGATCTTAGAAGAGAAATTCTACATGAAGCTCATTGTGCTAGATATACTATTCATCCAAGCAGTAACAACATGTATGGTGATTTGAAGTGCATGTTTTGGTGTCCTAGGTTGAAGCAAGACATAGCATAGTTTGTCTCCAAATGTGAAATGTGCCAAATGGTGAATGTGAAGCATTAGAGACTTAGTGAACTATTGTAATCATTGCCTATTTCAGAATGAAAATGGGAAATTTTTACTATGGATTTTTCTATGGGTTTCTTCAGATCTAGGCAAGGCCACAATGTAGTGTGGATCATTATGGATAGGTTGATAAAGTCTGTTCATTTTTTAATGATGAGGTAGACTGATCTATAGATAGGTTAGTTTAGCTGTATGTGAAGGAAATCGTCAGGCTGCATAGAATTCCTAAGGTTTTCATTTTTGACCGTGTAGGTTCACTTTAAAATTGTGGAAAAGTATTCAAGAGGGTCTGGGGATGAAGTTAAATTCAAGTGCAATCTTTTATCCCTAGATAGACAGGCAGGCTGAGAGAGTGATTCAGATTTTGGAAGATTTATTAAAGCTCTACATTTTAAATTTTAATGGAATCTTAGATGATAATATGCCCTTGATTAAATTTGTTTATAACATTAGTTTCCAAATAAGTGTTGGTATGGCTTCATACAAAGCTTTGTATGGAAGAAATAAACTTAATAGGTTCTGAGCTGGTATATAGTATAACTGAAAAGATTAGACTGATTATGATGAGATTAGAAGCAGCCTAGGATAGGAAAAAGAAGTATTTTGACCTAAAGCATAAATCTATTGAATTTCAAATTAGTTATTTTTTTCTAGCTGAAAGTTAGTCCGATAAAGGGAGTAAGTAAATTTGGAAAGGATACTAAGTTAAGTCATAGATATATAGGACCATTTAAAGTTATTGAAAGGATAAGAGAATCATCTTATAGATTATTTCTGTTAGATCATATGTTTAATATCCACAATGTATTTCATATATCAGTATTAAGAAAACTAGTATCTAATATCAGCCAAAGAGTTTCTAAAGTAGAAGTAGAGGTGCAGCCCAATCTAACTACAGGGGCAAACTTGAGCATATTATGGCATTTGATGTTAAGCAACTAAGAAATAAGTAGATTCTAATAGTTAAAGTCGAATGGAAGCACCAGATAGAAAGGGAAGCAATTGGGAGAAGAAAGAGGAGATGAAGTGCTTGTATCCTTATCTATTCTGATTGGAATGTCATGAATGGCATTTTTTCTAAGGAGGGGAGGATGTGATATCCACTATCTGAAATTTAGGTAATTCTCCATTGATGATCATCAATTTTGAGTTAATAGTAATTATAAGTTTTGAAGTGCTGAATGGGATAGAAATAACCAAGGCTCAGGGTCTAAGAATGAAAAAAAAACAAGTTTTGAATTTTCCTCTACTAGTATTGCGGCTCCAGCTTTGATGGTGTCGCAGCATGGAACTCTCCAAAAAAAATGGAAAAAATTATTTTGGTCGAGCGCTTTGATGCCTTGTAGTGCCGCCACAATGCTAGGTTGAGATCTAGGAGATTCTGAGAGAATTTAGAATATTATTTATGGGCATTGTGGCATGGAGAATTTGGGTGTCATGGCGCTAAACCGAATTAATGCTTTTCAAATATTAAAAACAACAAAACCCATTGGCTAAACCATTTCCAGGGAAGAAAGCGAGAGGAGAAGGAAGGAAAGAGAAGGAAAAGGAGAGGATTTGGAGTCCAAGATTCGGAAATCGTCTGTCTAGCCAATTAGAAAATTGTCAGGCTTAAGATAGGCAACCTGTACCCTATTTCTGATTTTAATTCCCAAGTGTTTATAAAGAGATATGCTTTTAAATATATTTTTCTTGAGTTTGAGAAAGTTTTTGCCATAAAATTTTAGTATATTATTATATTATCCGTTCTTGACAATTTGATTGTAAGAATGCAAAATTTCACTAGTCAGTTCATTCTATATGACGATTCTAAAAATTAGTGGTACCTCTGAACCTCAGTTTAATTAGTAAAGCGTGTTAATTTATCATTTTACACATCCTCTATGAAATTGGTGAGATTATGGAAACTTTGTATAACACCTAAAATTTTAGGTTTTTTATAAAATTTGCTTTTATTTATATACATACTTTGAATTTCAAAGTTATATACTGCATTTGCATTTCACACATTTTATAACATTTTGGAGCTTTGTTGTGAAGAAAAACAAGTACACTCTCAAACTCTTTAATTGGGCCCAATATGGTCATATCTTTGTGATGGATTATTTTATTTTGTTCTAACTCAGAAATGACTCTGCTCTATAGGTGGGAGGTGAAAATTAGGAGTTATTAGTGGGCATTATGCATTCTATTTTCATATAAAAATGGTATGCCAAATAATGGAGTAAATGATAATTTTAGTCTTTTGTTATTTTTCATTTTAAATTGCAAATTGAACTCTATTATATGGCGGGGGAAGGGTGGCCTACTGAGTTTCATACTCACGCTATTGTTTATGATACTTCAGGCAAGGGTATGAGTTCTGCTGAGTAGACTAAGTTTGATAGAATGCCAAAAAGTTTGATTTTGAAAGGTATACATACTTTTGTAGTTTAGATTATATTTTCTTTTTTTTATTCCAATCATGTAATCTAGACAATTATGATTTAATTATTTTGAAAGAAATATTCTATATATACTCTCTGGATGTGTGTTCTATATGATTTGAGAAGATTAGTTAGCTCTGAATAAATGATAAATTGCAAGAAAATTTGCAAGTAAATAGGAAAAAAATAGGATTAAATTCCTCCTTTAAGTCTTAGGCGTTACAATATGAGCAAGAGGTTTTGACTTGCATAGTATTATTAATATGTGTACATTACCTGATAATTGCATAAGTGATATGATATGATTGTTATATGAACAGAATATATGATAAGAGTGATACACATATATGATATAATAGTACATGATACAAATGAACTAATATGATATGATATGCAATAGATACTATATGATATAATTGATAGCATTCATGAAACTGACTTGCATAAATAACAAAAATTGATATAGTAGATATATGCATGCATTGATAAATAATATAAAACAAACATGATGTTTTAATATTGATATCATATTGACATGTACTGATAATTTATAGAACATAAACATATTGTATTGATAATGAAAGTGATAATTATTCTATTCTAACAACTGATACATACTCATCTGGTCATTTATTTATTTCATATGATACTCATATCTAAGTAATTTATACAACTCATTGATATAATTAATATGATTATATTGATTTATATGATAGTATTTTATATGACATTTCACATGATACACTGAAATATGATTGAGTCAGGGATTATTGATACTGATCTAGCATATAGATTTGTTTTTCTGGCATATACATGAATAATATAAATAATATTGATAATAATGTTATATAGATATTACTGTTTCAACACATATTACTGTTCATATGGATTGATAATGTTCATATTGATTGTCACATGATTATATTGATCTAATCTGAATGAATACATGCATATGATTTCTCTTTTCATGCATTAAATGCAGTTATAGGTTCTATCTGCCTTATTGGGATGTTAACTCATTACATGGTTTATATGTCTTAGGAAATGGTAAGGCCCTAGTAAGTGAGGACTGATTGATTATTGTGATAGGTATTTTATTTATGTTGTTTGTCTGTTGCATTTTTTTTATAGTCATGGCTAATTATGATAGATTTATATGATTGATAGTAACCCAAGATTTATATATGATTATTGGACATGATAGAGATGAATATGTTTTGATATAAATGGAAGTTTATTTTCACTATATTTTTTTTGTATATGGATGGTTGGTGATTTTGTGTAATTAATTAGAAGAAAAAATATATTTTTTTTTCAAATTAGATCTTAGAGTGTCACAGAAGTAGTGTCAGAGCATTGATTTTGGAAGAATTGAGTTGTAATCAAACCCATAAGATTGATATGAGAGAGGTATAGATTAGTTTTTCCTAAGGTGCATTATTTTATATACATAATTAAATGTATATGTGTGCTATTTTGAGTTGGTGTGCATTATTGATTAGGTGAGAGATCGGTACTAGTGTGCTAATGGATACACATGATCAAGATGTAATGAATGAGAAGAGTGCAATCTCTTTTGTGATTTCAAAGTATGATGCAATTTGTTAATATGATTGAGTAATTGATGAGTATTGCGTAAAGTAAATAATATGTAAATAAAGAAGATGAAGGGGACAATAACCTATAAATATTTTATAAGCTAAAACCCTCATTGTTGAAGGGATTTGTAGAGCCATAAGCATAAAAGTGAATAGAACAGATAAAAGATATGTGAGTGGAAGTTATAGAAAGCCTACTCTTTTAGTGATGACATCACCAGTTTAGCCAATAGTGTACAATCTGAGTTAGCAGGAAGTTAGAGAGGTGCCTAATGGGGCCACCAGTATAATTCCCTTTCCTAATTGATACTATTAAATTTCCTTAATTTTAATTGATAGTCATTGTATAACATATTGAATGTCACATGATTGAATTGATAAGCATAAAAGTGTGAATGGTTTAAATGAATACATGATCTGATTGATGTGATAATTGATCATTAATATATTCTTTATGTTAGAGATCTATAGTGAAATATTGAGGACGATATTTTTTAAGGTGGCTAGATTATAATGATCCTCATTTGTATTAGATTCATAATTTTTTAATAACATGTTAATGACCTAATATAATTAAATTAAAATTCTAGCTTTTTTTGAAATTTCTACATGAGAGTGTTGTGACATTGGGCTGGCTAGCATTATAGTTCTTGTATCTCTATTGGAAGGTTCTGGGTTGGTGGGCGCATTGCCGCTAGACTTGGGCATTACAACGACATCCTCTCTGATTTTACAGAAATTAGAGTCAGCACTGCTGCATTGTGGTCTCAAGCGTTGCAACGTTAGGTCAATAAAAATATTTTTTTAAAAATCTAAATATATTAACTCATTTTAAGTACCCCAATCCATCCCCTAAGCCCTCATTTTGCTTGCCTTAGCCAGGAAAGAGAACAAGAGAAGGAAGAGAGAGGAGAGAGAAATGTTTGTCTATTAAGAGAGTTAGCAAAGTTCTTTATCTTGTGGTAGGAGATCTTAAAATTTTCTTCTGTTTTCAATAATTTCAATTTCTAGGATGTTCTCTCTCTCTCTCTCTCTCTCTCTCTAATCTAATAAAAATACATTATATTCTGATTTAGCAAAGTTTCATCATGCAATTTTTTATTTGTTGTAGATATCTTCCTTCTAAACATTTTTTTGAATAAAGATTTATGTTGTAATGGTGAAAGATGATATGGGAGGCATAAGGAGAGCTTGATTGATTTGATATAAAGAATGAGAAGTGATGATTCTTACGTGAAGCCACTTGACTTATGACTAATAAAACTGAAGAAATTGATGGCTGATATGATTGATTCCTGTAGGTTCAACCTACAAAACATGAGATGGATAATATAGGGAAAACACCACCAGAGTTAGTGGTCCCGCCTTGCATAGTATTATTGATATGTGTACATAACATGATAATTGCATAAGTGATATGATATGATTAATATATAAATATGATACAAGATAAGATTAATATAGATATATGATAGATTGATAAATGATCCATATGAATTGATATAATATGATTTGCAATAGATACTATATGGTATAACCGATAGCATTCATGGCATTAATTTGCATAGATAATGAAAACTTGTACAATAGAGATATGCATGCATTGATAAATATTATATAACATACATGATGCATTAAAATCGATATCATATAGACATGTACTAATAATTGATAGAATATAAATATGTTGTATTGATAATGAAAGTGATAATTATTTTATTTTGATAACTGATACATACTAATCTAGTCATTTATGCATTTCATTTGATACAAAGATCTAAGTAGTTTATAAAACTCATTGATATAATTAATACGATTGCATTGATTCATATGATAGCATTTCATATGGTATTTAACATGATACACTGGAATATGATTGAGTTAGGGATTACTGATATTGACTTGGCATACAAATTTCTATTCTAGCATATATAAGAATAGTATAAATGATACTGATAGAAATGTTATATAGAGATTATTATTTTAGCATAAATTATTGTTCATGTGGATTGATATTGTTCATACTAATTATCACATGATCACATTGATATGATCTAAATGATTGCATGCATATTATTTTTTACTTTTTTATGCATTGAATATTTGTTATAGGTTCTGTGTGAGCTACTGGGTTGTTAGCTCATTATATGATTTACATATTTCAAGGAAGGTTAAGGCCTAGTGGAGTGAGGATTGATTTATAATTAAGAAAGATATTTTATATCTATTTTTAGTCTATTACATTCTTTTGTAGTCATGAATAATTGTCATGATTATTGTACATAATTTTTAAAAATGATAGAGATGTCTATATTTTGATGTAAATGAAAGATTATTTTCACTTTATTATTTTTGCATAAGGATGTTTTGACTCTGGTAATTAATTAAAAGATAAATGATTATTTTTTTCAAATTAAATTTTAAGGCGTTACATAATAGCAGTTATAAAGATAGTTAACATCCAGTCAAAAAGGTAATAAGCATCGAGTTGTTTTGAAACCATTATCATAGTTGTGTGTTTGACCATATTAGGAAGCTTACAAATTTGAAAGAAGTTTCTTATAACCAAAATTAATTGATGAATAATAGTTTCCAAAGAGAGTTGTTGCAAATCTAGATTCAAAAAGTATAGTTTTGATGATGACAAACATGTTTGTATTCAGTTTTGTTTGGCTAACCCATTTCAGGTACAAAAGATCAAAAGCAACTCAAGCCAACTCAAGATCGGGTCCAAGTGTGTCTAAATGTAATCTTTTTCCTTTCTTCAGTCAAATGTAATATAACTGATCTCCTAGCTAAGTAACCTTGCACACACACACTCAGGGGGAGAGCTTGAGTGAATTAGAGTTTCTATTCAATTTTTGTTCAGATTGTCCGGGACGATATTCACTTCATCCTGGACGATCCAGTGAAAACAGGAACCCTAATTAGGGTGACCAAGTTAAGTCTGTCTGATTAAGCCAATCTTACTGGACGATCCATCCATCGTACGGGACGATAGGCTCAAATCAGAAATTCTCAGCCACCAGATCAAGTTAGGCAAGTTTTATTTTTAGAGATTTGATCTGATCGTCCAGGACGATACGTGTATCGTCCTGGATGATCAATTACAATCATACTTAAATTAGTCTGGTGATTAAGGTAAGTAATTAAGGTCTGATTGATTTGATCATATCATCCTGGATGATGGCAGGATCGTACGGGACGATGTGTTAAAAATCCTGACCGTCCAGCAGTTTCACCTGTACGTCCAGAGCGGTGCTCAGGATGATTTTGGCACTTTTTGAACTAATCATACATGACGATAACAATATCATCCTAGACGATCAAGTCATTTTTAGAACGTCCAGCACAAGTTCCTCTGGACGATCAGAGCGATCTTCTGGATAAAATTCTTGAATTTACAGTAATCGTCCAGGACGATCGCAGAATCGTACGGGACGATCTGAACAATTTTTTCTACTAATCGTCCAGAAGAGCCAGATTATCCAGGCTGAAACAGGTGATTTTGAACTGATCGTACAGGACGATCTAGATATCGTCCTGGATGATATTGGCCGACCAGTTGAGATTTAGGGTAAATTTTGAGCCCTCCTATAAAAGATTTTTTTCGTCCAACAAAAAATTTTTTTTGCCACTTTCCTTTCCAGAGAAACCTTGAGAGAGAGAGAGAGAGAGAGCTTGGGAGAGAGAGAGAGGATCTTGTGAGGGATTCATAAAGGTTGCTCTAAGCAAGGATCAGAGCCATCTTCTCTATTCGTTGTCTCTCATCTTGTCGGTGGTTTCTGTGGGTGGATCGTTCGTAAGAAGATTCGGGTTCTCTGCCCGCTTCAGGAGGAAGCGAAAGGAGTTCAGGTTCTCTACCTGCTTCAGGAGGAAGCAAAAGGAGTTTGGGTTCTCTTCCTGCTTCAAGAGGAAGCGAAAAGAGTTCAGGTTCTCTGCCTCACCGGGTTGGTGAAAAGGAGTTTTGTACAGGCTTCTTCGCCTTGCTGTGGGAGCAAAAGAAGAGTAACTTTTGTGTTAGTGCAATACCCGGAGGAGAGGCTCCGGGGAGTGGACGTAGGTCAAGTTTACTGAACCACTATAAAATCTGTTGTGTTCTTTCTGATTATGTTATGCATTTTACTTTTCTGTTATTATCTGTTTGGGTGAAATCTGTGGTTGATCTTTTCATTTTTGTGTTTACTTATTTTTGCTGTAAATTATCGAAAAATTTTTCATGTTGCTCATAAATTTTTTAAATAGCCAATTCACCCCCCCCCTCTTGGTTAGCCTCGGGATTAGTTCATCAAGGCTTAACATCCCTATCGAACTTTCAAGTAGTATCAGAGTGGGATTCAAAAATTTAAGTTTAAAACTTTTGAATTTGATCCATGGCTAACTTTGGTAATCGTAATACTGCTGAAGGTTATTCAATTACAAGACTGCCATTATTTGATCACATACCTTTTGATTTTTGAAAAACTTTCTTGTCCACTTTTCTTCAATCTATAGATTATCGCATGTGGATGCTTGTTAAGGATGGCTATGAACCACCTTTTAGAATGATTAACAATGTTAAAATTAAACTTCCTTTCACTGATTGGACGTTTGATGATCGTGACTTTAGCCCAACTTAATGCCAAGTGTTTGAACTATTTTTTCTATGCCTTAAAATCTGAGGATTACATGCATGTTTCTACTTGTACAACTGGCAAAGAAATTTGGGATATATTGTGCATCACTTATGAAGGTATAACTGAAGTCAAACAGTCTAGGTTAAACATATTACTGCATGACTATGAACTTTTTCGCATGAAACCTACTAAGTCTATTTCTGAAATGCATACGAGGTTCACTCAAATTGTCACTTCCTTGCATACTTTAGGAAGAGAACTTACAAATTATAAAAAAGTGAACAAGATTTTGAGATGTTTGCTTTCTTCATTTGATGCTAAGATAACTGTAATTATTGAATCAAAAGATTTGAATAATTATTCTATTGACAACTTACTTGGGTCACTCATTGCTTACGAGCAAGGGGCGAACCAAAGACAGCTTGATGCAGGTGAGAAGAAGAAGGAGAAAATTATGGCGCTGAAGGCCAACAAAACTGACACTGACTCTTCCGGGTCTGATAACGATGATGTTGCCTTAATCACTAGGCAATTCAAAAGCTTTCTAAGAAAGAAATATAAGAACTTTCAGAAGTGGAACAAGGGTAAGCCCAGTAAAAATTTTAAAGGTTCATCTGATACTGTTTGTTTTGAATGTAGGAAGCCTGGACACATTAAAGCTGATTATCCTACACTTACAGCTCACCCAAGCAAGGAAAAGGATGAGGAGAAACCCAAATTCAGGAAGGACAAGAAGAGGATTCAAAAGGTATTTTGGGCAGATTCTGCATCCGACTCCTCTAAGACTGAAGCTGAAGAGGAGGAAACCAACTTGTGTTTGATGACAGATGATCATCCTGGTCAGTCTAACCAGGAAAAGGTATATTAGCTTACTTATGAGTAATTATTTAAAGTATCTGAAAGAATTCATGCATCATATAGGAAGCTTAAGAAAACTCATGCTAGCTTGAAACTAGAACTTCTAAATTTACAAAAAGAGCATGAAATTTTGATTAAAGATCATTCTACTGTTGATTGCCATCACATGTCACTACTTGATGAATTCGATGAGTTGAACAAAAAGCATTCTGATTTAATTGTTAAGCATGATCTATTAAAAACATCACATGTTGAATTAAAAGCTGCATTTAAAGAATTAGAAACTCATGCATCTGATTTACATAGTAGTGAACACCATCTGAAATTTGAAATTGCAAGTTTGAAAAAGAAAAATAAATTTTTGAGTGTAAAAATTTGTGCTTTTGAGAAAAATGAAATTCAACCTACTTTTGCATAATTTTATACACCTCCACCATTTGAAGAATCTATTTCAAAATCATCAAAGCATGTTTCATTCAAACCTAGGAAGAGGCACTATCACCCACGTAGATTAGTTAACTCTTTTTCTGGTGTTAGATATTTTTCTTGTGGCATGTTAGGACACATCTCCCACACCTGCACTATTCACCATAGTACATATTGGGTGTGGAGGCCCAAATTGCATGTCTCATAGCACAGCACTCATGCATTGCATTCTTCTTTTCATAAGAAGGTATCCAAACCTATTTGGGTTCCTAAATCTGACATTTGATGATTTTGTAGGTGTGCTCTCACACAAGACCTCGTGAGAGTATGTGGCACCTGGACAGCGGATGTTCAAGACACATGACTAGAGATGCAAATCAGTTCATTTCGCTGGAGGCCAGAGCTAGAGGCAAGGTTACACTTGGAGACAACACCACCAGAAGGGTGGTAGGCTCAGGTAAAATTGGTGATTAAAAAAATTTTATGATTGACAATATTTTGCTTGTAGATGAATTGAAACACAACCTGCTGAGCATCAGTCAACTCTGTGACAAAGGATACAACATCAAATTTCTTCTCACTTGTTATATTTTAAGCTTAAATGATAAAATTATTTTGCAGGGACAAAGGATCAATAATATCTACATGCTAGATATAAGTTACATTAAAGCTAATAATTCAATTTGCTTAAAAATTGCTGCTGATAAGTCTTGGTTGTGGCACAGAAGATTATGTCATGTCAGTATGAAAACCCTTAGGAGAGTCACCTAAAAGGACTTAGTTAGAGGTGTCCCTAAGCTTAAGTTCACTAAGGACCACCTGTGTGATGTCTGTCAATTAGGGAAGTAAGTCCAATCCTCCTTTCACTATGTTAAGGACATTAGCACCTCTAGACCTTTAGAAGTGCTTCACATGGATCTCTTCGGACCTATTAGCACTGCTAGCTTAGGGGGGAAGGTCTATGGTTTTATGATTGTTGATGATTACTCGAGGTTCACTTAGATTAAATTTCTGTCACATAAATCTGAGTCATTTGATGAATTTAAGTCCTTCTCCACTTGGATTCAGAGGAAGTTAGGTTATAAGATCATGACTATTCATAGTGATCATGGTGGAGAGTTTAAAAATGTGAAGTTTGAAACTTTCTGTGAGGAGCAAGGGATTAGTCACAATTTTTCTAACTCCTAGGACCCCTCAGCAGAAGGGGTAGCTGAAAGGAAGAACATGACCTTAGTGGAAGCTGTTAGAGCCATGCTTGCTGAGTATTCACTTCCAAAATACTTTTGGGCTAAAGCGGTGAACACTGCATGTTATGTGCTGAATAGGGTGAATGTTAGATCCAATCTGAACAAGACACCTTATGAGATCATTAAGGGTAGAACTCCAAACCTGTCCCACCTCCATGTCTTTGGCTGTAAGGTTTTCATTCTGAACAACGAGAAATCATCTTTAGAGAAATTTGACCCCAAATCTGATGAAGGAGTGTTCTTAGGCTATTTTAGTGTGGGGAAATCCTTTAGGGTGTTTAATAAGAGGACTTTGGTGATGGAAGAGACAACTCATATGGTGTTTGATGAATCTGATCCTAAGGTGACTAGAGTTGAGGAAGAAGAAGAGGTAGGGGAGATTACCCAAGGGGTTGAAAATACAAATCTGGAGGAAAGGGTATATCTTCAAAACACTTTGCCTAGAGATTGGAGATATTCTTCGAGTCATCCTAAAGAACTGATCTTAGGAGACCCTTCTGATGGTGTTAGGACTAGGCATGGACTTTGGAAGGAAGCAAACCACTCTGTCTTTATCTCAATGACTGAACCCACCAACATCAATCAAGCCCTTTCTGATGAGTTTTGGATCTAAGCTATGCAAGAGGAATTGAATCAATTTGTAAGGAACGATGTTTGGGAGTTAGTAGAAAGACCTAAGAATCAAAGTATAGTGGGAACCAAGTGGGTCTTTAAGAATAAGATGAATGATTCTGGTGTGGTGGTTAGGAATAAGGTAAGATTGGTGGCTAAGGGGTATAATCAGATTGAAGGGATTGATTTTGAGGAGACATTTGCCCCTTTAGCTAGATTGGAAGCCATTAGGGTGCTACTAGCCTTTGCCTGTTATAAGGGATTTAAGCTATTTCAAATAGATATCAAGAGTGCCTTTTTAAATGGGGTAATAAAAGAGGATATTTTTGTAGAACAACCCTTAGGTTTTGAGAGTTCTCAATATCTAAATCATGTTTATAAATTAAAAAAGGCCTTATATGAATTAAAATAGACACCCAGAGCTTGGTATGAGAGGCTTAGCACATTTTTGTTAGAAAGAGAGTTTGGTAAGGGGAGCGTAGACACCACCCTTTTTTTGAGGAGAGTAGGGGATGATTTACTCATTATCCAGATCTATGTTGATGATATAATTTTTGAATCTTCTGATAAATATTTATGTGAAGAGTTTTCTAAAACAATGAGTAAGAAGTTTGAGATGAGTATGATGGGAGAGTTGTCCTACTTTTTGGGGTTTATCATAAGGCAAATGGATGATGAAACCTTTCTCAATCAATCTAAATACATTAAGGACATTTTAAAAAAATATAAAATGGACAAAGTTAAGCTAATCAACACTCCCATATGCTCCTCTATTTAGTTGGATAAGGATTCAAGTGAAAAATCTGTTGATCAGAAGAAGTATAGAGGAATAATTGGATCACTACTTTACCTGACTGCTAGCCGACCCGATATTATGTTTAGTGTTTGTCTTTGTGCTAGGTTTCAAGCTGATCCTAAAGAGTCCCACCTGACTGCTGTTAAGAGAATTCTTAGATATCTTTTAGGGACCCCAAACCTAGGAATCTGGTACCCTAGGCACAACATCTCTTTTGAGATTATTAGATATTCGAATTCTGACTTTGCAGGGTGTAAGGTGGATAGAAAGAGCACTTCTGGAACTTATCAATTTATAGGACAATCTTTAGTCTCCTGGTCTAGTAGGAAATAGAACTCAGTTGAACTTTTCACTACTGAAGCTGAGTACATTGCCTTAAGAAGTTGTGTGGCCCAAGTTCTTGTTATGATTTGGGTGAATTGATTTGTTCATGTGAATTATAATCCAAGTTTATATTTTTGATGATTACAAAAGCTTATTGTTTGTCTAATTCACCTTCTAATATATATTTGAGTTTTTGTTCTGTGTACTAAAGTATTTTTTCAGGAAATTCACACTCTAGAATGCTGAAGACTTCAAGATCACTTGTCTACTGTAAATGAAGTTTGTAAATTTTCATTTTCTTGAGTCTGAGAGAGTGTGGTTGTAAGTTCGATAACTGTGCACACACACATAATGGGGGAATAAAAAGTTTAAATTTTTCAAACTGATCGTATAGTATGATTTAATATCGTATGGGACGATCTGTAGAATTTGTCCTCCAAAAAGAGCCCATCTGCCAAGAAAATTTTTCTAAGGCATGTTTGTACAGTATGAATACTATTCATACATGAGTTTTTGCTGTACGAACTGCTCAAAATTGGGTTCATCCATGGGCTCATACGGGACGAACAGTTCAGACAAAGCGCTCTGTTCGATTCGTCCAAGGGTTCGTACGAGACGATATGTTCGTACGAAGCTCTCTATTCGATTCATCCAAGGGTTCGTACGGGACGATATGTTCATACGAAGCTCTCTGTTCGAATCGTCTCATTGTTCGTACGGGATGGAGCGTTCAATATTTTGAACTATTCGTACAGTACGATCGCCGATCGTACGGGATGATCGACACGGTTTAAATTTAAAAATTCAGTTTTTGGACGGTTTTTCCTGTCCCAAGTATAAAAATGACTCAAAACTGACTGAAGGAAAAATCCTTCTGTGAAAATTCTTTTGGGAAGTGAAAGGAGAGTGATGGGGAGAGTGTTTGGGAGTGAGTATTGAGTGATCTTTCAAGAGAGAATTGTGAGGGGATTCACAAGGTTATCTAATTTAGAGGATTTCTTTTACTTGCTCTTCAAGCATCTTCCTAGTTCCTTGAAGACTTTTGCAAGAGCATTGTTCGAGAGGATTCCGGTTCTCTGTCACACTTGGAGGGTGAAAAGGATGACGGTTCTCTACCGCACCGGGGTTGGTGGAAGAGAGTTTGTAAAAGCTTCTCCACCTTGCTGTGGGGGCAAAAGGAGAGACACTTGAGTTTAGTGCAATACCTAGAGAAGGAGTCTCTAGGGAGTGGATGTAGGTCGTGTTTGACCGAACCACTATAAATTATGGTGTTTTCTGTTCACTGTTTATTTTCTACATTTTTATTTTTCTGCAGCTTATTTTCTTTGTGGTTGAATTTCTGTGTTGAACGAAAGAGCAAAAATTATCTTTGTTCGTACTATACGAAGTTCTATCATACTGTACGATTAGCTTTAAAATTTTTCTAAAATATCAAGAGTAGTTTTTAAAAGGACTAATTCACCCCCCTCTTAGTTAGCTTAGGGACGTGAGCAATAGGTCTAACAACCTATTCGCACTCTCAAGTGGTATTAGAGCCAATTTCAAAAATAACTGTTTTAAATACTTTTAGAAATTTCGATCATGGCTAATTTTGGAAATAGAAATACTATGGAAGGATACTCGATCACTAGACCACCTTTATTTGATAATATCCCTTTTGATTTTTGGAAAACTCGTATGTCTACTTTTCTGCAATCACTTGACTATCGCATGTGGATGTTAGTTCATGATGGTTATACTGAACCTACTAGGATTATAGAAGAAATAAGAGTTCAAACACCTTTTGCAAATTGGACTGTAGAAGAACGTGAATTAGCTCAACTGAATGCTAAGTGTTTGAATAGTTTCTTTTGTGCTTTAAAGTCAGAAGATTACATGCATGTGTTTACCTGTAAATCAGGAAAGGAAATCTGGGATAGACTTTGCATCACATATGAAGGTACGAATGAAGTGAAACAAACTAGATTGAACATTCTCTTGCACGACTATGAACTTTTTTGCATGAAACAGAATGAATCAATCTCTGAAATGTACACTCATTTTACATATATAGTCACTTCATTGCATGCTTTAGGTAGGGAGTTGACAAATGTAGAGAAAGTTAACAAGATATTATGTTGTTTATCTCCTGCATATGATGCAAAGATAACTGCAATAAGAGAATCTAAAGATTTGAATGTTTATTCTGTTGATAATCTACTTGGATCACTAATTGCTTACGAGCAATCGGTGACTCAAAGACAGATTAATGCAGGTGAGAAGCGAAAGGAGAAGAACATTGCTTTAAAGGTGGATGACTCTGAAAGTGATCAATCACTACTTGAGGACGAAGAGGATATTGCCCTGATGACGAGGCAATTTAGAAGTTTCCGAAAAAGGAAGCAGAGAAGACGTCAGCATTGGAATAAAGGTAAGTTTCAGAAGAATGTTAAGGCTTCTAATGAAGTCATTTATTATGAATGCAGGAAGCCAGGACACATCAAGACAGAATGCCCCAATCTCAAAGGAAATCCTAGCAAGTAGAAGACCGAGGAGAAACCAAAGGACAGAAGGGGTAAAAAGAGAGTACAACGAGCTTTCTGGGCGGACTCAGCCTCAGATTCATCATAAACAGCACCAGAAGAGGAAGTTACCAATTTGTGCTTAATGGCTGATAATCTTGACCATTCAGATGAGGATAAGGTATGTAATTTAAGCTATGAAAAATTATTTGAAGTTTCTGAACGCATACACTCTGCATATAAGAAACTTAAGAAACTACACGCTAAGTTAAATCTAGATTATATAGAGCTGTAGAAAGATTATGAGATCCTTAGGAAAGATCATGTATTAATTGACAACAACCACATAACTTTATTGGATGAGTATGATGATTTAAATAAACAGCATAATATTTTAAAATCATCAAATGCTGAACTTGAAAATGACTTTAAGACCTTTATGGATGAATAGATTCTAGAGAGCATGAGTTGAAAATTGATAATTTGATTCTAGAAAGTGCTAATGCTTATCTTAAAGTTCAGATTAAAGTACTTAAGGAAAATAAAAATCCACCTAAACTTGAAGAGTTTCATGAATCTTACCACAAGAACATTGACTCAAGATATAAAAAGAAAATTTTTAGAAAGAATAGGTTGGTGAATCCCTTTCTAGGGATAAAGTATTTTTCTTGTGGTAGTTTAAGACATATTTCTCATACCTGTACTTTGAAGTATATAACACATTTAGTGTGGAGACCTAAGGTGCATAAATCACAGCATATCACACATACATCTGGTTTAAAATTATCAAGAGGTGAACCCAAACTTGTTTGGGTTTCCAAGACTAACGTTTGATCATTTTGCAGGAACGCTCTCACACAAGACCTCATGAGAGTATTTGGTACCTGGATAGTGGCTGCTCAAAGCATATGACCGGAGATACGAATCAATTTATATCGCTTGAAGCCAGGAATGGAGGCAAGATTACACTTGGAGATAATACTACCAAGAGAGTGGTAGGTATAGGTATAATTAGAAATTCAAAAAACTTTGTGATTAAAAATATACTGTTGGTTGAAGGTTTGAAACACAATCTGTTGAGTATTAGTCAATTGTCTGACAAGGGCTATCATATAAAATTTTTACCTACAAGTTGTGTTATTAGTCTAAATGGAACTGTTGTTTTGAATGGTGATATGGTTAACACTGTTTACATGCTAGATTTTTATTCTGTTAAACCATCTACTGCCTTGTGTTTGAAAACTATATCTGATGAATCATGGTTGTGGCATAGAAGGCTTTGTCATGCTAGCATGAAAAATCTTAAAAAAATCACTCAAAAGCAACTAGTTAGAGGAGTACCCAAATTAGATTTTATTAAAGATCACTTGTGTGATGCATGTCAACTAGGAAAATAAGTGAGATCCTCTTTCAATTCGATCAAAGAAATTAGGACTATCAAGCCCTTAGAAATTCTTCACATAGATTTATTTGAACTTGTTAGTACCTTAAGTTTATGAGGAAAAAGATTTAGGTATGTTATTGTGGATGACTAGACTAGATTCACCTGGATTAGATTTTTGAATCATAAGAGTGAATCATTTGAAGAGTTTAGAGATTTTGCCACTTGGATTCAGAGGAAACTTGGTTTTGAAATAGTTAGTATCCAAAGTGATCATGGGGGAGAATTTAAAAATAAAATATTTAATGACTTTTGCAAATCTCTTGGAATTGAACACAACTTCTCAGCTCCTAGGATATCTCAACAGAATGGAGTTATAGAAAGAAAGAACAGGACATTAGTTGAAACTGCTAGGGCCATGTTGGCAGAATATTCACTTCCTAAATATTTTTGGGCTGAAGCAGTTAGTACAGCATGCTATGTATTGAATATGGTGTATATAAGGTCTAAATTGAATAAGACACCCTATGAACTTCTTAAAGGTAGGAGTCCCAACCTCTCGCATCTACATATTTTTGGATGTAAAGTGTTCATTCATAACAATGACAAAACTCTTCTAGGAAAATTTGATCCGAAATCAGATGAAGGAATCTTTTTAGGATATTCAAGTGTTGGAAAATCCTATAGAGTTTTTAATAAGAGAATATTGGTAGTTGAAGAGACCACACATATTATTTTTGATGAATCTTATGATAGTAAAGGGTCTAAGTTGGATGAAGATGAGGTTGAGGTTATAACCCCAAAACTTGAAGATCAAAAAATTGAAGAAGGGGTTGAAAAAGAAGATGAAAATCAATTACCTAGAGAATGAAAATTTATAAGGAGTCATCCTAAAGAGTTAATTTTAGGAGAACCAAGTGAAGGAGTAAGAACTAGGCATGGTTTGAGAAAAGAAGTAAATCATTCAGCGTTCATTTCAATGATTGAACCCACTAATATAGAATATGCACTTTTAGATGAATTTTAGATTTTGGCTATGAAAGAGGAGTTGAATCAGTTCAAGAGGAATGATATTTGGGAGTTAATTGAAAAGCCAAAAGACCAAAGTGTAGTTGGGACTAAGTGGGTGTTCAAAAACAAGATGAATCATTCAGGAGTAGTTGTGAGAAATAAGGCTAGATTAGTAGCTAAGGGGTATAATCAAATTGAAGGAATTGATTTTGAAGAGACTTTTACCCCTGTAGTAAGACTTGAAGCAATAAGAGTTTTGTTATCCTTTGCCTGTTTTAAAGATTTTAAATTGTACCAAATGGATGTTAAAAGTGCCTTCTTAAATGGGGTGATAGAAGAGGATGTTTATGTTGAGCAACCTCCAAGCTTTGAAAATTCTAAATACCCTAATCATGTTTTCAAATTGAAAAAGACATTATATTGACTAAAACATGCACCTAGACCATGGTATGAGAGGTTGAGCACTTTCTTATTAAACGGATCATTTGTTAAAGGAAGTGTGGATACCACTCTATTTTTGAAAAGAATTGGAAAAGACATACTCATTGTTCAAATATATGTGGATGACATCATTTTTGGATCAACTGATAAAGCTTTATGTGATGAATTTTCAAAGATAATGAGTAGTGAATTTGAGATGAGTTTAATGGGTGATTTGAATTATTTTCTTGGCTTTAGCATAAAGCAAAATGAGGAAGGAACTTTTCTTTATCAATCTAAATATGTTAAGGAAATCCTCAAAAAGTATGAAATGGATAATGCTAAACCAGTAACTACACCCATGAGTTCCTCAGTCCTATTAGATAAGGATCCTATGGGAAAATCTGTTGATCAAAAGAAGTTTAGAGGAATAATTGAATCTTTGCTTTATTTGACTACTAGCAGACCTGACATCAGGTTTAGTGTTTGATTATGAGCTAGATTTCAAGCTGATCCAAAAGAATCACATTTGACAGGAGTAAAAAGGATCTTAAGATATCTTTTGGGAACTCAAAATTTAGGAATTTGGTATCCTAAGAACAGTTCTTCTTTTGAAATTATTAGATACTCAGATTCAGATTTTGCAGGCTGTAGGGTAGACAGGAAAAGTACTTCTGGGACATGTCAATTTATTGGAAATTCATTAGTATCTTGGTCCAGTAGAAAACAAAATTTAGTAGCACTTTCTACAGCTGAAGTAGAATACATTGCCTTAGGGAGTTGTGTAGCACAAGTGCTTTGGTTGAAACAACAGTTGAGTGACTTAGGATTTATAGTTGGCACCATTCCAATATTTTGTGACAACACTAGTGCCATTTGTATTTCAAAGAATCCTATTCAACATTCTAGCACTAAGCATATTGACATAAGGCATCATTTTATAAGAGAACATGTAGCGAAAAGGGAAATTGAACTACATCATGTCGCTACTAAAGACCGGCTTGCAAATATTTTCACAAAACCCTTAGCCTTTGACACTTTTAGCATGTTAAGGACAAGACTAGGAGTGATAGATCTTAATACTTGATTGAAAATTTTGTAAATGTACTTTCATCTGTATTTGTTAGTTTGTTTATTGGATGTGTTTTTATTTTTCTAGTATTTTATGTTTTTATTGTCTTATTGTGTTATTTAAAAAAAAAAGAAAGAAAAATAAAAAATTTCTTTTGTGTTTTTGTTCGTTGATTGAATGTTTAAAGCATGTAAGTTTTGAAGTAATGGGTGTCTATTCGTACTGTACGATATCGTATCGTACTGTACGATTGCATCATCGTACATGCATTTTGTCCGTATGAATTGGGAGGAATCACGGTTAGAACCAGTTATTATTGATGATCGTACGTACGAACACGTAATTCATCTGTATGATCCACATGTCGTTTCGTGTGAGGGACGAACCTAACCGTCGCCTGAACAATCTTAAATTTTCTGATCATCCCAGATGAACACGTCATCGTCTATACGATCAGGAAGTCAAAAAGCCTATATGAAAGGACACCTCGGGACGAGCAGTTTACAAAAAACTATTTCATTTTGACTGCTTTCGTTCGTCCCGGACGAAAACATTTTCGTATTGTACGAAATGGATTCGTACTGTACGATTTCAAACTTTTTCTATATAAAGGCGGGTCATTTTTCTTTCATTTCATTTTCTATCTAAAACCTTTTAGAGCATTGAGAGAAGATGTCGGGAAGTGGAAAAAGAGCACGGGTTGCTAGGGGTCCTGCGTCTAGAAGGAACTGGGATGAGAACTTTCTTAGTGAGGAGAATGAGGAAGCATACCTTAGGTATGCTGCATCTAAGGTTACTCCTTCCCGCATACTATTACCGAAAAATATACATTTTGCAGTTATGCCCCTCTTTGACTCCACCCATTTTTCTTTTCTCTTGACTTTAATCTATGCTTTCAATAAGGATTTGTTTCATGTGTTCCTGGCCAACATGACCTTTAACAAGGATCACACTGTCATTTCTTCTTTTGTCATTAAGCAAAAAGTAGTGATAACTAAGGAGGATCTAGGGGAATATATTCAGCTTAGAACTCAAGGGACTAGAGCTCATACCTTCTCCACTAGACCTGAAAATGGTTGGTCGGAAATTAATCGAGTTCTTAGAGGTGTAAGCACACCCACACATGTCTCCCGGGTAGATACTTTGAACCAAAATACAAGAATAATTTAGCAAGTGCTTAGGACTTCAATCATTCCTAAAGCAGGAGATCAGGTTAATATGACTCAACTTCTTTCTTCAACCACTTTTCTTATTATGACTGGCCAACCTATAGATGAAGCCCAATTGATCTTAGACTACATCTACTATCTTTCTGATATTGGTTTGGCTAGTGTGAAGAGGAAGAAAAACATTGCTTTAGGACATGTTATGTGTTATATCCTAGAGAAGAAATACAACCTAGTTCATCCTTCTGGTCCTTCTGAACTCCCACTGTGCTTCACTGATGCTTCTTCTAGAGCGTTATTTGGGAAAGAAGGTACTGCTAACACCTCAGATGATGAGCCTCCTTCTGCTTCTGCTCCTTCAGGTGCACCCTCAACTGCATCTGGACCATCTCAAGATTTCTATCAAAATATGGTCCAACATTTTGATAGAATGGATAAAAGGTTTGATGACATGGAGGCGCATTTCAAGAGACAGGATGATTAGTACAGCGAGGATAGAGTTTGGGTTAGGGATTAATTTGATGCTGTAAACACTAACATTACAACGCTAAACAGCTACTTTGCGCTGTTTGGCCATCAGCCACCTCCTCCAGATCAGGGTCCCTCTGATTTTTAGTATTTCTTCTGTTTAGCTTTGTTGGATGAGTTTGTAGTTTGTTTGTGCTGTTCCTTATTATGTGTTTTGTTTGTTGATGAGATGTGTGAGGGTTGTAGCAAGTTTATTTTTTTTTTCTATGTGCTGCTCTAGAAAACTTGCTATTGTGATTATTGTATATGTTATTCTATGATGTATCTTGAATCATTATGAATGAGCAATGTTGTAGTGCTTTGGTGCATATCTTTTGTGTATTTTAACTAGAAATTTTTCCTGCACTAACTCACCTGATCATAGTTGATCAGATTTTTAAAATGTGAATAGAAAATTTATTACAATAAAAACTCTGTGCATAAAATTAAATTCTCAAACTATTTAGATTTCATTATGATTTGGTGTTGGATTAGAAGATCTTACTTTATCCTAATTTAGACTTGCATTACTTAGCCTAAATCATTGTATAATTGATGTCTTAATATTACTTAAAATTTCTATATCAAAGTGTTCATTATTGTAAAAAGTGATCAAGAGATAGTATTATTGGAAAGAATCTTACATTCGAAGCAAAGCTTGAAAAGATGCATAAAATGTGACATACAATAAAAGATGCACAATGACGCCAAATGAAACACACAAAGTGTGTTATCCCATAAAAGATGCGCAATATTGCCAAATTTGACAAGAGGTACAAAATTAGCCCAAATTATGAAAAAGATGTGCAATGTCGCCAATTATTCTTTCCTTTAACATCTTCTCCAAATTCACCAATCAATGATTGTCACTTTTGATTTAGAAATTTTTTTTTTGTAATCTTATTTCATCTTCTGTGTAATTATTGTGGTTACTTAATCTGTCTAATACTTTAATATTATAGATCAACTTTTCTTCTCCTCATTATTATATGCAATCTAAATCTTTTTAAGTTTTTACTTGCTGCATGTATTTTTTTTTAAATTGTAGTCAATTTTTCTTTTACTTTTTTCAAATCCTCAACTCTTTTGAGTATCTTCCCTTTTTGTTGTTGTCAAAAGGGAGAGTGTTGTATTATTTGTGTTATTATTTTTATGTATGTGTGCTTGTGTTGTATGTGCTTGTGTTATCATTTCTACAAGATGTGCTTGTGTTATCATTTCTACACTATTTCCTTCCCTTCCCTTGTGTATTCCATGTTAAATTCTCTATCCTCGTATACCTTGATTAGTCTTTAGGGGGAGCTTAGGGATAGGATAAGTCAATTCTTTAGGGGAACTTTAGGGATCTTTTATTTAGGGGGACTGTAGATCTTTTATTTAAGGGAGTACATTTAGTGGATGTTAGAAGATCTATTTATGTATTTTATTTCAAACAATAGTTATTTTGCCATCATCAAAAAGAGGAAGATTGTTATGATTTGGGTGAATCAATTTGTTCATGTGAATTCTAATCCAAGTTTATATTTTTGATGATTACAAAAGTTTATTGTTTATCTAATTCATCTTCTAACATATATTTGAGTTTTTGTTGTGTGTACTAAAGTATTTTTTTAGAAAATTCACACCCTAGATTGCTGAAGACTTCAAGATCACTTGTCCACTGTAAATGAAGTTTATAAATTTTCATTTTCTTGAGTCTGAGAGAGTGTGGTTGTAAGTTAGATAACTGTGTACATACACACAATGGGGGAGTAAAAAGTTTAATTTTTTCAAACTGATCGTACAGTACAATTTAATATCGTACGGGATGATCTGTAGAATTTGTCCTCCAGAAAGAGCCCATCTGCCAAGAAAATTTTTCTAAGGCATGTTCGTACAGTACGAATACTAATCGTACATGAGTTTTTGCTGTATGAATTGCTCAAAATTGGGTTCGTCCAAGGGTTCTTACAAGACGATATGTTTGTATGAAGCTCTCTGTTCGATTCATCCAAGGGTTCATACGGGACGATATGTTCGTACGAAGCTCTCTGTTCGATTCGTCTAAGGGTTCGTACGGGACAATATGTTCGTACGAAGCTCTCTGTTCGAATCGTCACATTGTTCGTACGGGATGGAGCGTTCAATATTTTGAACTATTCGTATAGTACGATCGTCGATCGTACGGGACGATCGGCACGGTTTAAACTTGAAAATTCAGTTTTTGGACGGTTTTTCCTATCCCAAGTATAAAAATGACTCAAAACTGACTGAAGGAAAAATCCTTCTGCGAAAATTCTTTTGGGAAGTGAAAGGAGAGTGATATGGAGAGTGTTTGGGAGTGAGTATTGAGAGATCTTTGAAGAGAGAATTGTGAGGGAATTCACAAGGTTATCCAATTGAGAGGATTTCTTTTACTTGCTCTTCAAGCATCTTCCTAGTTCCTTGAAGACTTTTGTAAGAGCATTATTCGAGAGGATTTCGGTTCTCTGCCGCACTTGGAGGGTGAAAAGGATGACAGTTCTGTGCCGCACTTGGAGAGTGAAAAGGACGACGATTCTCTGTCGCACTCGGAGGGTGAAAAGGATGACGGTTCTCTGCCGCACCGGGGTTGGTGGAAGAGAGTTTGTAAAGGCTTCTCCGCCTTGCTGTGGGGACAAAAGGAGAGACACTTGAGTTTAGTGCAATACCTAGAGAAGGAGTCTCTAGGGAGTGGATGTAGGTCGTGTTTGACCGAACCACTATAAATTCGGGTGTTTTCTGTTCACTGTTTATTTTCTGCATTTTTATTTTTCTGCAGTTTATTTTCTTTGTGGTTGAATTTTTATGTTGAACGAAAGAGCAAAAATTATCTCTGTTCGTACTGTACAAAGTTCTATCGTACTGTACGATTAGCTTTAAAATTTTTCCAAAATATCAAGAGTAGTTTTTAAAAGGACCAATTCACCCCCCCTCTTAGTTAGCCTTGGGACGTGAGCAATAGGTCTAACAACCTATTCGCACTCTCAGTTCTTTGGTTGAAGCAACAAGTCTTGGATTTAAAATTACCTGTGGGCACAATTTCTGTTCTGTGTGATAATACTTGTACCATCTACATTTCTAAGAATCCAATCCAACATTCTAGAACCAAACACATTGATATAAGGCATCACTTCATTAGGGACCATGTTACAAAAGGGGATATTGAGCTACATCATGTAGCAACTGAAAATCAGCTGGTTGACATATTTACTAAACCACTAGCCTTTGACTCATTCAGCATTTTGAGGACCAGATTAGATGTGATTGACATAAATGCTTGATTCTGATGACTACTGATTTTTGATTTGCTTATTTTTCATTCTGTTTCTGTTAGTTAGTTGTCTGATTTGATTATCTGTTTTTTGTTGATTTTTATTTTTCTGCTAATTTTTATTTTAATCTTATTGTTAGTTTGATTCGAATATTTATTTTGATGCGATTTCCTACTTGATTTTTACTTACAATTTTATGCGTTTTAAAATTCGATCACTGCTCACTACTGCTGATAAACTGGATTTATGACTAAAAATTTTGCCTTATTTTTTGGTTTGGAAGCTTGTAAGTAGTGAATGATTCCACTGGATCTGTTAAAGAGAAGAAATATTGATGATTGTTTCTCTTCCTCTAACTCCTTTAATGGTGTATTGTTTCTTTTGGATAAAAATTTTCTTCAAAATTAAAAAGTTGATTTTTGAAATAAAGATCTATTTTATCTTAAATAGAGATCTATTTTATATTCCTACAGTAATCTACCTCATATGAATAGTATTTTCAAAGTTTTGAGTCATTGTTATGATTTTCTGAACCAAGTGATTGCACTTATCATACGATGTATGGTTTTTATTTTGTTAATTACTCTTCCTTATTGTAGAGAGTAAGCTTTATCGTCTCTTATGTCTGGAAGGTAATTTTACAGCTGAGATTCTTTAATGATTTTGAGAGGGAGAAAGCCTACAAAAGATGCGCAAAGAGCGCCAAAATGAAAAGAGGCATAAAATTAGCCCAAATTGAAAAGATGCGCAATGTCGCCAAAAATTGAAAGAATACACAAAGTGTATCAAAAATCAAAAGATAGGCAAAGCGCCAAATAAATTGAAAAAGGGACACAAAATTAGCCCACAAAGAAATAGACTTTCTTCCCTTTCAGATCTTTAAATGTCTTAGAAAAATCTATGCACCCTTAATATTTTCAAAAGCTTGAGACGAAAAATCATGATTTCTGATTTCTTACTTTGTAATACTATTATATCAGATATTTTTCTAGAACAAAGTTTGAAAGAATCTCTTTTCGAATCTAATTTCTTTCTTATGAATTAGATTTTTATTTTGAAAGAAATTTGCATCTATAAGGTGTCCGAGGTGAGAGTTACGAAAGTCGATTTTCTAACTTTTTTTAGATTTCAGCGCTGTTGATCGTCTTCTTATTGGTGTTTGGATTCAAAATCAAGGGAAAATTTTGATTCACTCGAGCGGATCGATTCAAAAAAAACTTCGTTGTTTTATATTTTATGTTATTTTCTGCTTGTATTGTTGTGTCTGTTCCTCCTCCTTTTTGTGATGTCAAAAGGGGGAGTTAGTGTTTTGAGTGACTAGTAGTTTCATGTACTGTTCTAGTTATTTCATGTATTGCTCTTGTTTTGTAGTTGTTTATTTTGTTTGTAGTTATTTTACTGTACTGTTCTAGTTGTTCGATGAAATTTGAAAAGATATTTATTTTTCGTATATGCGTTGGCTAACTCCTGGTTGTTTTATTTGAAACTACTGCATCAATGTTTGCCATCATCAAAAAGGGGAAGATTTTTGCAAATCTGGATTCCAAAAGTATGTTTTGATGATGACAAATATATTTGTATTCTGTTTTGCTTGGCTAACCCATTTCAGGTATAAAAGATCAAAAGCAACTCAAGCTAACTCAAGATCGGGTCCAAGTGTGTCTAAATGTAATATTTTTCCTTTCTTGAGTCAAATGTAATATAACTGATCTCCTAGCTATGTAACCTTGCACACACACACTCAGGGGGAGAGCTTGAGTGAATTAGAGTTTCTGTTCAATTTTTATTCAGATTGTCCGGGACGATATTCACATCGTCCTAAACGATCCAGTGAAAATAGGAACCCTAATTAGGGCGACCAAGTTAAGTCTATCTGATTAAGCCGATCGTACTGGACGATCCATCCATCATACCGGACGATAGGCTCAAATCAAAAATTCTCAACCGCCAGATTAATTTAGGCAAGTTTTATTTTTAGAGATTTGATCTGATCGTCCCGGACGATACGTGACAATCATGCCTAAATTAATCTGGTGATTAAGGTAAGTAATTAAGGTCTGATTGATTCGATCATATTGTCCTGGACGATTGCAGGATCATACGGGATGATGTGATAAAAATCCTGACCGTCCAGCATGTTTCACCTGTATGTCCAGAGCAGTGCTCAGTACGATTTTGACACTTTTTGAACTAATCATACAGGACAGTATCAATATTATCCTTGAAGATCAAGTCATTTTTAGAACGCCCAGCACAAGTTCCTCTGGACGACCAGAGCGGTCTTTTGGACGAAATTCCTGAATTTACACTAATCCTCCAGGATAATCACAGAATCGTACGGGACGATCTAAAAAACTTTTTCTACTAATCGTCCAGAAGAGCCAGATCGTCTAGGTTGAAACAGGTGATTTTGAACTGATCGTACAGGACGATCTAGAGATTTAGGGCAAATTTTGAGCCGACCAGTTGAGATTTTGGGCAAATTTTGAGCCCTCCTATAAAAGATCTTTTTCTTCCAACAAGAAAAATTTTTTGCCACTTTCCTTTCCAGAGAAACCTTAAGAGAGAGACAGAGCTTGGGAGAGAGAGAGAGGATCTTGTGAGGGGGAGTTTGTGAGGGATTCACAAAGGTTGCTCCAAATAAGGATCAGAGTCGTCTTCTCCGTTCGTCGTCTCTCGTCTTATCGGTGGTTTCTGTAGGAGGATCGTTCGCAAGAAGATCCGGGTTCTCTGCCCGCTTCAGGAGGAAGCGAAAGGAGTTCAGGTTCTCTGCCTGCTTCAGGAGGAAGCGAAAGGAGTCCGGATTCTCTGCCTGCTTCATGAGGAAGCGAAAGGAGTTCAGGTTCTCTGCCTCACCGGGTTGGTGAAAAGGAGTTTTGTACAGGCTTCTCCGCCTTGCTATGGGAGCAATCCTTTTGTGTTAGTGCAATACCTGGAGGAGAGGCTCTGGGGAGTGGACGTAAGTCAAGTTGACCGAACCACTATAAAATCTTGTGTGTTCTGTCTGATTATTTTTTGTACATTACTTTTCTATTATTATCTGCTTGGGTGAAATCTGTGGTTGATCTTTTCGTTTCTGTGTTTACTTGTTTCCGCTGCAAATTATCGAAAAGATTTTTCCTGTTGCTCACGCATTTTTTAAATAATTAATTTACCCCCCTCTTGGTTAGCCTCGGGACTAGTTCATCAGGGCTTAACATCCCTATCGAACTTTCAAGAGTGAATAATTTGGAAGTTTAGGCATCAAGACCAGACTGTTTATTTTTCGCAATGTTATTTAATTGGCATTCAATTAAATAGATAAACTGGCGACAGGTAGATTTGGTGGGCGAGCTAATGGGCTGAGTTTGCGGATCGAAAGCCACATCAAGTTATTAGTTGTGCCAACGACTTGTTACTTTTTTATTTTATTTTATTTAAAGTATGATCTATAAATATATAGTTTAATTCAAATTTATATATATTATAAAAAAATGAAAAAAAAATCAACGAATGGTTAGATTTTCTCTTCTCAATTGATATCATTTAAATATTAACCATTATAATTTTAGTTTAATTAAATTAAAAAAGAAAAAAAGATAACGACTTGATTCATTTTTTTTGTAAAAACATTTTATATTTATTATAAAAAAAACTGTCAGCTTAATTAAATATATAGTTTAATTAAAATTTATATATATATTTATAAAAAACAAAAAAAAAACTTAAAAAGAGACGTTAAACTTAAACTAACTATTTAGTTTTATTTAATTTATAGTATGATATCATTTAAAAATAAATCATTATAATTTAGTTTTCTTTTTTTAATTCATTTTTAGTTTTTTTCTATTTTATTAAATTAATCATTTAAAATTTATATATATTTATAAAAAACCATAAAAAAGTTCAGAGGTTGAATTTTCAATAAATTTTCAACCTGGAACAAATCCGATAGTAAAAACACCTTGCAAAAGAGCTAATTCTTGATGTTTTTTTTTTTGGTAATTTTATTTTCAATTTTTGGGTTTTTATAAATGATATATATTAAACTATATATTTATAAATCATACTTTAAAGTAAATAAAAATAATAAAGTAATTAGTTATTAGCACAACTAACGATATGATGTGGATAGCCAACTCAGCCCGCCAGCTCACTTGCCAGTTCAATAGCCAGTCGCTGCCTGAGGCAATGAGCCAACGACTGACATCACTTTTAAATTTATTATTTAATAATTCATTTTGATGAAAATAATTTTTAAATGATATTATTTTAAAAATTTGTCCCAAATAGGAGAGGTTATTACAAAAAGAAAAGATCATGCACACAAGTGACCCAATGGGCCTTTTGATTGGATAATTACAATGAATGAACTTTACAAATATGTCATATGCAAAGTGCTAAGCCATGAGGTGAACTTGGACCCAGAAAGAGAGAATCATATGAGTAATATCCTTAATCAAGCCTACAAGTAAAGGATTTTGATTCTTACATTTGGGCTAAAGGAATGGTGGAGAAGAAGCCAATTGTTTCCCTCAAGACTGTCTATCTTAATCCAGTTAGGAGTAGCGTCTGCCAGGAAGGCATAGATTTATACAAAATATTTGTTGTTTGAATTGATATCAGGGTTGACAATCAAATTGAATGTGATTGATTTTCATAAACTCATAAACTTATTCAATGTCATAATTTATATATATGACATGTATATTTTATAATTTGTATAATGCTTTGAAATGAGTTTTATATTTTGCCCCATAAATACTTATGTGTTTATTTTTGTATTTGTGCATGGATACATGAATTGCGCAAGCTTATATTCATACATGCATGTTTGTATAATTGTATGATTAATACATATGTCCTATGCCATTTATATTTTATAATTTATATAAAACTTAAAATTATGCTTCAGATTCATTAGGGCAAGTAAACGTATTAATTATCAAAAAAATTGTTTATTTATTATCTAGTTGACAACACTTTTTATTTTTATTTTTATTATTTCTTTTTTATTCTCTTTTTATTTTATTTATTTTGTAATATAATATAAAAGTATGTTTCATTTCTAACACAATTTTATCGATCGGACATCTGAGACGAAAACAAAGACGATATGTTCGTTGAGAACTCTAACATAATGAGACGATTATAATGTGGAGGAAGGCCCACATGGAGCGGACAGTGACTTAGACACCAATTCATTAGTTGGTGAGTGACCATGTGGACTCAAGCCTTGTACTATATATATAGCTTAATGACTGGGTGGAAGAGCATATATATATATATATATATATATATATATATATAACCCAAAATGCTTAAACATAATTTTAAATATTTTTAAAAATAACATAATTTATTTAAGAAAGTAGAAACATTTATCAAATAAGCTTTATCCAAAATTTTAGAAAAAAAATAAAAAACAGAAGCAAAAGTAATGTCAAACAGTTGACTTTTAGCTCAAACTTAGTTCGTTTACAAGTGAGAAGAAGTGGCGTTGCAAATTTGGGAATTAACGCTTTTGAGCGCTTTAAATTTTGACATATTAAAGCCATGCGATTTCATGAGCCGCTTTTGCTTGGTTGCGAAGCGGCTTGAGAAGAAGCCTTCAAAGGAAGGCTCCTTGGCGGTGCGCAGGAAGAAGGCGTAGCCCAGCATGAAATAGAGGGACGTTGTGAAGAAGCAGATGGGTTCCATCACGTCCCATGAAAGCTCCCAGAATGTCAGTCGCATAAAGCCCGCAGTTTGGATGAGCAAAAGGCCCAGCCCAGCCCATAGTTCTCTCTTAACCTGGGCTTCTGCCTTTCTATCTATTGCGGCCTTCTCAACCTCCATCTCCTTCAGCTCGTTTGTTCGACATCCACAGCCACGCGCGAGATGGGCTGCGGAGTGATCACGCTCTCAATTGCCCGAGCAAGCTGTGCGCGCCAAGAACAAGTTAATTTATCGATTAAATTTTGCAAAATTATCTTCAGCATTGTAATTTTAGTTTTAAACATTTAAAATTGTAGAAGACTCGTCTGAAATTGAAATTAATTCAATTTAGTTCGAAATTGATTAATGTAATTAAGATGCTAAAATATTAAATAAATAAATATAAAAATGTAAGCGTTGGATGGATTGCATGATATGTATTTAAATCGCCCGAAATATCAAAAGGTGGAACGTTCCACCAATTTGCAGGAGAAAGAAAAGGGCCGTATTGACGGGACGGAAGAATTACCTGCTCAGGGCGAAGGAAGACGACATCTGCAAGGACGATGACAGAGCCGGAATGGTCGAGGGCCGACGCGATTTCCCGCGCACATTCGTCGGATCCGACGGCTGCCTCGCGGCAAATCTCGGCAAACTCCGAATATCCCACATAGCTGCTCGGAATCCCTCTTAACTTCGCCCTCGCAGCCTCGATCTGCGACGCCTTGAGCACTTTTCTCAAATCCGCCACAGAAATCACCATTTTGGACATTTCCCCTCCCTCCTCCCTTACATGCAGCGGCGGCACGAAAGAGTCAATCCGGATTCGATCCTGCATCATGGATGACCGGATCCGCTCGATCAGATTATCGCCGACAGGGAGAGGATTCCGAATGGATGTCGGCAGCACGGCCGCACCCGATTGGGAGATTGATCGCCGCTGGAGAAGGATCCGGCGATTCGAGGTTCCGGCGGTTGTGCTGCCGGGGAGGAGCCTCCGGAGATCTGGCGAGGGCGGAGGGTGGGCTGCGCGAGTGGAGGAATACTTGGTGAGATGGAGGAAGCGCCCGGAAAGCATTTTGCGGAGCGCCATGATTTGATCTGACCTGCTCAGCAGTTTCTTCTTCAATTTATGTTTCTCAGCCCTGCTTTGGCCTTCTTTGACAGTTCCGAGAGGCAAGGAGATTTCTTGGGAGATGAAATTATCTTAGAATTGCAGCGAGGAAGAATTCTGAGAATGCGTTATTTATAGTGACAAGAAGAGCCGAGCTGAGGCCAGAAATCGACAAGCCGAATATGCGACATGGACAGTGATTTTTTTCAAGGCAAAATTTTAGAAAAGATTATATAGAAATTTAAATATAAAAAATAGATCAAATTCACATTTGAAGATTTGTTTTGTTCTTTTCTAATTTATTTATGATTATGACATTATGTTATAATTTTTAAAATTTTGTATTTCACATCCAAAATTTATTTTAGTGCACTTTGCAAAATAAAAATGTATATACACGCAACGCAAGCATGAATATACCTAAGCAGTTTCTTGTAAAAAAATATAGGACAGGACAGTCAGTGTGCTTTCATTAATTGATCAGTCTTTTAACAAAATATAGGCAACCACACCAACGACTATCTCCTAAAAAATAGCAGCAACTAATACCACTACACTAAATACATGAAGCAAGAAATAAAAGCTAGAAAAAAGGAATAGAATTAAGCAGGCATTATTCTACCGCTAATCAGCAACAAATAAAACACTACTAACAAACTCACTAACATGCTCCTGCTCCATTAAATAGGAAACACAAAAAAATAATTCTTAAAGACACGGTAAGAACAACTTTATTCAACAATTCCTCCCTTGAAATTTGAATTGAATGTTTGCAAACACAATCAAGATCAATATATTAGGATCATATGTACATGTGTCATATGCAATGCTATTATGATTAATATTATCATATTAAGGTTATACTATATATAGGGCATTGTATTATATCTACATTTTTTTATTGGTTCATAACATGTATAACAATTCATATAGGCATGTGTAAAAGCATATGCTTTTGTACATATATTGGCATCAATATATCATTGGAACCAGTGCATAGCATCATGTGTCATAATAGTTACATCACTAAAAAATATTATGTATATATTATATAAGATTATATCATATCAATAGGAATGACATCATGAATGCCAGTGTAATCATGTCACGTGTTATAATGGTCAACCTATATCATCATGAATACTAATATGTCATCATATCAAGAGTGTCATTATGTATACTATAAATTATATGAATATTCATATATTTCATATGAATACTAATATGTCATCACATCAGAAGTATCATTATGTATACGAATATTCATATATATACCAATATTATGCATCATGTCACATCAGGAGTATCATCGTGTATATTATATATAGTATGAAATCATCATGTATATAATAATATTAATAATATGAATGATAGAATTATTAAAATGATCATGTATCATCATAGGATATATTTTTATACATCATCATTTTATATCATATCATATTATATTATGTGAAATATCATATCTAAGCATCATAACATCATATGCATTTATCATGAGTGAGAAAAACTTTTAGTTAATCATGTCATTTGTGGTCACCCCTATCTAGCATCACGTACCATAAAATATCATGGCATATCAATAGAATAACAACAATTAGGTGGCATCATGTATAAGATTCATCACTCCAAACATAATCTTATCATGTCCCCTTATACCTCTCATCATATTATGTATTGGGCTTATTTAAAGAAAATTTTTCTATCATATCTTTGCCAACTTGAATCATATAGTAACAAGCCTTGCTTATATACGCACATTTTACAACAGATATAAATATACATCATATTTCTTATGCATATGAAATAACATGTAAAACATAATAATGGTGTTCATAAAAAAATTCAATATACACATTTCCGTATATACTTATTCAACAAGTGAATCATAATAGATATGCATGCTGCATTAAAATAACTTAGGTCAACTATGTATGTCATGTCAACCCACTATTCATGCCATGTTAACCAAATGCATGCCATGTTAACCAGCTATGCATGTCATGTTAATTAGTCCTGATTAGATATGCATGTCATCCATTTTGCCTTAAATTAATGTTATAGTCATAAATCAATTTCTTACCTAATTCATCTTACTTTTTTTAAAAAAGTAGACCTCAAAATATTAACATGCTTAGTGAAACTTCAATATAATCATATCAAAAAATATAGAATATGCATATCTTTATCATACTAAAATTTACATACTGAAAGTTTGCTAGAAATCGAGATAAAATATATTTTGCAACTTTTGAACAAATTAAATATAAAAATATCTTATGAAAATTAAAATCATCAAAAATAGAAGTATGATAATGGTAACCTACCTGGAGATGAATAATTTTCTTAAATGGTATGATAGACAAAATCGACTTTATAACTCTAAACTTTTTCTCTCTCGCCTCCTCTTCTCTTATTCCCCTATTTCCTTTTCATCTTCTCCTGAACACTGAGGTGAGTTGAGAATTTTGGGATAATGGGTTTAGATATTTATATAAAATACTAAAATTAACTTAGTGTTGTCGCACTACTCTGCTCAGCACTGTAGTGCTCCCTAAGAAAGGTTTACATAACTTTAAAATAAAGACCTTAGTGATGTAGCATTGCCCCCTCAGCATGCAATGCTCTTAGGCATTTCATTATTCAACAGAGAGGGTAGTATCACAATGCTTCCTTTACAACACTATAATGCTCCCAAGGAAAAACCTAAACATAACTAACTTTAAATAATTTTCAGAATATCAATAATACTAAATATACTTCAAATTCTACCAGATTATATTCAGGTCATCAGGTATTTTAATTACTGTAAAAGTAGTTTTTATAATGAAATAACTCTTATGCATAGCATAAAAACATGTCCCAATATGGTTTTTACACCATCTAGATCATTGACATAAGTATTATTAGTAAATCTAAATAAATCAAACTTTTCTTCCTTCTTGTAAAACAAACCGAATTCTATTATACCTTTTAAGCACTAAAGAATCCTCTTGGCTATTAAAAGATGCATCACCTTTAAACACTCCATATACCTGCTACTGAGAGTTTCAACACGCATTATATAATGTCATGTGGCTATAAAATACATCAAGCTCCCTATAATTTGTTTGTAAAGTGTGCTTTCAACTCTCCTTCATTTTGGAACTTTATTGAGCTTCAAACCAAATTCAATTGGTGTGCCAACAAAATTGCAATTCTTCATTTGGAACCTATATAAAACTTCTTGCAAATATTTCTTTTGAGACATATAGAATTCCACCACCAAATTGAACTATTTCAATACCAAGGAAATAATGTATCTTCTCAAGAATAGACTTATCAAACTTAAGAATCATTTAAAATTTTTAACCATTGCAATGGTACTATCCTTTTCAATAAAAATCAAATCATCCACATGTAAAGTGTGCATCTTCTCAAGATTGTACAATTTTTCTTATTTGAAATTACATTATGTCGTGGCATATAAGTTGCTGTTAAATACAATATTCATCGCACTAATTTACAAATTCTTTTGAGTTGTATTCTCCCCTATGATCATTGCGAAGGATATTTATAGGCATGTCTGGTTCTTTTTCAACTAGAATCTTGAAGCTTTTTGAAAGTCAACAATTCCTCCAACTTCTCCTTAAAAAATAGACCCAAACTTTCTACTAGAATAATTAATGAGCATTATAAAGTAATGTTTAACACCATTTGAAGTCGGATTAATGGTCTCGCATATATCAGAATGAACTAGCTCCAACACCTTCTTCGCTCTCCATGACTTTTTCTTTTAGAAAATGGTCTCAATGATGTTTTCCAACATTACATTCCTCACATACTTGAGAAGGACTTTGAATTCTTGGAAGACCTATTACCATGTTTTTGTCTTGTAGAGTTTTAGAGCACCAAAATTTAGATTTTCATAGTGAAAATATAATAACCATGCTTCGTATTTTAGTCTTTTAATGAAACATGATTGAGTGGTGCTATTGACATATTGTGGAAATATTATAGTTTGTTGTTATGTTGACTTGAGCATTTAAGCCCAATTTTTCACCTTGGATGTGACAAACTCCATCTTTGATAGAATACCCCTTCTTTTGAAGTTGTCCAACACTAACCATATTTTTTACTAGTCTGGAGCAAAGAAAACATTAAAAATAATCTACTTATTATTTCCTTTGGTGCTTATTTTGACATTTCCTTTGTCGACGATAGAAACTTAAGAGTTACCACCAAATGATATGGTGTTTTGTAGTACTTCACCCAAGTTAAAAAACTATTGTCGTATCTCCACACATATAGTTGTTGTAGCCCATGTCTAAATACCACATATTATGGTGGATTTCTTCCTTCACATGACATGCCATTAAGAGAGAAACTTCTTCCTTTTCTTTTTCTGCAAAATTGGATTTCACACCACGATTTCTATTAAGATTAGTTCTACATTTAGATTTATAATGGCCATACTTGTAGCATTTAATATTTAATTTATCTGCAAAATTCTGTTTGTAACTATTTGAGTGAACATTATCACAACCTTTTGCTTTCCCTTTGGAATTAGTAGAATAATCCTCAACAAATTTTTGGTGCTCCTTTTTATCCTTCCATTTTGGTTTCTCATCTCCAAGACCTTTCGGATTGGCTATTGTCTTCAACGCATACTCCTTTTAATCTTACTAGATAATTTGCAATCACCGTCATTCTTGATAAAAAGTTAGTAACCGACTCTAGGGGTGTAATTGAGTCAAGCCGGCTCATGAGCAGGCTCAAACTCGACTTTATAACAAGCTCACGAGCAGAGCTTATTAATAGGGTGCTATGGAGTGAACTTTTGAATTATAAAAATATTTAAGGCTCTATCTCCCCTAAATAATACTTAAGTTTACTTTGATATATAAAAATAATAAATCCCACTTAATATACACAAGTATACATACCGAATCAAGTAATAAAGTGATAGAATAGACGTCGAACCCACAAGAAAGTATGTTTTCTAGCAATCAACTATTACGGTTTACTCTAATTATAAAATTATCCTACTGAAATAAAAATATTTGTTATGAAGATTCAATCACTAAATAAAAATGATAAAAATAATGGATACAATATTTAAATGAAGTGTTTTTGATTGATTAATATAAATTACATATCTTTCATAATGAAATTTTTATTTAAAATATTTTTATTTCTTTAACTTTGATTTTACTAATATGAAATTTTTATTTAAAATATGATTCAGAGTATATGCATCCATAGATCTCTGTCAAGCTTGAAGAGGTGAAAAAAGTATCTGATGACCTCCTATAGTTATATCATCTCCTTAAGAACCTATAATATTTTACATCCTATGTCTAGGTAGCAAATATGCTATTTTAATATTTTTTATTATTCTTGCATTCCTCCTTCGAGGCTATACATAACATTAGATTTTAACTATACACATGACCACTATGTGTATTAAATAAAGAGTGAAAAAATATTAAAAATATCATTTAACTTCATAGTACAAGAATTTTTATTAGTAGTTAATGTTCTCTACATCATTAATCCAGAACTAGAGAATTAGCTAGACATTGAAGAAAAGATAAGAAAACTCATTTTCATTGAAATCATAGAAGAATAAAAATAATTAAGAGTGATATCACCAGAAAGGATCAATGTATCTTCTTTATACTCCTTCCTTATAGTACAGAGTTGTTCACACAAATACTGACTAAATACTTAATGATTATATCTAGTACTTCTTTAATCTCTCTTAAGATTGACCCTAAGAGAGATCAATAAAAGTACTCTAAAAAAAACTGGAATTAGATAAGTGATTGAACTCCCTACAAACATAACATTACTACCATTTATAGGATAACACAAAAATAGTAAGTGGCACTACGATGCTTGAAAGAGTGGCATTGCGGCCCATAAAAGGAATTAGTGCTACAACGTTGGAACTTATGCACCGCCATGGCGCTTGCTGATGTTGAAAGTTACTTAGTGAACGGTCACATCGCTTTGCTGGAAGATCATGTCATTTGGATGTTACAACTGCTACGCCCGGTGCTTCTGACTTTCGAAAGCTGTGACGCCCGCCCGAGTGGCAAATTTGGAGCCAAATCATGATAGATTGTGACGCTGCGATGCTTGAAAACTCTGAACATGAAGCTGCCAAGTTGACCATTTTGACACTGCACTGCTTGAAGATAGTGAACTCAGCGCTTTCATGTCCAATTGTGGCACCTCGACGGTGTGAAAGATGGCGCTGCAGCGTGAAATTGTCTGACGTCTCTGTGTTGTACTCTACTTTTGATTTTCTATAATTTTTGAGTTTTTTCTGCACATAAATAATTAAAATAATACATTTAAATTGATAAACATATATTTGAAAAAATATTATAATGTACACTTATCACTTATCGAGATGCTAGCTCGAGCTCAAGTTCAAGCTTCATTAGGCTCATCTCGCAAGCTCGCAAGTAGGCTCGAACGACTATTAGAATTTTTAAATAATTTTTATTTTATTAAATTTGAATGTCAACAAAATTTAATGCCTATAGCATAATAAATATTAGCTACTAATTCTAAAAAACACAAATAAATAATAAAATTAGGTTCCCAAAGAGCTGCAGCCTTTTTTTGGAAAAATATAGATTAAAGTTGCAACCATTAATGGGAAAAGACAAAAATTTGCTCACATTAATTGTTTAATCTAAGTAATTTGGAAAAAGATGTATGCTTCTTCCTACATCAACATACTCCATCTTCTTCATCTTCTCCTTCCTGGAAGTTCTCTCGCAGCACATAGAAGTTCTCTCACTGAATTTTGTATTTTGATGGATGAAAATGAGCTTAAATCGAGAAATCAAGTCAAGTTCGAGCTTGAATTTTGTGTCGCTAGTCTAGTTTCGAGCTTATTAAATGAGCTCAAGCTCGAGTTCGAGCTCACTGTGAGGTAAACAAGCTCGGCTTGGTAGTGCCACTACTCGACTCGACTCGACTCGTTTACACCCCTAACCGACTCGTTGGACATCCTTATTTTTTAAATTCAGTTTGAAGGCCTTGTATAGGTATATGCTTTGCCCATGCATTTCCTTTGTGCTTTTTCTTCATTGAGTCCTAGATCTATTTGGATGTATCTTCACAAAGATTAGTCTCCAAAGTTCCTCGATCAATGACTTGGAAGTGATAGTTCATGGATTGAGATCCTTCAACTTCGGTGCTTCTAGTTCTACCCTTTATGTGTCAGTTTTACCCTCTGTCTGTCTGTCATTACAACTACTTTCTCTTATTCTACCACTCTAGATTCAACAACATGCAAATCCTTAGTAGACCTCAAGAAGTTCTCCATTGGTATACTCTAATGCTCATAGTGACCATTAACACAAGGAATTGTAGGTTGGAAGAAACTTATTATTTCCATCATTTAGTATTAACACAAGGAATTGTAGGTTAAAAGTAAAGGAAAAAAATTGATTGATACTTAACCTAACTTCCCTATGTTTCCCTTGGACTAAACCTTCTAGTTTTTTTTATTAACACTCTCTCACTCTTTGATATTCATTCAAAGATTTTATGACCAAGCTTTGATATTACTTTTACAATACCACAATAGAACTTTTAACAAAACAAATAAGAATATAATGTAGTTTCATCATCCTTTTAAATACGATAATGGTTCCTTGCTGAGATTTTATACTCATTATATAAATTTTTATGATTTCAAGTCAGGGAAGGGTTCATGACTAGTTGGAGTGAGATTGAAAGAGATCTTCAGGTTTTCTTTTAATTTTATTTATATTTTCCCTTATTCATTTGTAGTTAGGAGTTTGTGATAGAATAATAGTTATACTGATCTCCTGGCTATTATAGATTGATTTTGAGAATATATTGAAATATTTTGAGGTATATGATTGCTAGTTGCTTTAATTAGATATATAGATTTATTATTTTGATGATTTATAGAAGCTCTTGTTGATTAATTAAAAAGCAACTAATAATTAAAAATAAGATAATGATTCCTTACAACGAGACATATATATCTCCCAATATGATTGTGTTTAAATTATATGTGTTTATACTGATCTCCTGCCAAAAATCGCTCCACGACTTTCAAATTCAATATTTTTTATCTAATTCTTCTCTTCTAGTCTTTGTTAGCCAAATTAAGAGGAGGAAAGATAATTTAATAAATTCTATAAAGTGATTTTAGATATTTATAATAAAATAGTAATATAATAATATAATTTAATTAAATTTAAGTATAAAATTCATATAATTTGTTTGGTACATTAAAAATTATAAAAAATATTCATAAAATAGCCCATTTTATTTAAAAAATTCAGGTAAAATTGGTTTGCAAAATGAACACTTGACTGCCCCAAAATCCCAACTTGTACTGATAGGTATTAATTTCTTAAAGATTTACACAAGTGACCAATTATAAAAAAAAATATTATAATTAAAACACAATGCTATCTATTTATGATGAAGATGATTTGTGATTTGGACTTAAAATGATTGCTACAAAAAAATATTTGTTTGCAATAAAATACGAGCTCTTTCAATCTCTTCACCTTAGAAAAATATCACCCTCGACATTTTCATGTGAAAAAATAATCAAACAAATCAATAAAATAATATAACTTCATCAAAACAAATCAATATAATTAAAAACCAAAAAATTATTTAAATTCTTTTAAAATCAATATTGATCATTGACTTATCACCCGTTGCATTCAATTAATCATGATATTACTCAAGCAGTCACACTCACATGTCATTCAATCACTCAATATATCATACCATAATGATCAAACAATCAATTCAAATGCAATTATAACTATATTAATTAAAATTTTACTAGTAGATCCTCTAAGTGCATCTCTATAACTCTGCTGAACAAGACTAAACTCTAGGTCGTACGGGTGACAATGTTAGTGTAGCAGACTATGTAAGTCCTTTTTTATTTTTAACCACTCATTTTTCATTTGTCCTGCTCACATATCCTTCAATGTATTCTTTAGATCTCATGATCCTCTATATATAGCCTTGCCCAGCTTGCTCTCCTCTGAATCTGAATCATGTCCCCTATCATTGTAGTGGACAATTATCCATCCAGTGTCCTTCTACCCACTTCTAAAGCACTGTCTAGTCATCAGAAAATGCGATCCACTATATCTCTTACCACATCAGGCACACTCTAATACAGTCCAAACATTAGACTCAAATGTAGATCCTCTCAAGTTGTCTGAAAATCTACACCTCTTTTCACTGCTCTCCTTCCTAGTTATGTTATCTCTCGATCTCTTATTGCTTATATCTTGCCTGAATAGTGGAATAGTCAAGTCATTCTCCACTAATCTCCCTCTCTCAACCAACACCAAAAACTTCAAAAACCTTAGTGGTACAAGTAGATGCCTCAAATTATCTCGTAGTCCTCTCATGAATCTATAATATTTCTCTTCTACTGTACTTATCAAGTATTATGTTTACCATGCTAGTGTAGTGAATTCAGCTTTGTACTGTATCACTATTTTGTCCCATTGTTCCAATCTCACGCAAGCCTCCTGCATTTATTGTCGGACTGACAGAGGCACGAACCAATCTCCAAAAATAATAATAAAATCTAGCCAAAGAATATCTACATTCATCTTACCCTAAAATTTCTCCTGCTATTATCCTATCCATCATTTCTGTGCTTCTCCTTCAAATAGGAACAATGTAAGTGATCATTTTTTATTTTCTTGACACTACATGCTATCAAATATCTTCTCTACCTCAACAACCATTCCTCTAGGCTCTATGGCTCCCTTGAACAATGGGGGCTTCAACTTATAGAACATCTGTAGATGCATATACCCTCCTGACTCCTTGTGTCCCACCTGTCTACTCTAAGTATCACTTATAGCCTATGTAAGCATGCTCACTGGCTGCATCAAATTGTTAGAACTCACTAGAGCTACTATTACACTATATTCATTATGTACATCCTAATCAGTAGGGTCTATCTATCCACTAATAAAATTCTCTTTCCTAATCAATAATATAAAAGTTTAACATACATACATGCATTTGTAATTCAATCAATCAAATGTAAAAATAAAAATCTATAATACCCAACTTCTATCCCACTCATAATCAATTCCTAAAGCTCTTGATGTAACTCAATTCTTTCTACAGCTGCTTCGATACAAATTATAATGCCCCCAAATTAAATTTAGAAGAATTATCTATTTTATCTTTTTAATTAATCAATCAGAGATTCTATAAATCATCAAAATAATAAATCTATATATCTAGTGAAAGTAACTAATAATCGTATGCCTCAAAATATTTTACTATATTCCTAAAATCAATATACAATAGCTAAGATATTAGTATAATTACTACTCTATCACGAACTCTTGTCTACAAAAGAATAAGAGAAAATATAAATAAAATTAAAATAAAATATAAGAATCTTTATCAATTCGCTCCAACTGGTATTGACTCCTTCCCTGATTTGAAATCATAAAAATTCATATAATGAGCAGAAAAGCCTAACAAGTAATCAAAATTCTATCACTAATTTCAATGCAAGACAAAAAAAATTAATGTATATATTTATTTCTAGTCAATATCATTCATCACTTAATATGAGCAATAAAAATCTCAAAAATTAATAATAAAATTATATGATCAATAAAATTAAAAGAGATCTATCAACTATCAAACTATAAAAAAAATCAGTAAAGAGGACTATCACTTAATAAGCTATACTAGTATGTTATGCTATATTATATAAATATTAATGCCAATATCAATTCAATTATATATATCAATCAGTTTAATATACTATCAGGTAAATATCAACATGACTATAATTATCACTACAGAAAAATAGCTCATTTTCGATGAAATTTTTGGCGGAAAAAAATTCATCACAAATTTTGGCGGATTTTTGACGGATTATCGGCGGACAATTTCTGACAGATTTTTCGACGTATTTTTGTCTAACTTTTTGATTGGCTTTCCGATAAAAAATAAATTTTTCTAAAAAATGACTATAATAGATATTTATAATTATTTATTTTGTTAAATTAAGTTAAATAATTTAATAACTTATTTTTAAATAAAATCATTTAAATTAACTAATATTAAATTAATTAAATTAATAATTAATAATTCATTATTAAATAAATAAAATTAAATATTATTAAACTAAATAAACCAAATTAATAATTAATAATTCATTGTTAAAATACATTTATTAAATTAAATTAAATCAATTAAATTGATAATTACTTTTTTATGTTTCATAAGGTATAATTTAAATATAATAATAAAAAAACATATGAAACAGAGCTTCCTTAGTGGCGTGATGGTTGGGGACTTGAGGACGCGATGACCAGGGTTCGAACCCCACCGTAGGCGGGCTGTTGCACGGGTCGATAGGCCCTAGGGCGGGGTGGGCTGGGCCTGGTGGATGGTTGGGCTGGCTTGGGGCTGGCGAACGGGCGGACTGGTGCAGCACGGCTTGGGGGCCCGTGGGTTGGATGGTCTGGTTAGGCAGCTTATGTATAAGTTTTTTTTCTTTTTTTTTCCAGGTGAAAAATAGTCCGTCAAAAATTGTATCGGCGGATTAATTCCTTTGAAAATATTTTCGGCGACTATTTTTCCCCGGAACGACCTTTCCAACGTGCATTTTACAGTCAGAAAAAATCCATCAGAAATCTGCCAAAAATATTAATTTCCAACAGATTTTGGCTACTGATAATAAGCGATTTTCCTGTATTGTATGAAAATTAAGGTAAAACATGCAGCTTTAATGTGATATTGTTTCCTTACATCTATTATCTATCATAGATATCAATTTGTCAATCTTATCTTACATTACTCATTTATTTTTACATATGGCTTTCAATTATCATTTAAGTGTCCTCACTATCTACTTGACAGTGTAATTCAGTTAATCAGTTATAAGCTGCATCTAGGATTAAACCATCGAGCTTTTATTTAAAAGAAAGTGCGTCAGCCCACCCTCTTACAAAGGGTATTATGTTTTAAGAGCCAACATGTATTCATTATAGTGTTATGAGCTAGCTTTCAATGCTTACATGCAAATGCTATATTCTCTATTACATATAAGTTAATATCATGTATGAAATGCAATAATAAAAATGCAGGAAACTCTTTTAAATTTATCTACTGTACATTTATTTCAAAAAATCATAACGTCTAATTTAACAAGTGAAAATTCAATATATTCAGCCAAAATGCTCATATTGACAAGATCTATCACATGCCAAAAGCTATATAGTGAAAGTTTTACCAATATAAAATTATCCTTATTTTTCAGTAATAAAAATACAAATTTAATAAAAAAATATCAAAAATACAAAATTATTATAATCAGAAATAGGATAATGATTCTATACAATGACACGAACAAATCTCTCAATAAGACTAACTGTCCAAAATCGCTCCATAACATCTAAATCCTAAATTTCTTTTTGCTCTCTCATCGCTTTTCTCTCTTCTAGTCTTTGTTAGCCGAATTAAGAAGAGTAAAAAGGATTTAATAGATTCTGTTAAGTGATTTTAGATATTTAAAAAAATAATAATAATATAATTATATAATTTAATTAATTTTTAGCATAAAATTCATATAACTTTATTTGGGACTTTAAAGTTTATAGAAAAAATATCTATAAAATATCCAATTTTATTTAAAAATTTTTGGTGAAATCGGTTTGTAAAATTGAGACCTAACGATCCCAAAATCATCATTTGTACTGACATGTATTAATTTCTTAAGGATTTGCATCAGTGTCTAAAAATTATAAAAAAATTTATTATAATTAAAACACAATAATGTATATTATGGTGAAAAGGTTTATGATTTGAACTTAAAATGTCTCCTAAAATATTTATTTATTTGAGATAAAATGCAGGCTAATACAATGACACAGTAATAACTATCTTCTAAAAGATAGCATCAACTAATATCACTATTCTACTAAATACATTAACCAATAGATTAAAGCTAGAAAATAAAAATAAGCTTTACTAGGCTTTTATTATTATTACGGGCTAGAATATACGCGGCGATAGAGTTAGAATTTTACTTCTTAGCGTTGCATGAATATTCAGCTCACACACATAAAACACAAGATTTTTATGTGGAAAATCCTAAAAAGGGAAAAACCACGGGGCCTGGCCCAGTTAAAATAATTCCACTAGAACTTGAGTAGGTTATAGTGGGTTGACTCACCTCCAAGGGCAATCAGATTACAGGTATCAACCGTAGGGTTGAAGTCATGCGTATGTGAAAGTCTGATGTCACACTGGTGAAACTTCAGGGTCACCCGGTGATCTGCCAGAAATTTGGGCCCTAGGTAATGGTCTGGAAGAATTCTGGACCCTAGAGGTTATTTGGCAGAGCTGAGGACGTCAGGTGGAGGTCTGGCAAAAGTCTGGGCCTCAGGTGGTGGTCTGGTAGAGTTGAGGATGTCATGCGGTGATCTGGGGGAGCTCAAGGCGTCAGGCGGTGGTCCGATGAAGTTGAGGACATCAGGCGGTGGTCCGGCGGAGCTCAGGGCATCAGGTGGTGGTTCGGTAGAGCTCAGGGCGTCAGGCAATGGTTCAGCAGAGTTGAAAACATCAGGCGGTGGTCCGGCGGAGCTCAGGGTGTCAGGCAGTAGTCCGGCGGAGTTGAGGATGTCATTTGGTGGTTTGGTGGAGCTCAGGACATCAGGCAGTGGTCTGGTAGAGCTCAGGGCATCAAGCGATGGTCCAACGGAGTTGAGGACGTCAGGTGGTGGTTTGGTGGACCTCAGGGCGTCAGGTGGGGGTTTGGCCAAGCTCAAGGCGTCAGGCGGTGGTCCGGCGGAGTTCAAGGTGTCAGGCGGTGGTCCAGCAGAGCTTAGGACATCAGGCGGTGGTATGGCGGAGCTCAGGGTATCAGGTGGTGGTCTGGTGGAGCTCAGGGCGTCAGGCGATGGTCCAGCAGAACTCCGACGGTGGTCGAGGAGGAGCAAGGAGGCAAGAGCGATCTCCGATCTCTCTCTTTTCTCCTTAGAATTAGGTGGCTTTTTCAAGAGAGGGAGCTCTATTTATAGATTTTTGGGAGTGGCATGGCCCGTAAATAGGAGGAAGATCAAGGGTAATTAGGGATTGGTTTGAATGGATGGCTAATGTGGGATCCCTTGATCGTGGACCATTTACTGGACATTTAAAGGTCTTAGTGATGTTAGAATTTTGTGATCTTGGGCTCGTTGGATTCATCTTGTCGAGACGCTCGATTTGATTATAAGCATGTACTATTTGGAGACCATTTAGTAATCCAAATTATGGTTTAAACCTTCCAACAACGCTTCAGACCCTTGATTTGGACCAATTTGGGTCCGGATTGGGTTGAATTTGTTGTCATAGGGTTTGTATTTCCGAGACGTTCAGTTCGACTATAGGTTTGCTGAAATCGAGGTTCGAATGGTCCCAATTTTAATTTCGAAAGTTTTTAACTTGACATTACCTCGAGATTCATGCCTGATCAAGATAACTTTTTGAGGATGTATCAGTTGCCCTCCTATTTTAAGACGTCGAAGATTCAGAAATCCAAAAATATGTTTCACAATATTTAAAATTAGTTGAATCATAAAAAATGCCAGAAAATTGCGGTCCAAAATATATAAATTTGCTCAAACTTGGTTATAGAGGCTTCATTGAGCTCCGAAAGTGTCAAAATTGAGTCAGGAACATCAAAAAATCTTTACGGGGACCCCAAAAACATTCGATGTGGACCGTCCAGAATAATTTCTCTATTTTTCTCGGGTTGCTACAGTACTGCTATAGTTAGGGGTGTCAATATTTGACACGACACGAAAACCCAACTCGAACCCAACCCGAAAAACCTGACTCGAACCTGACCCGAGCCCTAAACGGGTCGAGTTCGGGTTCAGGAATTCGACTCGTTTGAAAAATGGGTCGGGTACGGGTTGACCCGATGGGTTGCCGGGTCAATCCGAAAACCTGTTTAAAAGCCTTCCCGCGAAGCCTTCCCGCCCTGCCCCACTCGCGCCCGAGCTGCCCGAACTCACGCTCGCGCTGCTGCCGCACTCGCACGTGCTCTCTGCCCTCGCGCCTGCACGCTCGCTGCCCGCTCGCCCGCTCGCCTGCGCGCCCGCTCTTGCTACCCGCGCTTGCTGCCCGCGTGCCTGTGCGCTCTGCACTCACTGCCAGTTAGCCCGCGCTCCCGCGCGCCCGCTCGTGTTCGGCCACTTGCACCCGTTCCGGGTCGGGTCGGGTCAACCCGCCGGGTCGGGTCTGGTTTTCTGACCCGTTTCCCTACCCGGGTCGGGTTAGGGTCAACCTGTTTAGAGCGCGGGTCATTTCGGGTTCGACCTGAACCCGACCCGAAATCCAATTTTGACACCCCTAGCTACAGTGTCTCGAATCTACAGTTCACCTGTTACAGTGTTGCGAACACATTCTGCGCTATAATAACATTGATATAGTATCTGCTATAGTAAATTATGCAAGTATTAATTCTCGATACACATATATCAAGTTTATTCCACATCTGCCTATACGGTTGCTACAACGTGGATTGCTATAGTGTTGCTGAATTTTTTTTTTTTAAATATAGATGCCTAAGGCGGCTCTTAACTTCCTTTTAGTGGGCGGTTTATGAAACCACATGATAGGGGGCAGTTTAAGGCGGTTTAAGGAACCATCCATTTTTTTTTACTTATATATATATATATATATATATATATATATATATATATATATATATATATATATATTTTTTTCTTCTTTTTTTTTCTCTCTCTCTCTCACAACTTCTCTAACTTCTCCAACTTCCCCCTCACTCCTATAAATACACCCCCAAGGGGTATAAAACTCTTGCCCCCCTTCCCACTCTTTTATTTCAGTTGAGGCCTTCCCCTGGCCCTGTACAGGCGGCATCCCCTGTCCAGGCCTAGGGCCCCTCTCTGCAAGAAGGAGATTCCTCCCACTTCTTCTTCTCTCCCTCACACTGAGGCATTCCCCTAGTCCTGTTCAGGTCTAGGGCCCCTCACTGAGCGGGAGTCTCCTCTCCGTTCTTCTTCTCTCCCTCACGTTGAGGCATTCCCCTAGTCCATTTTAGGTAGTATCCCATGTGCCGGTCTAGGGCCCCTCAGTGAGCAGGAGTCTTATCTCCCTTCTTCTTTCCTCCCTTACACTGAGGCATTCCCGTAGTCCATTTTAGGTGGTATCCCTTGTGCCGGTCTAGGGCCCCTCACTGAATAGGAGTCTCCTCTCCATTCTTCTTCGAGAGATCCTGTGGAGGTCTGATGTTAGTCGGTGGAAGTATAGTAATGGACAAAAGTTTCGACGTCAGGAAGAAGTTCGTCGAGAGTCCAGCGACGGGTAGTAGCTCTTTTGGGACTTCGATGATGGGTAGTAGCTCGACAATGGGTAGAATTTTGGTGTCGGGTGAAGTCTGACGAGAGTCCGGCGATGGGTAGTAATTCAATGATCGGTAGAAATTTAACGAGGGTCCGACAATGGGCAGAAGTCTGGCGTCAGGTAGAAGCACGACATCTGGTAAAAGTTCGATGAAAGTCCAGTAATGGGAAGAAGTCCAGTAACGGGAGGAAGCTTGGTGTCGGGTAGAAATTTAACAAAGGTCCGATGACGGGTATAAGTCCAATGTTCAGTAGTAGTCTGATGAAGTCCTACGAGAGTTCGATGATCAGTAGTAGTCTGATGAAGGGTAGGAACTCGACGTTGGGTAGAAGCCCGATGAAAGTCCAGCGATGGGCAGAAGTTCATCGTCGGGTATAAGTATAGTGTTGGATAGAAGTCAGACAAAAATTCCACGACAAGCAGAAGTCCAGCAACGGGAAGAGGTTCGGTGTTGGGTAGAAGTCCGACGAAAGTCTGTCGATGGGCATAAGTACAATGACGGGTAGAAATTCAATGTCAGGTAGAAATCCGACAAGGGTCCGATGACTGGCAGAAGTCTGGCGTCAGGCAGAAGCATAGCGTTGGGTAGAAGTCCGACGAAAGTCCGTCGATAGGCAGAAGTCCGACGACGGGTAGAAATTTAGCATCGGGTAGAAATCCGACGAGGGTCCGATGACTAATAAAAATTCAGAGTTGGGTAGAAATCTGACGAGGGTCCGATGACTGGCAAAAGTCCAGCGTCGGGTAGAAGTACAGCGTCTGGTAGAAGTCCGACGAAAGTTTATCGACGGGTAGAAGTCTGGTGTCTAGTAGAAGCACAGCGTCGGGTAGAAGTCTGATAAAAGTCTATCGATAGGCAGAAGTCAGACAACTGGTAGAAATTCAACATCGGTTAGAAATTCGACGAGGGTTCGACGACGGGTAGAAATTCAGCATCGGGTAGAAATCCGATGAGGGTCCGACGACTGGTAGAAGTCCGACGTCGGGTAGAAGCACAGCGTCTGGTAGAAGTCTGACAAAAATTTGGAGATGGGTAGAAGTCCGGTGGCGGCAGGAAGTTTATCATCGGGGGCTTCTTGTTGGAGTGAGCCTGTATGGAAGAGGTTGAGAGAATTCACTAAAGATATATGACCTATCCGAGGTTGTATGTTAGAGCGCTGCTCGATGATATTAACCTGTGTGGAAGAGGTTGAGAGAATCCACCAATGATGTATGACCTATCCAAGGTTGTATGTCAGAGTGCTACTCGATGACGTTAACCTATGTGGAAGAGGTCGAGAGAATCCACCAAGGATGTATGACATATCCGAGGTTGTATGTCAGAGCCCTACTCGATGACGTTAACCTGTTTGGAAGAGATCGAGAGAATCCACCAAGGATTTATGACCTATCCGAGGTTATATGTCAAAGCCCTGCTCTATAACGTTAACATGTGTGGAAGAGGTCGAGAGAATCCATCAAGGATGTATGACCTATTCGAGGTTATATGTAAGAGCCCTGCTCGATGACATTAACATCTATGGAAGAGGTCGAGATCGAATCCCCCTGGGATTGATCGTCTAATGATTGAGACATAATAAAGATTGAATATCTCTCAAATCACGGATAAAGAGATTATATTCGTCGGTAGTTTTTCATTGTTATCATTTTTTATTCTTTTTAAAGAAATAGACAATGTACAACACATCACTATATTATGTAGGATAATATAACAACTTCTTAGTACAACCTAAAAAAAAATTTCTAGTACAACCCAGGGATATAAGTGTTACACCATGATAAACATATAAGATATACGTACGGTGACAACACAATGTTTGACTTGGAAGAAAAAAATAGGGATATCAGAGCGACAACCTACTTATAAAAGAGACATAATGAAACAAGATGACTATTATTACTAATATAAATGCATACACTGTGTGATCATTTGATCTCACCAACCATCTGAATACTATTCAATGGTTGTCTTTGTTGTTGTTGATTTCGCCCCGCAGCATCATCTCGAGTAGGTGGGCTTTGGATGAATTGCCAGAGATATTCTTGTCGGACCAGCCTCTCAATCTCATCCTTGAGTTGTTTGCAAGCTTCAGTAGTGTGTCCACAACTACGGTGGAAATGACAGTATTGATCTTGATTTTTTATGTTTGGCTTCAAAGGGTAAGGCCACTTAATATTTTCTTGATCTTGGATGGCTATCAACACATTTACTCGAGAGGCATTGAGTGGTGTATACTCCTCCTCTTGCCGAAACTCACGTCGTGGTACTAGGGGTCTAGGAGAGAAGTTTTTCTTTTGTTGTGAGAATGAGTCCTCCATTGTAGGGGCATTTTTATGCTTTCCAAGAGTTTGCTCAAATTGCTTCCTATGGGCATTAATAGCTTCATCCGCTGATATTTGCGCCTCCACATGATAGATCAAGTCAGCATATGAGGGAACTGTTTCTCGCATAAGTGCTGAGTAGAAGGGGCCAGGATGAAACCCTCCAAGAAAAACTCCTCTAAGTAACTCAGGATCTACTCCAGGAATTTGTTGAGCCTAAGTGAAAAATTATTGAAAGTACTCCTTTAGTGATTCTCCTTTATTTTGGCGGATCCCAAAGAGGTGAGAAGAATCCTTAACAATTCTTTGATTGGCGATAAATTATTCGACAAACATCTTGGCCAATCTAACGAATGTAGGAATTATTCCAGCTGGAAGTGAGTAAAACCATGTTCGAGCTTATCCTTTGAGGGTGGCAGGAAAAGCTTGGCATAGAAGCTCATCTGAGGCTCGTTGTATATTCTTGATGGTCCTATAGTGATTGATATGATCGTACAGGTCAGATGTCCCATCGTAGGGATTGATGTTCGGTAGTTTGAATCCTGCCAGAATGGGGTGTTGAAGGATGGTTTCAGTCAGGGGTGAGGACTCCTTGAAGTCCCACTGATGAAGAGATTATCTTGCACCTACCATGGGGAACTCTTCTTGAACTAATCTTCATAATTCATGTTGTAGGACGTTGCTAGGGAGTCCAGCAATGTGTGGTGGGGCTAAGTCCTCGGGGACGTCCAGATGAATGCGAGGTTGTTGACCTGCACGTGAAGGATGGGTAGAGCTTGTTGTGTCAGCAAGTTCATTATCTTGATGCGTCGGAGGATGCATCCTTGGTGGAGGGGAAGGAATCTCGACATGAAGATATTCTGGTGGAACCTCTTCGACCCGGGGTGGATCTCGAGGGAGAAGGATCTCTTCCTATGGAGCTAGTGCCGGTTGTCGGGTCTCTCATAGGAGTTGAAGGATCTCATTCTGAAATTCCACCATTCTTTGAATATGATCTTCTAGAGATGGTCCTAATGTCCCTTCTCTAGCAGCATTTTGCCCCTCAGGATAAAAAGAGGCAAATATTTGGCGTCCCAGATTCATAGACTGATTCTTAGATTGGTGTGAGTTGGAGCGGGAGGCTCACAAGATACAATTATTACGTATGTTGGCCATTGCAGTGGTGCTTCAGGATAGTGGGACTGGCGTTCTCACAGATAGCGCCAAACTATTGTGGGCTAGAATATACACAGTGATAGAGTTAGAATTTTATGTCTTAGTGTTGTATGAATATCCAACTCACACACAAAGAACGTAAGATTTTTACGTGAAAACCCCTAGAAAAAGGAAAAACCACGGGGCCTGGCCCAGTTAAAATGATTCCACTAGAACTTAAGTAGGTTACAGTGGGCTGACTTACCTCCAAGGGCGATCAGATTATAAGTATTAACCGTAGGGTTGAAGTCGGGGGTATGTGAAAGTTCGATGTCATAATGGACGAACTTCGGGGTCACCCGGTGATCTGGCAAAATTTCAGGCCCTAGGTAGTGGTCTGGTAGAACTCCAAACTTTAGGAGGTTATTTGGCAGAGTTGAGGACATCAGGTGGAGGTCCAGCGGAATTCCAGGCCTCAGGTGGTGGTTTGGCCGAGTTGAGGACGTCAGGCGGTGATCTGGCAGAGCTCAGGGCGTCAGGCGGTGGTCCGACGGAGTTGAGGACATTAGGCGGTGGTCCAACGGAGTTCAGGGTGTCAGGTGGTGGTCCGGTGGAGCTCAGAGCATCATGCGGTGGTTCAACGGAGTTGAAGATGTCACGCAGTGGTCTGGCGGAGCTCAGGGCGTCAGGCGGTGGTCCAGCGGAGCTCAGGGCTTCAAGCGATGGTCCAACGAAGCTCAGGGTGTTAGGTGGTGGTCCGGTGGAGCTCAGGGCATCAGGCGGTGGTCCGGCAGAGTTGAGGACGTTATGTGGTGGTCCGGTGGAACTCAGGGTGTCAGGCGGTGGTTCGACCGAGCTCAGGGCGTCAGGTGGTGGTCCGGCGGAGTTGAGGATGTTAGGTGGTGGTCCGGTGGAGCTCAGGGCGTCAGGTGGTGGTCTGGCTGAGCTCGGGGTGTCAGGCGGTGGTCCGGCAGAGCTCAGGGCGTCAGCCGGTGGTCCGGCGGAGCTCCGGGAGTCAGGCGGTGGTCCGGCGGAACTCCAGCTGTGGTCGAGGAGGAGCAAGGAGGCAAGAGCAATCTCCGATCTCTCTCTTTTCTCCTTAGGATTAGGTGCCTTTTTCAAGAGGAGAGAGAGCTCTATTTATAGATTTTTGGGAGTGGCATGGCCCGTAAATAGGAGGAAGATCAAGGGTAATTAGGGAGTGGTTTGAATGAACAGCCGATATTGGATCCCTTGATCACAGATCATTTACTGGACATTTGAAGGTCTTAGGGATGTCGGAATTTTGTGATCTTGGGCTCGTTGGATTTGTTTCGTCGAGACGCTCGATTTGACTATAAGCATGTCATATTTGGAGACTGTTTGGTAATCCAAATTGTGGTTTAAACCTTCCGACAACCCTTCAGACCCTTGATTTGGACCTATTTGGGCTCGGATTGGGTTGAATTTGGTGTTGTTGGGTTTGTATTTCCGAGACGTTCAATTTGACTATAGATTTGCTGAAATCGGAGTTCGGATGGTTCCAATTTTAATTTTGGAAGTTTCCAACTTGACTTTGCCTCGAGATTCGTTCCAGATCAAGATAATTTTTTGAGGATGGATCAATTATGCCACTAATCAACAAATAAAAAACCGCTAACAAACTTACTAACATACTCCATTAAACTATGAAACACAAAATAACTCTTAAAGACATGGTAAAAAAAGCTTTATTCAATATTTTTCGATTAAAATTCACCATTTGAGTTTGATGTATTTAGCATTAATGTTTATTTTAATTTTTTAAAATTCTCTTTAAAAAGATAATTTTATTTTTGCATTCTAAATAAATAAACAAATAAATATAAATTTTTTAGTTCAAGAAAAATATAATTTATATTTACAAGCAAATAAATAAGTCTTTTTGGTGGAAGTTTAAAAAGAATTACTTGCCTAATTCAATGCGAATGCTGTTCCCAAAGCCATCCCTCGACAAAGGCAAACTATAGAATTATAAATTTAATCAATAGTTTCTATTGATACTGTTTCATCGGTTTAGAACAATGTGAAATGAATATTTTATGAGGCAAATTCTCCTAATAATATCTTCTAACTTAATTTACATGTAATTAGGAATTAGTAGCAAGGGTTTTGATATTGCTGCTTTAGGTGGTCACTTTTTTCTCTTAGTGATTTGAACCCTTTATCAATTAACTTTAGGCTTTTCATCTTAATTAGTCAAATTGCGAAAATATTATCTTGATGAAACATAAGAAGGCTCGACAACATTAATTACATTTAGATTCTCAAATTGTACGCAGTTATGAAAACAATTGATGGTGCCTACTTTTAGCTTAATTTGATTAGGCTTAAGCGTGCTCGACAGCATTGTCTTGTCTTAAAATTTTCAAAACAAAAAGTTTGAGTGATAATTTCCATCAATTGTACCATTTTATTTCCTTCTTGTGGTACAATAGATGCATCACAAGCAGCACTTCTTTTGTTTCACAAGTTATATATATGTGGTAGAATTGAATTGAATTGTACAATTCAAAATTTAGGTTTTATTTGGGATAACTTTAACATTATTTTTTAATATAATTTTATATATATATATATATATATATATTGAAATGCAGATCCTAAATAGTAGTCAAAAGGTATCTCAAATGAAGCCATAGTGATAGATCGGGCACATGCTTGTAAACAATAAATGATATTTGAAATTTTTTTATTAATTTCAAGAGAATGTGTACTAAAATGGTTGATGGAGTTGCTCCTTTGTTGTTGAGATACAATATAGAGTTAACCATATCATATGAACTTGTACCTAAGTATGTTGGTGGCAGCTGACATCTATATTTTATAGTAGGATTGGAGTATAGCTTTGAAGTATATGACAATGCGAAAATTAAAGAGATTACAACTAATATGACCATATGATTCATAAGTCATAAGTTGCCTTTTATTTTTACTAACTGGAAATATTTAATATGTTGATAAAGTCAACTAGCTTATTATGAGAAAATTTCATGCACGTTGATGGCCAAATAACACTATATTAATAGTTATGACACAGTGAAGAGGAGGTGAGGTTGAAGAGCTGTTAAGGTCAATTGTAATGGTTAACATACATAACAATAGTCATCCCCTTACTTTTGTTGCCTGATTATCATCTCCTAATACTCTTCACCAAACTTTTATCACTAGATCACTATCATAAAAAAATTGACGCCTGATTTTAGTACCTTGACCACCATCATTTGACTATGATTTTTCAGCCACCATCACCTGACAATAGCTTTTCAACTGCCATCACTAATACACCCTTGGGTCAAATTTTGAAAGAATTGTCTATTCATTTATTAATTAATTAACCAGAGCTTTCATAAAGTCATCAATATAAATCAATCCAGCAAAATCAACTAAAAATCATATACATCAAAATAAAAACTATATTCATATCTCAAAATTCATGTACAGAAGTCAGGAGATTAATTATTATATTCATTTTAACTTTCTAAGCTCCAAACTGCAAAAGAATAAAACTACCAAAAATGCTTAAATAGAATAAAACCTTAATTCTCGATTTAACCTCACTCCATTAGATCCGACCCTTTCCTAAAAAATATGTAAAATCATATAGTGAGATAACAGCTCAGTAGGTTACCAGAACCTAAAACTGAAATTAATATAAGGTAATATGAACAATATGCTTATAATCGTTCAATCATTATCAATATGAATATATAACTATAAAGTAACAATCGATGAAATAGTAATAGGCCATATGATCAATAAATATCAATACAACTTTATATCTTAAGAGTAGTGAACAGTAACCAAGTGAATAGTGTTTAGTAAGTTTTGTTAATCCTATACCCAATAATTATGAAATAGTTTATATAATATCTTATTACATCAATACACTTATCATCATCATATGTTTGTCGCATAGTATTTATGTTATACATGTATATCATGTAAATTATATGATTTACATAAATATTTGATGAGACTGATAAAGCTGATATGATAGTATATACCTTTATATCAGCTTTATCATTCTTATCAAATACTTGTAACAAGCATAGCATATATCTTATATAAATTATGTCATGTCAATTATATAATTTATCTCATATATATATATGAAAGCACTATAAGCAAAAAAATACATTTGATTACATGTGGTATTTTTTAATATTCAGACTTGTAGGCCAACTCTACAAAAATCAATCTCAATCATATCAGTCATATTTTTAAGAGTCGGACATTTCACAAGTCCTTAGGTCAGGTGGTTATTATATTAGAAGTCATCACTTCATGCCCATGTGTATATCATATCATATCAATCTGTCTTCTTATGCCTCCTTTTTCATATAATTTAGCATTACATCACAATCTTTATTTTAAAGGAAATCTTATCGGGCTACCCTCTTATACAGGGTAACATGTCTCTAACCAACCAAAATCAATCAATCATTTTTTACTAGCCTTTCTTACATACACATATTTCACAATATATATAACATAATAAGCACATAATAACACACTCAATATTGAGTTCATTGTATTATATTGTCACACTCCAGGATCTATATTAGACGAATTACATCTATCTTTATTTTAATCATTTAATTAGAGCTTATCAATGAACAACCTAAAGAAACATGATTGTTTTTTTATTTTGTCCAGAGCCTTGTATCCTAAGATCCTTATACTTTTATGAAAATATATAAAATCATGCAATGAGCACATAATCCAATAAGTAATTAAAATCTTATAACTGAAATCAATACAAGATAAAAGGGAATAATATATATAAATCATAAAGAAATATATACATCAATATCTATACTGATTATCTATATCAATTTATCTTTTTTACAATTCATCATATCTCAATCCATTACATCATCAGTCACAGTATCAATAACAATCAACATACTAATACAGTAACAATATTAATATCATGATCAATAATTTTAAATTATGTTATTGACATCAAACAATATTAGTATCAGTCACAATATCAATATAGTATTTGTCATACTATTAATATCAATATTCAAATATTCAATGAGTGTATCTTAAAGATATCTTATGCCTACACTTATGACTCTCAATCAGTCACCCCTTATAATTTTCAATCAATATATTCCTTATAACTCCCCTTGAATCATGTGAATCAGTCGCCCTGATTCCTTATAACTCCAAATAAATCTCCTTCTCCTTATAACTCCCAATTAGTGAAACACATTGATCAATAGGATATCACATGAGTTATCATATCATGTATCTGATATCATTCAATACTTTATTTAAAATTTAATAAAAGTATTTCAAATCATTCAGAATAATCAAATCTATAATATATCCAAACTCGCACAGTGAAAGTTTATGAAATTATGAGATAATATAATTTTTATAAATTTAAGAAAGATAAAATTCATCGAAATTAAAATCATTGAAAATAAAAGTAAGAGATTAGTCACCTACAAAAACAACAACAACAACAACATCAAGCCATTGTCCCACTATATGTGGTCAACTACATGAATCATTTTTCTCTATTGTGCCTTGTTAAAAGTCAAATTATTATTTAAATCTAATAAAGAAAGATCATTTCTAATATTTTCTAACCAAGTCTTTTTAGGTCTACCTCTATCTTTCTTAACCTAAGTTAAATCTAATACCTTAATTTTCTTAATCGGGTCATCGGAAGGTTGTTGTTTTATGTGACCAAACCATCTAAGGCGACTATCTCTAATCTTATCTTCCACTTGAGCTACTCAAACCTTTTCAAGTATATGCTCATTTCTTATCCTATCTTTAAGGGTAAAGCCACTCATCCACCTGAGCATCCTCATCTCTGCAATACTTAACTTAGGACTATGCTTCTCTCTTAATGGCCAACATTTGACACCATAAAGCATTGCAGGTCTCACCACCATCTTATAGAATTTTTCCTTAAGTTTGAGGGGGACTTTTCTATCACACAATAAGCATGATGCATTCCTCCACTTCAACCATCCAACTTGAATTCTATTGATAATATCCCTATCTATTTTACCATCACTCTGAACAATAGATCCAAGATATCTAAAATGTGTACTCTTATTAATGACTTGATCGCCCAAAGCCACAATCCCCTCACTAGGTCTATTACTACTAAAATTACACTCTATATATTCAGTTTTAGATCTACTCAAGCAAAAATCTTTAGACTCTAAGATTGACCTCCATAATTCAACTCCTACTCTAGTCTTATCAACAAGAAGAATATCATCAACAAAAAGTATACACTAAGGTACATCCTCTTGCAAATGTCTAGTGAGAACATCCATGACTAAAGAAGATTAGTCACTTACAATGAAAACAATAAAATTAATAATAGGAATGGCTAACAAATATGATCCAAAGGCCTTCCTTTCTCCTCTCTCTTCATTCCCCTCTTCCAATTTCTTTCTAACCAAGCAACCAAGTGAAGGAATTGGTGGGGATATATATATATATATAAACCCTAGTAATTATGGCCTAATGCTGCAGCACTCACCTAATCAGCATCAAAGTGCTCTACTTTAGAATTTACATATTTTCAAATAAATTTATTTCACATATTTGAATTAATACAATAGTAATGCATGTAAATTTTGAATATGAATCAAAATTAATAAAATTCATAAGAAAATATAGTATGCACTTTTTCACATGTGTGTATCCACAATAGCTATATTATAATAAATATGCTTATAAAAGATTTTAATAATTATTTTAAAAATTTTTAAATTTATCTAAATTATTCAAATTAGAATATTTTCCTTAGAATATAAAAATATCTGGTAAAAATATAGTATATTCCAGTTCAAATGCTCATATTGATGATATATATCACATACCAAAAGTTATGCGGTGAAAGTTTGATAAAAATCAATATATCGCTACTTTTATACATTCTAAACAAATTAAAATGCATAAAATATAAAATATGCAAAATCATTGAAATCAGAGAGAGGGTAACGATAGTGTACCTCGAGATGAATAATTTTCTCAATAGGATCGACTGGCAAAAATCACTCTATGACTTTCAAATCTTAAGTTTTATTTTCTCTCTTCTCTTTTTTCCTCTCTTTTCTCTCTTATAGCTCTCTAGTTTGGGGTAAAACAAAATAAAATTCCATGCATGAGATTTTTAAGTGGAATGTGATTTTTATAATAAAATAAGCTAAAGGTATATTAGTAATTATGTAAATTACTTAATTTTTAGCATAAAATTTATATAAATCTTTTTAAATCTTTAAATATGAGGCAATAAAAATTAAAGGGGATACCATCTATTCAAGATAGTGGAATGCCTCTCGTGTGAGAAGAAGTGGAGAAGAGAAAGAAAAAGGGGGTAATATCCACTAGTTCTTTACAAAGAGAGGCATTGAAGCTTGATAGAGGATACCACCTATTCATAACAATTGAATGCCTCTCGTGTAAAAAGTGAAAGTTCATGAGGGGTGTTAAACCCTTATGAACTATTCCCAAAGCTAACTAAGAGGGGGATGAATTGAATATTTAAAAATTTCTTTAAACAAAAAAATTTTTTTTATATCTTGCAGCGAAAATGAATTAAATCAATAATAAAAAGATAAATCAGATATTTCACCCAAGCAATTAATAGTAGTAAAATAAAGTGCGAAAAATAATCATAAAGAACACACCAGATTTATAGTGGGTCGGTCCAACCTGACCTACATCCACTCCCCGGAGGCACCCTCCGAGTATTGCACTAAACCTTTAGTGACTCTCCTTTAGCCCCCACAGCTAGGTGGAGAAGCCCTTACAAAATCACTTTCACCTTCCCCATTCGGCGGAGTAGCCGGGTCCTTTGACACCAAAGAGATCTTCTTCTTCCCAAAAATTCCTTCGAGACGACCCTTGAATCTGATGGTACTTAGGTGCAAGCTTGCCGGAGCAACCGTGTGAAACCCCTCACACTCCCTCGAAAATCCCCCTTCCAAGGCTCTTCTCCCTCTCAAATTCCACCCGTTCCACTCTCTCTTTCAAGCTCTCTCTTTAAGTTTTCTCTAGAAGAAATGAAGCCTCAATGGCTGCCAAAAGACACTTTCAAAGTCTTTGACAAGCCTTAAATAAAGGGCTTTAAAAACACTTCCAAATAAGTTCTGACGGAAAAGATCATCCAGGACGATCACAGATCATCCAGGATGATGTGCTTAAAAAGAGGGCTTCAGAAAACTCTAAAAACTCAATTATACTGCCAAATATAGTCCAGCATGATTGTAGGATCGTCTAGGATGATTTGTAGAATTTAACCTGATAGTCCTAGACAATCTCAGGATAGTCCAGGACAATCAGTACAAATTTTGAATAAATCATCCAGTACGATATACAGATCATCCATGATGATCAGAATATCAAATTATGTATATTTGATTGACTAATCACAGGATTAATTTAGACATGATTTTCATATATCGTCCAAGATGATCTAGATTGTCCAGGACGATTAGAATAAAATTTGAATCTTAAATCCTTGCTTAAATTATCATGGCGGCTAGGATTTTGAGATCGTATTGGATCGTTCAAGATGCTATAAATCATCTAGGATGATTAGTTCAGAAATTAAACTTCTGGTTTTGGCTCAATCTCATTCCCTGAGTGTGTGTGTGCATGGTCACCAAGCTGACAAACACCTTTATAGGACTAGACTCAAAAAATCAAAATTATATCAATATATATTACAAACTTTTCATAGCATAACTTATTCAACTCAATCTTGAACCTTGAATCTTTATTGGATGGTGCAGCTGCTCCTGAAATGTTAGTATACACGTAAATAAATATGCATTAAAAATACTAGAAGATGTGAGCCATAATATTTGTTATCATCAAAATAAAAACTCGTGAGCCCAAGTCATAATAATCTCCCCCTTTTTTATGATGACAAATATTACTGGTTGAATTTATAAATAAAAAGTATTTTTCTCCTAATCTCTCCCTCATTAAGAAAAGACTTTAAAAACAGGGAGAAACATATTTTTTTTTTGTTTATTTTAAAAAAATATAAACTACACAAATACAACATAAATAAAATAAACTTCACAAATACAATAATACGTTCTCCCCCTTTGACATTATCAAAAAAGAGGAGCAATGAAAAATAATACAGAAAAAATATACTAGAAGATCGAAACCGATCCTTGATTTGGTAAATTTTTTTTTTGAAAAATTATTTTGAAATATCAAGAATTTTCTTGTAATGAGAAAGTTACCTCTTAATTTTATTCAAAAGCTTAGTAAGGCATATATTAATCACTCATAATCTCAGAAAGGTTAGAGAATCAGAAAGTATTAATCCAAACTCAAGTTCTTTAAGGGCTAAAAAACTTTTTAAAGTAAATATCTAAATTAAGGAACAAATTAGAGAAGAAAATAATAATCTTTTTAAAACTCCTTGCATGAAATATATCTAATAGAAGATTAATAAAAAAATATGAATCTAAAGTCATGATTTTCAAACTCAAGTATAAAAAATATTAATAGATATAAGGGTTTTCTTAAGATTTAAGAAGTACAAGAAAGGTAAGCGAACTCATTGTGGGCTCATTTTGTGCCTCTTCATTAGTTTTTAATGTACTTTGTGCATCTTTTAATACACTTTATGTAACTTTTTATTTTGGCGACATTGCACATCTTTTGATTTTTTATTTTGGCGACATTGCGCATTTTTTCAGCTTTGGACTCATTTTGTGCCTCTTTTCTTTTTACGAACATGCTTCCTTTCTATAATTTTAAGGACTAAAGTAAACCCAATCAAATGATTAAAATGAACAGCTTGATTAAGAAAATAATGAAATGGATTCAACAACTTGCAAAAGATCCCTATGAGATAGAGAAAATGTGGGGAGATGAAAAAGGTTTAATTTCAAGATCTAATTTATAATTTGATGAAGATTTTGAATCAAAAGTGAAATAGCCCCATTAAAAAAATGAGATAGAGAGACAAAATCATGAGTTTCTTTCTTTGACTGATTTTTAGAGAAGTCAACCATAACTTACATAAAATTTTAAGAAAATAGGAGATAAATTTTTCATTTTTAGGAAAAAATGTTCATTTTTAGGAAAAAAATGATCTTTTGAAAAGTGATTTGATTTTTGAAAGCGTATACTAAACAAAAATATGATGTGTGTATGCTGATCAGAGAAATTTGACAATTATATAGAAAAAATAAAATAAAAAATTATAAAAATAAAATAAAAAGAATAAAAAGAAAACTTAAAAAATAACATAAAAAGTAAAAACATTCACACAAATAAAATAAACACAAACACACAAGTAAAACTTTAATCCACATCATCTTGCTCCTGGTTAGATGATTCAGAAGCTAGGTTTGCCCAAGAGATTTTTTGCTTTACATTATTTGCCCTTATTACAATTTGCTCGCTTTACCCTTTTCCCTTTTAGGAAGGGTTTTTAAGTTCGGACACTGATTTTTCATGTCCAGGTTTTCTACATTCAAAGTAAATAACATCAGAAGAAATCTTAATATTCTTATATTTTTTACCTTTGTTCCACTTTTGTTAATGTTGATGCTTGTGCTTTTGTAGACTTTTTAATTTATTTATTATTGATGTTAACTCCTTACTTTCATCATCTTCTGAGTCGCTTTCATCCATGTCTTCAGCTTTCAGTACTATAGTTTCACCAGCATCTAAAAGCTTTTGACCCAAATCTTGCTCGTAGGCAATGAGTAAGCCAATCAGATTATCAATAGAATATTCGTTCAACTTTTTTGATTCATAAATAGCAACAACTTTGGCATCAAACTTATCAAGCAGGCAACGTAAAATTTTATTAATCTTTGTAAAGTTTAAACATTCTTTACCTAAAGCATGTAATGATCTCATAATTTGCGTAAACCTAGTATACATGTCTAAAATCTTCTCATAAGGTTTCATGCTAAAAAGTTTATAATCGTGCATTAGAATATTCAACTTAGATTGCTTAACTTTACTAGTTCCTTCGTATGTAATGCACAGTTTATCCCAAATTTCTTTGCCAGTAGTATATGTAGATATTATCATGCAATCATCAGAATTTAAAGTACAGCAAAAATAATTCAAGCATTTAGCATTCAATTGAGTATTAATCTGATCTACTCTACTCCATTTAGAAAAAGGAATATCAATTTTAATTCCATCTATAATATGTGATGGTATAGAATAACCAGTTTAAACCATATGCTACATTTGATAATCTATTGATTTCAAGAAAGTAGACATGCAAATTTTTCAAAAATTAAAAGTAATATTTTCAAATAACGGTGGTCAGGTGATTGAATATCCTTCCGCAATATAACGATTTCAAAATTAGCCATTGATCGAAATTCAAAAGTTTTCAAAAACTTAATTTTTGAATCCCGCTCTGATACTACTTGAAAGTTCGTGAGGGGTGTTAAACTCTTATGAACTAGTTCCAATGCTAACCAAGAGGGGGTGAATTAGCTATTTAAAAACTTCTTTAAACAAAAAAAAAAAATCTTTTTATATCTTACAGTGAAAATGAATTAAATCAATAATAAAAAGATAAATCAGAAATTTCACCCAAGTAGTTAATCACAGTAAAATAAAGTGCATAAAATAATCAGAAAGAACATATCAGATTTATAGTAGTTCGGTCCAACCTGACCTATGTCGACTTCCTGGAGGCACCCTCCGATTATTGCATTAAACCTTTAATGACTCTCCTTTAGCCCCCAAAACTAGGCCCTTACAAAATCACTTTCACCTTCCCCGATCGGCAGAGTAGCCGGGTCCTTTGACACCAAAGAGATCTTCTTCTTCCCAAAACTTCCTTCGGGATGACTCTTGAATCTGATAGTACTTAGGTGCAAGCTTGCCAGAGCAACCGTGTGAACCCCCTCACACTCCCTTGAAAATCCCCCTTCCAAGACTCTTCTCCCTCTTAAACTCCACCTGTTCCACTCTCCCTTTCAAGCTCTCTTTTCAAGTTTTCTCCAGAAGAAATGAAGCATTAATGGCTACCAAAAATACTTTCAAAGTCTTTGACAAGCCTTAAATAAAGGGCTTTAAAAAGTCTTCCAAATCAGTTCTAGCGGCAAAGATCATCTAAGACGATCGTAGGATCGTCCAGGACTATGTTCTTAAAAAGAGGGCTTCAGAAAACCCTAAAAACTCAATTATGCCCCAAATATCATCCAGAACGATCACAGGATCGTCCAAGACAATGTGCAGGATTTGACCTGATAGTCCTGGACGATCTCAGGATAGTCTAGGACGATCAGTACAAATTTTGAAAAAATCGTCAAGTAGATATACAGATCATCCAAAATGATCAGAATATCAAATTATGCATATTTGATTGACTAATCACATGATTAATTTAGGTATGATTTTCATAGATCGTCAAGGATGATCAAGATTGTCTAGGACGATTAGAACAAAATTTGAATATTAAATCCTTGCATAAATTATCATGACAGCTAGGGTTTTGAGATCGTATTGGATCATCCAGGATGATTAGTTCAAAAATTAAACTTCTGGTTTTGGCTCAATCTCACTCCTTGAGTGTGTGTGTGCATGGTCACCAAGATGGCAAACAACTTTACAGGACTAGACTCAAGAAATTAAAATTACATCAATGTATATTATAAACTTTTCATAGCATAACCTATTCTATATAATCTTGAGCCTTGAATCTTTGTTGGATTGTGCAGCTGTTCCTGAAATGTTAGTATACACACAAACAAATATGCATTAAAAATACTAGGAGATTTGAGACATATTGTTTGTTATCATCAAAACAAAAACTCATAAGCCTGAGTCGCAACTAAAAGAAGTGGAAAAGAGAAAGAAAAAGGGGTCTAGAGCCACTTATTCTCTATGGAGAGACATTAAAGCTTGATAAGGGATAGCACCTATTCAAGAAAGTTGAATGTCTCTCATATGAGAAAAAGGAAGGAAGAGAAAGAAAAGGGGTCGGGGGCAAGAGCCACTTGTTCTCTATAGAGACGGGCACTGGAGCTTGATAAGGGATATAACTTATTCAAGATAGTGAAATGTCTCTCGAGTGAGAAGAAGTGGAGAAAAGAATAAAATGAGGTCAGAGAAGATTGGAGAGGAGTAATGCAAATTTCTCCTCCCACGAAGGGGTATTTATACTTAAAAGGGGAGAAGGAGAGTTGCATAACTTTAAATGAGAGAGTTAATAGCTGCTGCTGGTGGCAGGCAGTCTGCCGGTCAGCCAGCCAAATCGGCCTGATCCTGTCTAGGCCCAATTTTGGGCCTGGATAACCCTATTCCAACATTTTTTGGGCCACATGACCATTTTTCGACTATTTAAATTAAATTTTAGCATTTTTGGAGCCCAATAAAGCTTCTACAATCCTTTTAATTTGAGTAATTTAAAATATCCTGGAGTAAATTTTTTTTACATTTTTTGTTTTGATGGATGCCCTGACTTCATGGAATTCCTAAATTATAGTTAAAGATATTTTACTTGGTTCACAATCCTGGAGGAGGTCCACATTAACATCCAAGGAATGATTGTTACTCATAATTATCTTAAAATTTAGTTTTACGTTGCAACTTTTTGAAAACCTTGGGTACATATTTTTGGACTCTATGAACTTTGATGTCTGAAAATAGAGGAAAATTGATACATCATCAAAAATCACCTTGATCATGTATGAATCTCAAGGCATAATTGAGTTGGAAACTTTCAAAATTAAATTTGGGACCATCCTATCTCCACACTCAACAAACTTATAGTCAAATGAAATGTCTCGATAAGACGAACCCAACAAGACCAAAATCGGTCCAATGCAAGCCCAAACGGGCTCAAATCAAGGGCTTAAAGTATATTTATAAGTTTCAAAGCATTAATTGGATGACCACATGATTCCAAATTAGACATATGTATAGTTGTGTCGAGTGGCCCGACGAGATGAATCCAACGAGCCCAAGATAACTCAATTTTGACATCATTAAGACACTTAAATGCCAAATAAATTTGAATTTTTCATGTAAAAAATTTATGGTATTATTCCTCTTATTTATGCGTGCTGAATTTTTGTATACCACTGAGACGTAAAACATATTCTTTATCAACTTAAATTTTTCTGGCATGTAATAATACTAGATTCTTTTTGTCTTTTGTCCCCTCTCCTCAATGGATAACGACCGAACATATCACTTATTGGGTGATATATATGTTTAATTAATATTTTTCATCTTGAAGGGTTTTGTTGGGATTTCTTAGAGGAAAAAAATCTTCTTGATTACTACAAGCTCTTCTTGGATGGTTGTTCCAAGAGAATGAATGCAGCGGGGTAGAGGGAGAAAAGAATTCACCTCTACTTATAATACTAATATAATAAAAAATGACCTAAGAAACAAAATAACTAAAATTGAACTAAAATACTAACAGGTTTGTTGGGTGTTTGAAAACTTCAATGTAAGATTGAGTAAAAATGGACAGTTCAACAGCTTCTATCTTAATCGGAATTTCAAAATATTTTTACTTACAAATGACACTTCATTAGGACATATTATTGTTCAATCATTTTTAATCTTTTATTTGCAAACCATTTACGTGCTTAGTTAGAGTAATTGTATTTGTCTCATTATTATTATTTTTTTTTTTTTGGAAAATAGGGACATTGTCCAAACACAAACAACACATATTCGAGACTCGAACGTATGACCTCTTAATTGGGAGTCAAATTCCCAACCAATAAACCAAAAGATGCGTGTTGCATTACTTCGAAAGACTAAAAACGCTACTGTATGAGCGACTGACTATTATTAATAACTTATTGTGTCAACAACTATCTATTAGGTAATATTAGCCTTGATTTAATACTTTGTTTTAATATTACTAATTAGATAATATTGTTCTGACTATAATAATTCAAGAAATTAAATTATTTACGCTTATTGAAGCAAAGAATAAGATGTTAAGATCATATTAGTGAATGGAGATGATCAAGAGAGAAAAACAAAAAGGAAAAAATAACAAGAGGAGTTTCATATTATGCTCTTGTAGGAGCAGGGGTGGAACCATCCTTAATTTTTAGAGGGGCAAAGTTATAAATAACACCTCTATACGATATGTTTAATTCTGCTAGTGGGGTAATTGCTTAAAGAGCATAATGTTTTAATTTTTTTAGTGGGGTAATTGCCTAAAGACTCCTATAATAAAAAGAGTAAAAAAAAAATGATGGAGGGGAATAAATTTCCTTAAGATCCATGTAATAAAGAATTTTTTAATTTTTTTTAGGGAAGGCAATTGCCCAGCAATAATAGGGGGATCCACCCTTGTGTAGGAGGAATATTGGGTTTGAGGGGAAAAAGTAAATAAGAATAATTTTAGAAGACCTTAAGTTATGTTTGATCAATTAACTTAATTAATGAATATTATCAAAGTTATCATCAAATTTTTTTTAATTTAAATTCCCATTACAATAAATTTATATATATTTTAAAAAATGATAAATGTCTATTTTAAGTTATCTCATTAATGCAATGATACACTGCTTTCTCCGTTAGGAGAAAAAGTTAAAATAACAGACCGAAAGAAAAGCCAAATTAAAGATGGTTGCTTAAAGGATCTGAGACCTCAAATAAAGCAGAAGAAGAAGAAGTTTCAAATAAATAAAATAGTAATAATAACTTAATAAAAGTACAGATGTCGAAGGGAAATGCAAAAAATGTTCAAGTTTCGCAGTATAATTGGGGTAAGATGAGGATTTAATTGTGATGATGATGTGACGGCAATAATAATATATAATAATTATTTAAATGACATTTTATATATATATATATATATATATATATATATATCAGTATTGTACTTAATTACTAAAAATAAAATAAATTTTATCATATCTAATAAATAAAAAATTTTGCTGGTATCTTCAAGCATTTAATTTTAAAAGCTACATTGTAATCATAAATATATTGATTTTGTAATTAAGCCTTCCAAATGGGACTTCTTTAGTTGTTTTGGCGGTATTAATAAGTTTAATATTCTTCTGCTAGTCTTAATTTAGTGATCAATTTGCTGACATTATCGTTCAGTAAATAATTACATATAATTAAAAAATATCTGAGATATAATGATAGGAACCATTGAGATTTGAGAGTCTCTTATAATTGTAAATTTAAAAGAAGGGAGAGAAAGAGATTAATATGAAGAGGCAAGAAGAATTAGCATTCTCCAAAATTATCACAATAGACAATTAAAGGCCTAACACCAACCAATTATTTATTACATAAAAAAAAAATGCCATTAAGATAAAGAATGCCATTATAAAATAATTAAAAAGTAAGCAGAGTCATTATAAGGTTTCGTTTGAGACAGCTTTCTTATTGCTTTTTAAAATAACTTTCTAGTACAAAAATTTTTAACTCAAAAAAATTTTATACTAAAAAATTATTTTAGAAAGCAATAAAAAAGCGGTTACAAATGAAGCCTAAGAAACAAATATAATATTTAAAAAAAATTGCAAATGTACTATAAAAAAAGATCAGCATGAAGATATTAAATCAATCAAAATGAAGCCAAATCACAAAGAATAATTAAAGTTTTATTTGTGATAGTTTTCTTACTGCTTCTTAAAGTATTTTTCTAGTAAAAAATTAAATTTTTTGTATTAAAAAGTTGCTTTAAGAATCAGTAAAAAAATCGTCCCAAACAAAATCTAAGTCCTTACAAAATTATAATTATTATTATATGTTAGCTTTGGCAGGACCCTAAAAGACATCCGGCCCATTTGTTGAGCAGGCATCAATGGAATGAGATTGCTGATTTAGATGATTAGTCATGCAGCAGTAAGAAACACAAAAAACTTATTAACAGAAGAATGAAATGGCTATGATGAGAAAAATAATTAATTCTATATATGTTTGAGTCCCCCCCACTCTCCATAGCTCTACTAGCTTGTCCATATGTCACTCTCTAGAACATTGACGCTGTTCTCTTTCAGGCTTGAAATCTTAAACTTTCTCAAATCCAAGCCAAATCTATTGATGCCCTTATAATTCTCTTCAACAACTCCTGCGTATACATTACAATTGAAAAAGCTGTAAAAAATTAGGTATGAAGCTCATTATTCTGTTGATATGGCTACTTGAAATTAGGACTCTAATTGCACAAGACTGCCATCCTTACTATTTTGCTATAAACTTCTAAGCTACAGTGCCGTCACTCTAATATCGATCGAGTGTGGTTTTGAGATTTTTATTCTCGCCAACGATTCCTTTCTTGTATGAGATTTCTCTCAATAACATCTAGAATCTTCTTAAAAGATCCTTTCTCAGCTTTCTCATCTTCTCGACTTTTGCTCTCACATCATCCTTATGATCACACAATAATAACTTAACATAAATTGGTCTAAGACCCTCCACGCGTCAAGGACAATTAATTATATTCCACAAATTCGCAAATTTTCTTTTTCAAATTAACCAGTCAAATGTGAATCATAAATGCTAAAATGTCATGGTAACCATGAAATCATTCTTCAATTCCAGGCACTCTTTGCTCATTAATATAAGCAAACTATCATTGGTTGTTCAAAATATTATCTTAAAGCTGTAATTGTACTAAAACCTTATTTTTCAATATCATAATTATTTTCTAATCAATTAAAATAGCATAATTCTCAAAATCCACAATGTGAAGTTAAAAAAAAAATATCCAGAATCATTGTCTCTATCACAAATAAAGAATTACACATCGAAAGTTTTGTAGGTGTAAAATTATCCTCATTTTTTATTACAGAAATATAAATTAAATTAGAATATTCTAGAAATCTCAGTATTATTGAAAGCTAGGATTGGTAAAATATTACCTACCTCGATCCAAGCAATTTTCAGAGCCTCAACTAAAAAATAATTTGAAGCAGCCAAGATCTGACTTTCTCTCACAAAAACTCATTCCCACTCTCTCTCTCTCTCTCTCTCTCTCTCTCTAGCTAGAAGCCCTTAGGAGAAATGAAATGACATTTTTAGTGGAAATGGATTTTTAAATAAAGAATTCAATCCTAATGCCGACGCCTGCCCCGATGCTCCCTTAAAGAGCCCACATTGCAGCAGCTCCACCCTAGTGTTGCTGTGCTGGTTTACTTCTCAAAATTCCTAAGAGCACTTGCACCAAAGCACCACCAACCCCAGCACAGTGGTGCCCCATGGAGAAAATTTAGGTTTTTTTTTCAAACATGCAAATAGATCTATGGGACTCACTTCAGAATACATGCAGACTCTCACATGCACACAGGACATTCTCAGATACATGCAAAAGAGTTTAAATGCAAAAAATTAATAGATTAACTTGAATCTAATCAGTTCAAAACTAGTTGAACTGTACTCTGCCTTTCTAAGTGTTACAATATCCCTATGACTTAGTACATAGTAGGTTATTTTACAGGAACAAGCCCCATAGTCTTTTCCATTTTAGGGTTTTAATGTAAAACTACTGATGCCTCCTATTTTCTTTTATTTTATCTGTATGTATATTAGATCTTTGTACAAAATTAAGATGTGAAACTCTCTCTATCATAAGAGATGAACTTTAATGTCTTATTCATGAGGAATTTTTTTTTAGGGAAAGGAACCACTTATCCCTCATCATAGTTTTTTAGAGTTTTCACCTCTAATTAATGCAATTTTCTAGCATCCTACTTCATTAGGGTTTATGTTTCCTACAATTAATCCTTATGATGAGACCTAAAATCACAATGTATATTCAAACCAACTCTTCATTGCAACTCTTAAGGCACAAACCCGCACATGGTTCAACTCTCCTTTTAGTAGAATAATTTTTTACTTTTACTAACCTAGCTAGATTTTTTAGAGAAAAATTTATTGCCAATTGCGCGCTATCATCAAGGATTCTTCTATCTTTCTTGGATTTTCTAAAATGAGGGAGAGACCCTTAAGTAATATACTTTCAAAAAATTTATTTTGAAGTGCGTTAAATTTTAGGAGTAATAATATGCTTTGATATTGATCTTATTCATCGAGTAAAAGTGTGAATAACTATTGATGATGCCATTAAGTGCTCACGGAAAACAATATAAATAATCCTCAAATAAATAGAATAATACATAATAAAAATTAATTTGCCTTTACAACAAAAAAAAAAAAAAAAGATCAATGAAGAGATCGTCAAAGATGCATTTCTTACCTAATGTCATCCGAGTCCTTCAAACAACAAATTAAATACATTCATGGATAACACAAATAGAAATCCAAAATATTTAATGCCTCAAGTGGCCAAAGCCAGTAAAATCTAAATAACAAAGAACACTCAATATTATCACTTTCATCGTTCAAGAGGATATTCTACTAAAAAGTATTTTCAACTGAAAGAATATATTGTATGTTTGATTTACTAAGGACAATTGAGTAATTTTATTTTACAAGAATCACATATAAATCACCAACCTTAAAATAGAGGATATTAGCATAGTCATAACAAAAAATTATCTGAATTAATAAATAGAAGTGTCATTACAATTTATTTTTCCTCATATACAAGAAGATTCCATCATCAAAGAAACCCACATAATATGAGCTCCTAATCTAATTAGGATATATATTTTTCATATTATTTCCCCTCATGTAGACATATTTAGAGAGAGAGAGAGAGAGAGAGAGAGAGAGAGAGAGAGAGAATAATCTTTTAGTTTGTGGCGGCATTTTTTTTTTCTTTTGCCGAAAAAGCTTTCTGTTTAAAGCAAATTTTTATAAGAAAAATTTATAGAAAATTAAAAAAAAAATCATCAGAATCAAACATTAATTTTTGGTTGATTATTCTTTGTATATAACAGAAATATATATTCAAAGAAACCTTCCCAAATAAAATATATATCTATAATCTATACATAATAATGATATATTTTATTTTATTAGAGCTTCACATAAAGGATGTTGAAAAGATATTATTCAAAAATTATTTTATAAAAGAATTTTAAAGTTCTATCCTAAAAACAGTTTATTTTTTCCTTAAAACAATATTTTAAGAATATAATTGCTTAATTTTATCAAAATAAAATATAGTAACTTTGCAATTAGTGTTTTTTTTTTTTTTTGGGGTGCTAAAAAGAAAAATCAAATGAGGCTGGACACAACCACGAGGTATAAAATTAATCTGGCACAAGAACCTCATAAGATGGAGGAGAATCTCTAGGAATTAATAAATACCAATTGCGACATGGAATCAATGAAAGTAAATTATTCCTAGCTTGTGGCTATAATTATAGGCTACCCAGTTATAGGAATTATATTCATATTCATTCATATAATTTTTATTGACGCCTACTGACTTGTACTTGATTCCTGGACAGAGTCAAGCTAGCCTGTGGAGAATAAGTTATAAAACCTACAAAATTATTAACAAAAGCATTTTAAATGATCTACATGTTAAAAAATAAACAAAACTATTTATGGATATATATTTAATTATTTAAATAAATAAATCTTACATAAAAATGTAAAATTTTTCATGAATATTCTAATTGTTTGGGACAAACAATGAAAAACTTAAAAGAAAATAAAACCAACTATGTTGCTTAATTATGAGGAATAAATAGTGCATCCAACTGATCACTCCCAATATGTAGAGCTATGATGACACGGAAAAGATCGATTAGCTATGAAACTTCCAACGTGTTCTGCAACCAATTATGAAATTCTATCATTCTCGCGTTAATAAACATAAAATCTGATATTTGCAATTTAAGTCTAAAAGCAAAGGGAAAGTATATATGTTATTCTTCGACTTGGCGTGGATCGCACACCGCCAATTTGATCATGACACAACTTGCATTTTGATTTCCTCAGCAGCTTTCCATAAAGTTCAAACTTTGTCTCTGATTGAGCTTCGAATTAATGCTTGCATACGTGTTATATATGTTAGAACTCATGAGTAACATAAGGCAAGAGAATTCTTTCACTTGAACTTGATTAATTCATTGACAACTAAGCTAAGCAACATATAAATATATAATATTGCTTGAGCTTAGCCCTTTAATTGATTTTTTTTTTTTTTTTTTTTTTTTTTTTTTAATAAAAACCTCGCGGAAGGGGCTTCCGTGTTAATATAAGGGAAAAATTACAGGTCCTTAAAGAGGCCACAAGCTCACTAATGCTCGAAAGAGCTACAAAATTAAAAGTAAAAATAAACCCTAAGAGCTCGTATCCCCTACTAAACAAAATACAATGAAACCTAGGAACATACTACGGTGCTCCAGAAAGAGCACCCAAAAAGATTAAACAAAAGGTCCCTCCAACAGCTCAAAAGTCTCCCAATCAGCCAATCCCAAAAACCTGCACGGCTAAAAACTGCAAAAAGAATTGAAAAACATACCTAGGATAACAGAAAAATAGCAAGTTAAACAAACATAGAGAGCATATCAGCACAGGCCAAATAATGAGGATCCACAAACCAGAGAAAGGAGAACCAGATAAAGAAAGCAGTGACAATTCTCTAAACATGAAACCATAGAAATCACAACCAAAAGCACGGTAAAACCACAAATACCATGCCCAGCGAAGCACCAAAATACACCAAACACCACCCTGCAACCGATAGAGGGAGCCCAGAAGTATCAGGACCTCCACAAGCAACCAACACCCATAATGGCAAACCCTCGCCACACGAAAAAGTAGCAAAATCATAAAATCAAAACAGAACCAGGCAGAGACACCACCAACCAGCCAACCACCCAAAACCAACAGAACATAACACAGGCCACAGAGAACAACAGCCACAGGACCCACAGGATCAGAGCAAAGCCCCAAAGCAAGATAATTAAATCGGCCTCACATAAGGAATATCATTAAACTCAAGATTAATCATGCCATTAAGTAAAGGGGGAATACAAGAGGGATAGACAGCAGTAAAATTGTCCAGCCCACAGCCCCAATTAGCCAACCATAAAGCACAGGAGTTAGCAGTCTGCGTAACCTTAGAAAACGACGCTTTGACATGCAAAAGCAAGCTCTTAATCTCCCTGATATTATAGAAAGAGTCAGTGTTGCAGCAGACCATCTCAGCAGTCAAAAAAGGAGTAGTATTGAAATCCGAATTCACCTCAACAATAACATTAGATAAATTAAGAGATATGCTAAGATTAATACCAAAGAAAATAGCTCTAAGAATAGCAGAGTTGATATCCATATTAGAGGCCGGAGCAGCAAAGCCCCCAATAAATTTACCACTGCAATCACGAATAAGGCCACCACAGCCAATAGCCCCATTAGAATTCACACCCTCCACATTCAATTTATAACTATGCGGCGGAGGTTTTATCCAACAAATAACATCCACCACAGAGGACCTCTCCCAAATGATACCTAATCTAGAACCCATATGAGAGTAATTTTTAAAGTTTTTAACAGAAAGCAGTTTAACAGCCACAAGAGCCACAACTTTATCCTTAACTCTTTGAATGACATTGTGGTGATTCATCCTAACCTTGTTAAAAAGAGAGTTATTCCTTTCCAGCCAAAGAAACCAAAGTATGAAAGAGGGTATAGCATTACGTATATGCCCTTTAGTATCAACAAACCAACACTTAAGAAGCGAATAGAGAGACTGATGAGCATTAAAACTATTTAACTTGAAAAGATCGTCAAAATAAATCCACGTTCTAACAGCCACAGGCCCAGAAACAAAGACATGATGTACACTCTCAATGTGGTAACAGCATTGGCATTTAGAAGCGAGACTAAAGCCTTTTTTAATGATGATATCCTCTGTAGAAATAAATTTATGAAGTAAACGCCACATAAAAACAGAGATAGTAGAGGGAATGTTCTTATTCCAAATGTTAGAATAAATAATACTCATGTTACCTCTCTCCCTAAAGGAGTGCCAAACATTTTTAAGGTGAAAGGCACCATCATGAGAGATGTTGCATAAAATAACATCCTTATCATTATAGTTAGTAGGCACAGTTAAAATACGCTGAGAAACAGAATCAGGAAGGTAGCTAGACAATTTAGTATAATCCCATCCATCATCTTTAAAAAAATAGTTAACTTTAACCAAATCAGAAGAAGAAGTATTCAGAATTGCATCAATAGAATCATTCCCTAACCATTTATCTTGCCAAAAGAAAATGTTACCTTCACCAAGACCCCAAGAAATCAACGCTTCCGCCTCCCACTTAATTTTACAGAGTCTTTTCCACACTTTAGAATCCCCAATTTTAGGATAGCAAGTAGTCGGATGTTGGCCCTTACAATATTTAAACAACATAAACTTAGCCCAAAGATTCTCTTTAGATCGAAGAGTATACCAAAGTTTATAGGAAAAAGCCTTCGCTAGATCAAATAAATTTTTACAACCAAGAGCACCTTCAGAAACAGTACCACAACATTTATCCCAAGCAGACCAAGTAATTTTAGAAGAGGAGGAGGTCCCTTTCCAGAAGAACTTATTAATCAACCTATGAATCCTAGTACAAACAGAGTTAGTAGGGAAGATAGTTTGAAAGGTGTAAACAGGTAACGCACAGAGAACACTTTTAATTAAAGTAATTCTCCCTCCAAAACTAAGGAAGGAAGAATCCCACGAAGACAGTTTATTCTGGATAGAAGAAATCAGATCATCAAACAAAAAGGACTGTTTTCTACCTTTAAATAAGGGAACACCCAAGTACTTCAAAGGCAATTTGGAATGAGTAAAGCCAGAGACAACTTTAAAAGCTTGAATCCTACTATTAGACATCCTTTTAGAGGCAATAAAGCAACATTTTTGTTTACTTAAAGATAAACCACTAGCCATTTCAAAGATATTAAAGAAATCCATAAGTTTATGAACTCTATTGATCGTAGCATTGGAAAAAACAATAAAATCATCAGCAAAGCATAGATGGGATAAATGAAAGCCACCCATCGTTTTAAAGTACATGCCAGGATTCTTTTCAAATAAATTAGAGAGACCCCTGGATAAAAAATCAGCAGCAATAATAAAAAGGGCCGGGGAAATAGGATCTCCCTGCCTTACACCATGAGAAGATTTGAAATAACCATGACTGGAACCATTAAGAATAATAGAAAAATAGACATTCTCAATACAATTCTTAATAAGATTAATGAAAACCAAATCAAAACCAAATTGATTAAGCATAAAGTAAATGAATTTCCAATTAATATTGTCATATGCCTTAGCAATATCAAGTTTCAAAATCACATTACCTCCTCTAACATGAACATCCAAATCCTGACAGAACTCTTGAGCCAAAAGTATATTCTCAGTAATAGACCTGCCTTTCACAAAGCCCATTTGATTAGGAGAGATAATTTTGGGTAAAATACCAGCAAGCCGATTTGAAATAATTTTAGAAATTAATTTATTAAAGAAAGAGCAGAGGCTAATAGGCCTAAAATCATTCCAAGTTTGAATAGCATTATTCTTAGGGATAAGAACCAAAGACGTAGAAGTAAAAAATTTAGGCATTGGGTTCCCCCTAAAAAAATCCAGAACAGCAGCATAAATATCAATATGCAAGAAATCCCAGCATTTTTGAAAGAAGAGAGTCGTAAAACCATCAGGACCAGCAACAGAATCACTATTCATGTTCATCACCGTAAGTTTGACCTCATCTAAAGAAGGGGGGATGGTAAGATAAGCATTGTCCTCCATAGAAAGGATTTTAGGGATAAAAGGGTATTCCATTTCAAGAGGAGGAGAGAAATTTTTATTAAAATGAGATTGAAAATGGTGAATAGCTAAAGTGGCAATCTCATCAGGGTTGTTAGAGAAGGAACCATCATCCCTCCGAATGTTATTAATACTATTCTTGATCCTTTTTTTCCTAGTTAAGGCATGAAAATACTTAGTATTATTATCGCCTTCAACCAAATGCTTAGTAGCAGCTTTTTGTTTCCAGAACACCTCTTCCTGAGCTTGAAGATTATACAAATCCAACTTAGAGTTATTAAGCATGGAAACATTAGCATGAGAAGGGTCCTGCATACAAATATCCTCTAAAGAAGAGACCTTCTTTTCAGCATGTAAAATGTTAGAAAAAAGGTTTTTAAAAACATTACGGTTCCACCAATGAAGCACTTGCTTTAATCTTTTCAGCTTAAACCAAAGCCTACTCATACCCAAAATGGAATTATCAGGATGAAGAGGGGCTCTCCAATTAGCATGAACAACATCTAAGAAAGAATTATTAAGGAGCCACATATTTTGAAATCTAAAGTTTAAAGAGGGAGAAGCAGCTCTATTATTAATGTTAATGAGCAAGGGAGAGTGATCAGATAAAGTTCTACTAAGGTGATGAACACTAGTGGTATTAACAGCATTAATCCAAAGCTCATTAAAAAGCACCCGATCAAGTCTTTGCCATAAGTGACCTCTATTCCAAGTAAAACTATTACCCGCAAAACCAATATCAGACAAAGTACAAGAAGAAATCATATTATTGAAATCAGCCATTGAACGATAGGAAGGAACAGAACCACCTATTCTTTCAGACGGGACAGTGATAGTATTAAAATCCCCACCAACCATCCAAGGAAGCAGACAAAAGTTGTGAAAATTTATAAGCTGTTCCCATAAATTCTTCCTACCATAAAGGGATGAAGCAGCATAAACAAATGAAGCATAAAACTGAAAATTATAAGCTTCAATTTTACAATGCAAAACTTGGGTAAAGTCACCAATAACGTCAAGTTTAATAGAAATTTTCCAAAATACCCAAATTTTATTAGAAACATTAGCAATAGCATGCTGAAAACCCAAAAATTTAGAGGTATTAAGCAATCTAGAACAAGGAATAAGAGGTTCAAGAAGAACTAAAATAGAAATATTATGGACACGACATAAGTTTTTAACACGAATCCTAGAGGAAGGACAACCAATGCCCCTAATATTCCATATAATAGTACTAAGCATAAAAAACAGATTAATGGGGAGTAATAGCACGAGAGTTTCTAGCATTAGACCGCGGAGGTTGCAGGAAGATTTGCTTAGGTTTTCTCCCTTTTTTTCTTTGGATTTTGATAAAGCTAGCATCATTATCATCCTTAGTAAAGCAGGTAGCAGACATGTTTAATTCATCATTATCCGTTAAAGCATCACTATAATAATTAGGAGAGGAATGAATATTACCATCATTAGCAAGCCTGTCATCCTCCCAAAATTCGCTAACCACTCTAACCGGCACATTAACCCAATTAGGAGAAGGAACAGCTTGAACAGTGGAGACAAAATCTCCATCTTCTAAATCCATATCCCTTCCTTTACCTACTAGACCTGCCAAATGCTCATTAACAGAAGTACCATTCACGGCATCCTGGACAATTAAAGATTCAGTAATCATAACATCAGTAGTAAGGGAAGTGTTGCAATTAAGATTATTAGAGCTAATGAAATCATCCTTTTTAGAAGCATTATCCAAACATTTATCACTCCCATAAATATCAACATTTAAAATACCACCCTCCTTGGAATTAAGAACAGAAACATTTGGTTCAATCGGAACAGATTCCGTCAGAATCGGATTTTCAGCAATAGAAGTAGGGATTTCCCCCAACGATTGATTTGCGGGATTCAAGGGCTCTGTGGCATCCAACTCATTAGCAGGTTTTGGAGGGTTTTTTTCATTCCGTAAGTGAGGATATTTACGAAAACATTCAGTAGCAAGATGACCATGCATTTTGCAAAAAGAGCAAAAGACAGGGAAGTTTTCCATTTCAATTTTTTGGAAATAGCCTTTTGTTTCAGAACCAATCCAGATTTCGGAGGGGTATTTTTTTGAAACATCTAATTCCACCAAAACTCTCGCTACAGAAGGCCTTGAGACAGATGCAGTAGCCTGATCAGTTTGCAACGGAGTACCGAAAATAGAAGCTATTCCGAAAAGGATTTGATGGTTAAAAAAATGCAATCGTAAGTTAGGAAAAGAAATCCAAACCGGAGCTATGGGTGATTCTTCCTTCACATCAAAATCCGGAGTCCATTTCAATAAGCGCATTTGGCATCCTTGGATGTAATACGACCTCCGCACAAACATCCGACTATAGTCCATATCATTAACCAGTTGAATAGCCACATGTTTTTGGTCAAGCAACCCCACATGGAAAGTACCTGAAAGCTTAAGATTCACAAAAAATTTTCTAATGACATCCAGATTTGGCCTCCTCAAAACAAATTTACCCACAAGAGTAAGAGCAAAAGGAGCAGCAAGTTGTTCAACCACGGAATCATCAAAGAATAGGGCAGGACACCCCTTAAAAGATGAGCGAACGAAGGAAATATTTGGCGAAACGGAGGAGGAACCAGCTAAGGCATCCTTGAAAGATCGAGATTTCCCCTCCATAGTGGAGGAAACCGGGATCGATGACGACGGAGTCGTCATCGCCCCGAGCAGACGATCTAGAAGGAAACCCTAACAAAGAGGATAAGGTCAAAAAATCAAACCAGAAAACCAGGGAAGTGGACGCCAGGAGGGCCGGAACGCACGAGCACCGCAAAACCCTAAAATCGCCGTCAAGAGCTCCAGAGCGCAGGCAAAATTATTGCTCGCAAATCCCAGAGAAATTTTTATTAAAATGAGATTGAAAATGGTGAAGATCATTGTATAAATCTTTAGGGTTGATAAAGATCATTGTATTAATAGCATAGAGTTGAGCAATCCCGGCTCTAAAAAGTTGGTAGATCATTCATCGATCTTCATGAAAGATGAGTGTTTTATGCTAGCTGTGAGAGCCTCATTGATTGGGTGCACAATATCATGTATGTACGTGTTCACCACAACTCTGAAAAAACACCTTAGAATATGTTTTATAATTAGGATTATACATGCATGTATATATATATATAGCTTATAAAGTTACTATATATGTTATCATCACATTATAAAAAAATTTTATAGAAGCTGGATAATTATGAGATGAACAATTGAATCAAATCGATTATATAGATTTGATGCTTGACATTAAAAAAATCTCTAGCTAGCTCACATCACAATTGTGATTAGAATCTCAACTTTGTTAAATTCATATCCTAAATTCCAAAGAAAGGGATGATGGGGAATATCCCACGCTTGCTGTGACATATGCATGTGCAGCAACCCTCCTAATCCAAAAATTCCCAACTTTATTTATGATATCCCTTGATGAGTTCCAACAATGCCGCCACCTTAGTTTGGCCTCTTAGTTCTTATTTGTTGTAAAGAAAATGATCCTGCTTGTTTGTCTTTGAATTATTGATTGCTTAATTGTTAAGCCTTGCTAAAAGTGAACATAAATTACATTTAATTGACTAAAGCAGCAGTCATTAATTTGTTGGGGTGTGACAAATAATGCTTCAACAAGTGAGCATGACACGGTGGAGGGACCACTAACATTTCATGGATTCCTACTCATTGGGAACCAAAATAATATGTATAGAAAGTAGTGGCTAATGACTGGTATATATAAATTCTTAAATTTAGATATTTTCATGAGCTAATTAATTTTGTTTAGGGTAAAATGGTGTTCATTTATTATTCAGTTACCAGAGAAAAAGTAAGAGATTTCACTTTTCATAAACTGTGCTATGCAATTGGTTTTTGTTAACCAAAAATTGCGAACCATTTGATTAAATCTGAATTATTCTCTTAAATGAATCAATTATAGAGGACTCTATTTTTCTTTGATAGAGAATGATGAGTCAAATCAAGTAATAAATGTGATTCAAATAGATAGAATGAGATTTTTATGAGAATCATAGAGTACTTGAAGAAAATGTGGATTTTTTTATGGATAATTACATATACATAATACTTAATAATCATGTGTGATACTTATCAACTGAACCTATAATGATATTATCATTGAAAACTAGAAAAAGTTGTTTGGGCATTACTATGACTTGCCCGCTACTAATAATCATAATGCTGATTATGCCATTGGTAAGCCATTAATAGTCCAAAAATGCTATTAAAAACAAAAGGATTGTATGCCTCTCATTCTTTCTTCTTGTAAAGCCATTTCTTGATTTTTTTTTTCCCTCTCTTATCGTACAAGGGATAGATCCGTCTGTTTGATCCAAATTTGTTTGTGGGCGATGCCTGACCCAAATAATATAATTAGTAAGCTAAAGAGGGGAGCATAGTGAGGGAATCAATAAGTATGGAGATTAGATGAGGGTCTAAATGAACTTAGTGAATAATAAAAATGGCATGAAGTCCAAAATATACCTCATAACCTCTTATTTATATGGCTAAGAGGGTCATAAGAAAGCCTACAACTAGAAAAAAATAAAAAAAAGATATATTATAGAACAAGTATATTCTAAAAAAGACATGTGGGCTACACTAAAATATTCGCATATGGCTCGCTATCATTGTTGCCCCTAATGTGATTTGAGGAGGCTCCTAGCAAGTACTTGGGTGAGTCCTTGGGGTTAGTGCCTTTGGAGAAACTTCAGAAGTAAATGTCTAAGGTGAGTCTATGAAAGAAATTATTTTGGGTGAGTGATGAGTCTCTTGGAAAAACATGGCTATGAGTAAGAGATGAATATAATCAAAGGAGACAAACTATAGACGCCATTAGTGTGTGCTTTCTATAGCTTAGACTAGGATATCTATGGAAGGCGAATTACTTTACCTGAGGAAAACTACTAATAGAAGCAAATTATCACAGGTGAGTGTTCTTTAATCTGAGAGTATTCTCAAGATATAATTAACTATAAAGATTTGTCTTTATGAGAAACTTGTACCTCATAATAAAATAAAAACTATCTTACCCACATTATGAAGGAAAAAAATCTCTAGAAATATATAGTTTTCTCAATAGTTCATTTTTATTTTTGAATTCACTGTTAAATATCATTTCTATCTTTCAAGATAGCATGCTATTCTTTATACCATATTTTTCACAAAATAAAATTAAATATGTAGTGTATTTTACCCACATGAGCCAATAAATTTAATTACTTTGTTTAATTATGAGTGGTTTGACCCTTTGCTTATTTGTTGAAAATGGGCGTGCATAAAAAATTTAACATGATTGAGATTCAATATACAACTAAACATTCAAAGGTTGATCCTTTTATTTTAGCATAACAAGCAACACAAGTTTATTATGCATCATATCTAGGTAGATTAAGCCATTGGGAAGGATGGAGCAAAAATATTCTATAGATGCTGATTTTTTAGAAGATGATATGACACAAATAGAACTCATAGTTAATAATGATCCAATTTAAAGGTGAAAAGATTCATGAAAATGCTATTAGTATTGTATCTATAAATAAGAATGAGACAAAAGATAACAATACTAAAGAAGTTGAAGAAGAAGAATTTTTTGATGACATAGATGCAAGTAAAAATGAATTAGGTGAATATGAAATAAAATGATATGTATTATTGTAATTATTCAATATTTGAAAAAGGCATATATGAAATATTTGGGTCAAATATTATACACATGAAATATTTGGACATAATATTGTACAAATGAAATATTTAAAAAATAAATTAGGCCTGATATTGTATTCATGAAATATTTGAGAGATATAACAACCTGATACTTTACACATGAAGTACTTGATGTTATATGGGTCTAAGAGGAAATTGATATAATGCATTTTATTTTTGTTATCTTTATATTATAATTTGACACATGAATTTTTATTTATATATTGATGTTAGACTTCATATAGCAAAATAGTCGATATGTTAAAAGTATTGTATTTAATATTATTGTTATAAGCATTATTATAAAAAGTTTCTATAATTATGCTTTATAATTTCTGGCATATGGATAGAATAACATGTTTATTTATCATCTTTCTAGTATATATTCAAAACTTAAGTGATTTTGGGTAACCTATTAAGCAATTGGTGCTCATTTCTTCTTTATCTAAATCTATAAATTTTAGGATAAGAAGGGGAAAGAACTCATTGAGTATATTTATAAAGAGGTGACCTATTTATATTCATGTTTTTTATTAAGCAATTGGTAACCTATTTATAGGCATGTCTTTTATTAGTTTGATATTTTTGCAATCATGATAATATTATTTGATGATGGATGGAGATAGGCGTACTAAGATTGTTTTAAATATATATTTTTTATTATATAGCCATGTGATATTAACAAAAAATATTTTGATGATTTTGTTTACTTTATTTTAATGATTTTGGCGGCTCTATGTTATTATTATATATGAAAAAAAATTCCTATCAAATAGATATTGGGATTCTCCACTGCACATTCAATATGATGTGATATGCTGATATAAAGGTTGTGTCATTTTGAGTTGTGACAGGATAATATGAGAGGGATTTGTGGGTTGAAGATGCCAAGCTATGATTGTCCAACTGTCAAAATAAGAGTTGGGATTACGGACATAGGGAGGGACAGAGGTTGATATTGTGATTAGTGCAGTGGAGAGGTTTTGATTGATGAGGTTCTAGGTCTTGTAGGGTGGGTTGGGTTTCGGAAGACATTCTTCTTGGATAGGTGTTTGTGCCGTTGAGGAATCCAACGAAATTATTTGCTATGAAGATTTTGTGATTTGTAACTTTTATATGAGGTAGTTATTTACAGTCAGTTGGGTGTGAACAATGCTTTCAATGTTGGCTATGAGGAACTTTAGAGGGGAGGGAACGGTTACCTTGTATGGTGAGGGTGTTTCGATTGTCAATGAGGGGGAGGAGGAAGAGAATATAGAGAATATGGCACATCCATTAAGGCACTATGTAGAAAAGAAAAGATAATCATACTATAGAAGGGTTAACTCTCTTTATACAGCTAAGGTGAGGCTTAAATGATTTGATCATAGTTAATGGTGGACGTGAGAGATTGTGCAAACTATTTAGCTCGGATAGTGGTGGTGTTGTTATCAGAACTGGTACCTGCGACATTTAACTACTGTAGAGGCGCTATTACTTTGCACCTATGCCTAGCTAGATCCACACAACTAATGTTTGATTTAAAAATTTAAATTTTCAAGTTAATCAACATAAAAATACTCGCTATAAATTACTCAAAAGTAGAATAATGAACTGAGTCAATTAATTTTTATTTATTAAGATAATTATTTTTGATATATCACCAAAAAATTATCTTGATCGGGCACGAATCTCGAGGAAAAACTCAAGTTGGAAACGTCAAAAATTAATTCGGAGATCATTTAAACTCCGATTTCAGCAAGCTTATAGCCGAACTGAGCGTCTCGGAAATACGAATCCAACGACACCAAATTCGACTCAATCCGAGCCCAAATGAGTCCAAATCAAGTACCCGAAGCGCTGTTGGAAGCATCGAACAGCAATTTGAGTTACCAAACGGTCTCCGATTTTGACGAGCTTATAGTCGAATCAAGCGGCTCGACGAGACGAATCCAACGAGCCCAAGATCGCAGAATTCTAATACCACTAAGACCTTAAAATGCTCAATAAACGGTTCACGATCAAGGGATTCAATATCAGCCGTTCATCCGGATCACTCCTTATTTGCCCCTGATCCCTCATCTATTTACGAGCTATGCCACTCCAGAAAAACTATAAATAGCCCCACATTTCTCTTAAGAGAGGCCCCAAGCCAAGAGGAGAAGAAGAGAAGAGAAGTCTAGGAGGGAATAGCTCCTCCTCGACCACCGCCGGAACACCGCCGGAACACCACCGGAGCATCGCCAGAGCACCACCGGGTGCCCGAGGGACGCCGAAGCTCTGCCCGACGCCGGAGCAACATCGGAATTTTGCCCGACGCCGGAATTCTACCCGACGCCCGAGTGACGTCGGAATTCTTTCCAAGTGACGCCGGAATTCTGTCGGACACCCGAGTGACGTCGGAACTCTGCTTGGCCTTCTAACTGATACTCATTGTAATCTGATCGTCCTGAATTTAAAGGACGAATCAGCCTCGTGTATTTCAAACAACACTAGTGGAACTCTTTCAACTGGGCGTGGCCCCGTGGTTTTTTCCCTTTCCAGGGTTTTCCATGTAAAAATTCTGGTGTTACTATTTCAATTCTGTTTGTGTGTTGGATATACGTATAACGCTGAGACGGAAAATTAAAATCTATCGCCGCGTATATTTGAGTCCGCAACAGTTTGGCGCCGTCTGTGGGAAACACTATCCCACACTCCTAAATATTATTTTCATGGCCAATAGGCGTAGCAGTCGCCTCATAGGAGCCTCCTGCTCCCACTCTCATCAATCCAGAAACCAGTCTATAAATCATGGACATCAAGTTTCTGCCTCCTTTTTTCCTGGGGGGCAACACATTGCTGGAGAAGGTACCTCAGGGCCTTCTTTGGAGGAGCGAATCCAAAATATGGAAGAATCTCAAAACGAGATCTTACAACTCCTGCGAGAGACTCGACAATCGGCACTAGCACCACAGGAGGAGGTTCTTCTCCCTCGAGATCCGCCACGGGTAGAAGCTGTTCAACTCGAACATCTTCAAGCAGAAAATCCTCTTCCTCCGCCAAGGAGACATCCGCAGTCACATCAAGATAATGAACTGGCTGATACAGCGAGTTCTACCCATCCTTCGCACACAGGTCGGCAACCTCGTATTCCTTTGGACCTCCCCGAAGAGTTAGCCCGACCACACGTTGCTGAGCTCCCTCGCAATGCCCTTCGCCATGAACTACGACAATTGGTCCGAGAAGAGTTCCCTGCAAGAGGCATAAGGCAACCCCTTCGTCAGTGGGAATTGCAGGAGTCGTCACCCCTGACAGAAGCTATTCTTCAACACCCTATTCCGGCAGGATTTAAACTACCAAGCATTGATTCCTACGACGGGACATCTGACCCATACGAACACATCGATCATTACAGAACTATCATGCATATTCAGCGAGCATCTGATGCACTCCTCTGCCAGGTTTTTCCTGCTACCCTTAAAGGACAAGCTCGAACGTGGTTCTATTCACTTCCAGCCGGAACGATCCCTACATTCGTCAAATTGGCCAAAGTGTTCGTTGAACAATTCATTGCCAATCGAAGAATTGTTAAGGATTCTTCTCACCTTTCCGGGATCCGTCAAAAAGAAGGAGAATAGTTAAAGGAGTATTTCAGCGGTTTTCCACCGAGGCGCGACAGATTCCAGGAGTAGATCCAGAATTGCTTAGAGGAGTCTTTCTTGGAGGTCTTCGTCCTGGCCCCTTCTATTCGGCACTTATGTGAGACACTGTTCATTCATATGCCGATCTTGTCCATCGTGTGGAGGCACAAATATCAGCGGATGAAACTATTAATGCCCACAGGAAGCAATTTGAGCAAACAATTGGAAAGCGTAAGAACGCCCCTACAATAGAGGACTCATTTTCACAACGAAAGAAAAATTCATCTCCTAAACCCCCAGTACCACAACGCGAGTTCCAACATGAAAAAGAGTATACGCCTCTCAATGCAACTCGAACCAACATACTAATGGCCATTCGAGATAAAGAAAATATCAAGTGACCTAATTCTTTGAAGCCGAATGTTGGAAACCAGGAGCAATATTGCTATTTCCACCGTAGTCGTGGACACACTACTGAAGCCTACAAGCAACTCAAGGATGAGATCGAGAGGTTGATCCAACAAGGATATCTCCGACAATTCATCCAAAACCCACCTGCTCGAGATGAAACTAGTCCAACTGGGGGGCAAAATCAACAACAACAAAGACAACAGTTGAATAATATTCAAATAGTTGGCGAGATTGAATGACCACGCACTTTGTGTAGTTGTATTAGTAATACTACTTGTCGTGTTAAATAGGGTGTCACTTTGATATCCCTAATGTTTTCTTCAAAGTTAAGCATTGTGTTGTCCTTGTACGTATATCTTATATATTGATTACAGTGTAACTTGTATATCCCTAAGTCACACTAGGGATCTATTGTATTGTCTTACAGTAATATAATGTGTTGTTCGTCTAGTTCTGATATTATTTCTTTCTTTAAAAAGAATACAAATGACAATAAAAAATTACTGACAAATATAATCTCTTTATCCATGATCTGAGAAATACGCAGTCTTTATTGCATCTCAATCACTAGAAGATCAATCCCAAGGGGATTCGATCCGGCCTCTTCCATACAGGTTAACGTCGTCGAGCAAAGGCTCCGACATACAACCTCAGAAAGGTTTCACATCCTTGGTGGATTCTCTCGACCTCTTCCATACAGGTTAACGTCGTCGAGCAAGGGCTCCGACATACAACCTCGAAAAGGTCTCACATCCTTAGTGGATTCTCTCGACCTCTTCCATACAGGTTAACATCGTCGAGCAAAGGCTCCGACATACAACCTCGGATAGGTCATATATTCTTGATGGATTCTCTGGACATCTCCCACAGAGATTTTTGGCGGGTAAAAAGTCTTCGAAAAAGCATATTACGCAATATACCAACTCATATTTCAAAGATGCAAAAGCAAGTTTTCAACTTCATATAAATATTATTGAAGTTATATTGCGAAAGATTGTACATATAGTTCGCCTTTGCAAGAATTTAAAAGCAAAAGGTACACTGGTGACATTCATACAAGCTAGTATCATCAAGCAACAAGCAACTTTAACACAGTAAAATATCCTTTGTGGATTTAAGTGACTTCTCCCTTACTGCACGCAAGCATCTCCTACAACTGTTCCTTCAAAGAAAGGACATAACTGGATCATCATCAGACCTCCACTCAGTTGACAGTGTTAGTGTATTGCCAGAATATTAGCATATCACACTACTTCGGTCCCTTGATTCAGTAATATCTGATGTCGACATACTTCAGTTTGGATATATATTGCCTTAGCAAAATGACATTTGTCATCATCAGCCCTTCGCCTGATGTTTATTGGTGGCTCTTTACTTCATATCAGCCATCATCGGCTTCTCGTTCAACTGCTGGTAGCAGCACCCTTGAACTCTCTCAATCTGCTCCCCACTTGGTCAGACTTCTGCCCGTCGTCGGATGTTTGTCGGGCTTCTACCCGACACCAAATTTCTACCCGTCGTGGGACTTCTCCCCGCCAACGAATTTTCGTCGGAGTTCTACCCGACGCCGTACTTCTTCCCGACGTCTGACTTCCGACCATCTTCAGACTCCCTCCGACTAACATCTCACCTCCACATGATCTCTTAAAGAAGAGAAATTCTAACTCCCATTCCGCTTCCCTTCCTAAAAAGGGGAAGCGGTTAACTTCTGCACAAAGAGAGGGGCGCCGAGTCGAGTGGGGAAAGTCACCTACTCAAAAACAGCGGAAGGCCTCAAAATGCCAGAAGCTAAAGGGGAGAAGAGAGGAATACGCTAACTTCTGCGCAAAGAGAGAGGCGCTGAGTCGAGTGGGGAAAGTCACCTACTCAAAAACGGCGGAAGGCCTCAAAATGCCAGAAGCTAGAGGGGAGAAGAGAGGAATACGCTAACTTCTGCGCAAAGAGAGGGGCGCCGAGTCGAGTGGGGAAAGTCACCTACTCAAAAATGGCGGAAGGCCTCAAAATGCCAGAAGCTAGAGGGGAGAATAGAGGAATACTCTAACTTCTGTGCAAAGAAAGGGGCGCCGAGTCGAGTAGGGAAAGTCACCTACTCAAAAACAGCGGAATGCCTCAAAATGCCAGAAGCTAGAGGGAGAAGAGAAGAGAAAGAAAGGGGCTTTTTGTCCCCTACCCCAAGGGGGGTATTTATAGGATGAAAAGGGGAGAAAAAGAGAGGGAAATATTAAAGAAAGAGGGGGAAAACGTTTGAATATTGGAGGGAGAAGGCTTCTAGAAGGATTTTGAAATTTTCCTGAATTTTTTAGAATTTTTTCGGAATTTTTTGGGCCAAAAAACGACCATTTACGAATTTTATATATAAAAAAAAATTTAATTCGTGGGCCCCACCCAAAAAAAAAAGTTAGGGGGGGGGGGGGCAACTGCCGCGCGCCCCTTGCCCCCGCGCCCGCGCGGGCGCGGCCGACGGCGGCTGCCGGTTCGGCCGCCTATGCGTTACCGGGCTCCGATTTTGTGCCCGGACGGTCCAAATTCGACGTTTTTGGGGTCCCCGGACACGTTTTTCGACGTTCCGGACTCAATTTTGACACTTTCGGAGCTCAACAAGGCCTCTACAATCGAGTTTGAGGAAAATTATATCTTTTTGAACACAATTTTTTGCGATTCGGCCATTGTAAAATGTCGGAACAAGTATTTTCGGACTCCTGGAGCTTCGACGTCCAAAAATAGGGGGGCAACTGATATATCACCAAAAAATTATCTTGATCGGGCATGAATCTCGAGGAAAAACTCAAGTTGGAAACTTCAAAAATTAATTCGGAGACCATTTAAACTCCGATTTCAGCAAGCTTATAGTCGAACTGAGCGTCTCGGAAATACGAATCCAACGACACTAAATTCGACTCAATCCGAGCCCAAATGAGTCCAAATCAAGTACCCGAAGCGCTGTTGGAAGCATCGAACAGCAATTTGAGTTACCAGACGGTCTCCGATTTTGATGAGCTTATATTCGAATCGAGTGCTCGACGAGACGAATCCAACGAGCCCAAGATCGTAGAATTCTAATACCACTAAGACCTTAAAATGCTCAATAAACGGTTCACAATCAAGGGATTCAATATCAGCCGTTCATCCGGATCACTCCTTATTTGCCCCTGATCCCTCATCTATTTACGGGCTATGCCACTCCAGAAAAACTATAAATAGCCCCCCATTTCTCTTAAGAGAGGCCCCAAGCCAAGAGGAGAAGAAGAGAAGAGAAGTCTAGGAGGGAATAGCTCCTCCTCGACCACCGCCGGAACACCGCCAGAACTCCGTCGGAACACCACCGGAGCATCGCCAGAGCACCACCGGGTGCCCGAGGGATGCCGGAGCTCTGCCCGACGCCGAAGCAACATCGGAATTCTGCCCGACGCTTGAATTCTACCCGACGCCCGAGTGACGCCGGAATTCTTTCCAAGTGACGCCGGAATTCTGCTGGACACCCGAGTGACGTCGGAACTCTGCTTGGCCTTGTAACTGATACTCATTGTAATCTGATTGTCCTGAATTTAAAGGATGAATCAGCCTCGTGTATTTCAAACAACACTAGTGGAACTCTTTCAACTGGGCGTGGCCCCGTGGTTTTTTCCCTTTCCAGGGTTTTCCACGTAAAAATTCTGGTGTTACTATTTCAATTCTGTTTGTGTGCTGGATATACGTATAATGCTGAGACGAAAAATTAAAATCTATCGCCGCGTCTATTTGAGTCCGCAACAATTTTAAAATTTCATAGGTGCAATTTTATAAATCATCATGAAGAACGGGCCAGGTACTATTGTTCTGAGTTAGGAAACAAATAATTTGACCCAGTCTACAATCACAAAATTTGATTGGTGGCTGCAATCTTCTATCCGAAAAGCTAAAAAAGTCAATGGTAGTTGACTCGATTTTTTCTTTTATTTTGACCAAGGCAATAATATTTATTATTTAAAAGGTTCTCAATGTGTGGCCATACATATAAGAGAATTTATATATATATATATATATATATATATATATATATATATATATTATGTTCTGGAATATTCGCGGTGGTGGAGAGATATAAAGTTTTACGTCTTAGCTGCACGCATACAGATAAAAGATTAGGAGTGTAACATTCATAAAAGACATCAGAGTTTTTGACGTGAAAATCCTTGAAAAGGGGGAAAAACCAGAGGGCCTTGCTCAGTTTAAATTAATCAACTAGTATTTGCAGTCGATTACAAATGAAGCTCTTTCTTGGGGGCAAGTCCTTGGCCTGATGTAGCAAATATACATCATATAAATTGCATTACATGGTGGGAGTTAGAAGAATCAGTATTGGCATGTTTATTTGGTCAGCAGGACCATAGTCGGTGGGCGACAGAGGTCGGAAAGACCGTAGTCGGGTGACGGTGGTCAGAAGGACCATAGTCGGCAGGCGACAAAGGTCGGAATAATTGTAGTCGGGGGGGCGAAGGAGGTCGAAAAGACCGTAGTCTGGCGACGGAGGTCAAAAGGACCATGGTTAGCGTGCGACGGAGGTTGGAAGTACAGTAGTCTGACGATGGAGGTCCGAAGGACCTTAGTTAGTGGGAGATGGAAATTGGAAAGACTGTATTTAGTGATATAGGTCAGAGGGACTGTAGTCGGCGTGTGACGGAGGTCGGAAAGACCATATCTAGCGACAGAAATAGGAGAAACCGAAGTCGACAGGTGACAGAGGCCAGAAAGATCGTAGTTTGGCGACAAAGGTAGGAAGGACAGTAGTCGGCGGGCGATGGAGGTCGAAAAGATCGTTATCTGGTGATGGAGGTCGGAGGGACTGTAGTCGGCCGGCGACGAAGGTCAGAAATATCGTAGTCTGGCGAAAGAGGTCGGAAGGACCGTAGTCGACTAACGACGGAGGTCGAAAAGATTTTTATCTAACAACGAAGGTCGAAAGAATCATAGTAGTCTGGCAACTGAGGTCAGAAAGACTGTTGTCTGCCAACGGAGGTCGGAAAGGCTGTTATTTGGCAACGGAGGTCAGAAGAACCGTAGTTGGTGAGCCACTGAGGTTGGAAAAGGCTGTAGTCTGGCGACAAAGGTTGGAATGACTGTAGTCGGTGGGCGACTAAGGTCGGAAAGACTTTAGTCTGGCGATAGAGATCTGAAGGACCGTAGTCAGTCGGAAAGATTGTAGTCTAGCGAAAGAGGTCGGAAGCATCGTAATTAGCGGGCGACTGAGGTCAGAAAGACTGTAGTCTGGCGACAGATGTTGGAAGGACCATAGTTGGCCGGCAGCAGAGGTCGGAAGGAAGTTCGACTTTAATTGGTGGCCGAATGTAAGTCCAACAATAATTGATAGCCTAGCGAAAGTTCGGTGATGGTTGGTGGCGGGGCATAAATCTGGCAATAGTTGGTGGACGGGTGAGAGTCCGGTGACAATCGGTGGTCGGGAATAAGTCAAGTGACAGTCAGTGGCCGGGCGGTGGTCAAGGAGGAGCTTGGTGGCAAGAGAGATCTCAAATGTCTCTTGTTTCTCCTCCTTATTCCTCTTCCTTCCTCGCTTCCCCCCATGCTTCCTTGTTTGGTCCCTCTTTTTGTGAAGAATGATGGGCATATTTATATTTTTTTGGAATGTCACGACTAGTACAAAGAGAGAAGATTAAGGGCATGTTGGGAGTATTTTGAATGGACGGCCGATATCGACTCCCTTGATTATGGATTATTAATCAAGTACTTGAGTGCCTTAATTATGTCAGAATTCAATGATCTTCATCTCGTTGAGCCGCACTATTTGACTATAAGCATGCCATGTTTAGAAATCGTTTGGTAATCCCAATTATGGTTTGAACCTTTCAAAGATGCTTTGAATCTTTGATTTGGACCCATTTGGGCTCGTATTGGGTTGAATTTGGTGTCGTTGGATTTGTCTTTTCGAGACGTTCAGTTCGACTATAATTTTGCTGAAGTTAGAGTTCGGATGGTCCTGAATTTAATTTTATGATTTTTTGTCTTGAGATTTGTGCCCGAACAAGATAAATTTTTGATGATATATCAATATATATCCTCCATAAATATTTTTATACTATTACTATTGCTGTATTTCTTATTCTGGTTGTTAATTAACTTGGATGCATGCACTGATTTGAAGTATCAAAGCAATTCAGCAAGTAAAGGGCCATAACCTCGAGAGAGATTCTTATAAATCACAACTACCGCAAGTAGTAAGGAACTAAGTTCCTTTCAATCAAGTGAACAACTTTGATAAATTCACTCACACAGTAGATGTTCTATTGGATGCATTACGTTGCATAATAATATCTTTTAGAATATAGAATGAAGATTATTCCGCCAAAATATTAAGACAACTTCTCTAAGAAAAAAACATTTTTTTTCAAAATAATGACATAATTATTTTAGAAAATTAACAAAAAAAAATAATCGCTATAATAAGAGAATCGAAACACGTAGAGCCTAAGCTGACAATTGGCTTAATGCTCGTAGCATGATGAGGTCATGATATTCTTGTCAATGGCAACAAGCACCAAACGTTAAAGTAAGATTTAGCATCGAGGAATTCCTTTATTTCTTCGAATCAGGAATTTCTTATTTGTTTAGCATTTCAACATTAAGGGAAATTCTAGTGGTTATGAGTGGGCATATGCCTCTTCTCTGTTCAGTAAGCTTACTTATTATTCGCGCATGATAGCAATGCTGATTACGATCACACGATTGAAACGATTAAAAATTTATAAAACTACTTAGAAAATGCTACAAGCTAGATCAAGTTGCATGGAACTGGCTTGGTCTATGTTGGCAAAGTCACAAAGTCAAGTCACACATTGGACTTGGACACGACCAAAAATCTTGCATGACTTCATGAGGCCCTTAAAACAACTCCAAACAAGCTGCCCGCTAAAGCTTGTTGGAATGAGATCGGGTTTTTTAGAACTAGAAAAGGCTAAAGAAAAACAGAAAATATGGATGAGGCTAGTTAGGCTAAGAAGATGATGAGAGAAGATGAAATAGGCTACACATTTTATTTGTCATTTTGCTTGATACAAGCTCAAAGATATAACCACTATTTATACTAGCCGTACACCATTAGAATTGTGACGATACATTTTAATCTAATAATTACAAATAACTCTCTAGATAACTTTTCTATTTCCTATCATAAAGGATATTAAATGCTATTCTACTCTTTTCTAGAATAGGATTTTAACACTTTCTGCAGAACATTATTCTCGAATATGACATTCTTTTAGACAACAAAAGCCCAAATAAAAAATAGTCCAAAATTAAGTTTAACATACAACAAAAGCAAACTCTTAAGGCAAACTATTTTAAAGATGTCTCCTACTCCATTTTTTAGAACATGTGAATTAATAATCTACATATAAGGGCAACAACCCAGTTGACCCCGGAACAACATTTATCCTTTTTAACTAAGCCTAATTCAATCAAATCTTCTCATGTGTTTGGACCAATTTTCACTAGATAATTACAAATCCAGCAGTTAAGTTCTATATTCCGTTCTTTTTCTTTCAGCAATCTTGCTTTGCTCATCCGTATTCTCTAAGTATCTCAAAATAACTAGTTTTTATTTTTCTCTAACTCACAATTGTTGAAGCCCACAAAGTGAATACCGAAGTATTCATCACTTATAGCTATGCATACGAACAACAGAGAAAGATAACAGGGAGAAACCATGCTTCATTATATTCTACCTCATTGAATACAGATGTGTATTTATATCTATAGAATTTTAAGTATAAAGACTGCAATTGTTAACGCACCAGTACACGTCACCTTTCGGTTATTGTTCTTTCTTGCTTAGCTTCTTGTATGGCTGCCTATATATATTCATCTCCTTGTAACATTCAGATAACAATAATATTTCTCTCATTCCCTGCTATGCTCTATCTCCATTCCTCTGTCCGCATCCTCTCTCTGATCAAGAACTCTGTTATCGTATAAGAGATCAATCGCCTCACAGCATCTATCTGATCCCTATGGCCGAATAAGATTTTGCTGTTTCTCGAAGGACGATGTCGAACATCTCCGACTCCCTCACCAAATTCCAATCTTAACACCGCTCATGACGTATGGTCCACACTCGAATGTCGTCTTCAACCCACCAACCAAACCCGGGTCATACAGCTCAAGAACGAACTCCATCAAATTTTGATGAAAGATCGTACGATGCAATAATATCTTGATCAAATCAAGATTCTCGTCGACAACATTGCCGTTGCAGGCTCCACAGTTGACACCGAAGACATTGTACTCTACATTCTCAATAGCCTTCCTACAATTTACAACCCCTTCAAGACAGCCATAAGAACATCTCTTCACCCAATTAGTCTCGATGTTCTCTACTCTTTCCTATGTAGTGAAGAAATCAATCTTCATCACGAACACATCAAAGAAACTCAAAACTCGGACGCGATTGCTCTTCTTTCCAATCGCACATACACCATCAGCAGAAGGTCCAATCGGTCTCGTGGGCGTGGCACTAATCAAAGATCCCAATCTTCTGCAGCATCACCAACGCCGGCAAGAACCTCATCCAACAGACCTAGTTGCCAAATATGCGGCAAAACGGGTCACTCGGCGCTAAACTGTTGGCACCGATGCAATCTGAACTACGCCCCACCCACAAATCCTCGAGCCCTAACGGTTCAACAACAACACTCATCTACCACCGACTGGATCCTCGACTCCGGTGCGTCATCACACCTCACCGCCAACGCATCAAATCTCCAACAAACCACACCTTACAACGGGCTTGATTCAGTCTCTATTGCCAACGGCAGCACTTTACCAATCCACAACTTGGGACAAGGCATTCTACCCTTACCCAACTCTCTCCGTAAGCTTCGCATAAGTAACATTCTTCACATTCCATCTCTTTCTCACAAACTTTTATCAGTTTCCAAACTAACATCTGACAACAATGTTTCAGTTTGTTTTAATCCTAATGATTTTGTTATAAATGATCTCCAGGCCAATCAACAACTTCTCCGAGGTCACAAACACAATGGACTATACCAAATCAAAATTCCTTCCAGCCATAACCATTCTGCTCTCAAGGCATCCAGACCTTCAAACTCTTTGTGGCACCTAGGTTGGGCCACCCGAATTCTCGTGTTCTGCACAACTTAGTCAAATTCATTCTAGATATTTCCAATTGCTCACCTTCTTTAGATGCTTGTGTCTCTTGCAATGTTTCCAAAAGTCACAAATTGTCATTTCCCATTAGTAAATCTACCTGTAATAAGCCATTTCAACTCGTCCATTCGGACGTTTGGGGACCGGCACCACAATCCTCAATGAATGGATTCAGATACTACGTGATATTTATAGAGGACTACTCACATTTTTCATGGTTATATTTACTGCAATCTAAAAATGAAACTTTAGCTAAGTTCCAACAGTTTCACGATCTCATTAAAAATAAATTCAATAACAATGTTCAGATCTTTAGATCCAACTGCGGAGGTGAATTCACCAGCACGGCTTTAAGAAATGACCTTCTCCAAAACGGTATAACTCACCAAGTTAGCTTCCCTCATACACCCGAGCAAAACGGGACTGCCGAACGCAAGCATTGTCATCTCCTCGATCTAACTCGCACTCTTCTCCACGCAGCTCATCTTCCACATCACTTCTGGGCCGAAGATCTATCCACAGCCAACTACCTTATCAATCGTCTACCATCCTCCGCCATTCTCAATCACACCCCATATTTCCATCTACACGGTCATCCAGCCTCTTATACTCATCTCCGCACATTCGGCTGCTTGTGCTTTCCTTGGATAAAACCTTACGCACAAAACAAATTATCCTCTCGTTCACAAAAATGTGTCTTTCTAGGTTACTCCACACAGCACAAAGGCTATCGCTGTCTCAACACTCAAACCAATCGAATCTACATCTCTCGTCACGTGGTCTTCTATGAGCATCAATTTCCTTATCAAACACCTCAATCAAATCAGTCCTCTCCAAAGCACACCATGCCTTCCTCTCCTCTTCTGCTAATTCCCACTTCCAAAATCACCTCTACTGCCTCGCCGCACGTAACTAAGCCCACCAATATCCCGTCTGTCTCCCACACCACTTCCCCACACTCCACAGCCTCTGTTCCCACTAGTCCTATCCATCCCACGGAATCCCAACCCAGCTGAAGACACCCCATGCAAATAAGATTACGTTTGGGCATATCCAAACCCAAACAGATATTTGACTTATCGGTTGTCCCGACTGCTGATCAAATACCAACTTCTTACACTCAGGCTTCCAAATTCGAACACTGGCGTGCCACAATGTCCTCTGAATACCTCGCTTTACAAAAACAAGGAACTTGGTCTCTCGTGCCGCCTCCGGTGAACAAACCCATCCTCGGTTGCAAATGGACCAAGAAAAAGCTACATCCGAATAGATAAGTTGCTAGATACAAGGCCCGTCTCGTCGCTCAAGGCTGCTCTTAGGAATTCGGTGTTAACTACATCGAAACTTTCAGTCCTGTCACCAAAATGGTCACCATTCGCATTCTTCTCACGGTCGCTCTACACCATTACTGGCCAGTAACCCAGCTTGACGTATCCAATGCGTTTCTCCAAGACGATCTTCCCGACGAGGTCTACATGAAACAACCCATCGGCTTTGAGGACTCTCACTATCCGCAACATGTTTGCAAGCTCCACAAATCTATCTACGATTTAAAACAGTCCCCCCGGCAATGGTTTCACAAATTTACCACCTTTCTTCAAACTCTCAGGTTCACATTCAGTAAAGCCAATCCCTCTCTCCTTCTTTTCAACCAACACGACATTCAGTTGTTCGTTCTCATCTACGTTGATGACATACTCATCACCGAAAACAACCCCACAAAAATATAATTCACATTGCAACAACTACAGTCCCAGTTCAGCCTGAAATAGCTCGGCGAAGTCTCCCTCTTCCTCGGCATCCAGATGATCAAAACTTCAAACGGTTACTTCTTAAATCAACACCACTATGCCAGTGAGCTACTTTTTCATGCAGGTTTTTCAGATTGCAAACCTTCCTTGAAACCCACGGGCACTAAACCCAGCTGCCAACAAGCCGATCAGCCCTACTCCGATCCTACACTATTCCACAAGCTCGCCAGATCGCTTCAATATCTTTCAATCACGCGTCCGGATATCGCGTTCGCCACCAACTCAATCTGTCAACACATGCATCATCCCCGCAACTGCGACTACCAAGCACTCAAGCGTTTGCTGCGGTACATCAAAGGCACCATCGACTTTGGACTCCCAATCAAGACAGGCGAACTGCACCTCCGCAGCTACACCGACGCCGACTGGGCCGCAGACTCAACAGACCGAAAATCCATCTCATGATTCTGCACTTTCCTCGGTCCCAATCTTGCCTCCTGGTCCGTTAAAGAAGCAAGCGACCGTCGCCAAATCATCAACAGAAGCTGAATACCGATCCCTATTCTCCGCCACTTCAGAAATTCTGTGGATCCGACGTCTCGTGGACGAATTTCACATACCTCAGACAACTCCCATAACAATCTTCTGTGACAACACGTCCGCCATCGCACTCGCCAACAACCCCGTCTTCCACGCTCCCACTAAACACATCGAAATCGACTATCACTTCATCAGTGGACACATCAAACAAGGAGCCATCAACATCGCTCATATCAGCTTAGTCGATCAGATCGCCGATATTCTCACCAAGCCTCTCTCTACAAACCAGCTCACCAACCTCAGGTCCAAATTAACCATTCAATTACAGAATGATTAATTTGAGGGGGGCTGTTAATGCACCAGTACACGTCACCTTTCGGTTATTGTACTTTCTTGCTTAGCTTCTTGTATGGCTGCCTATATATATTCATCTCCTTGTAACATTCAGATAACAATAATATTTCTCTCATTCCCTGCTGTGCTCTATCTCTATTCCTCTGTCTGCATCCTCTCTCTGCGCAAGAACTTTGTTAGTAATGCCCACGTTGGTTACATAAAGCTGAAAAGGTAGAATAATGTAATGTAGTGGCAACAAATTCTGGCCAAGGAGAAGAGGACATCAGCTATAGGTAATTATTCTAGTTTGTGTTGTAATGGAGATGAAGTATTGTTATCAACAATTTGTGGTTAAGGCATTACAATGCTGCGCAATAAATAATTGTTTTCTATATAAAATATTCTTTAATTAGATAATACGTTTCCTACATCATTTCCATAATAGCTACTTATTTGTATCTGACCTTCTGAACTGTTTTGGATTAATATATATATTTACATTTCCACCCTTGGAAATAAAATGCTAGTCTTAGGAGATGATTACAAATTTTTATAAAGTTGATTGTCAAGTTATTGGGGGGAAGTTTTTTAGTTACTCTTGTTGTAGAAACTAGCTTTTCATCACATAAATTTTTGAAAAGTAGTGAGAAAGCTGTAAGTTATGTGTGGAATCATATTGTGTGGATCAATCAAGTTGTACTATTGACTCAAACCTCAATTCTATCGGTTGAGCTCATTGATAGGTTGCAAGTGTCCTCCCCCTATTTTGGATATATATATATATATATATATATATATATATATATATATATATATATATATATATATATATATATATATATATATATATATGTTTTTCATACAACCGTACAATGTTGCGGTACTATATACCCGAGCGCTACATAGTCTAGTTAGAGACAGACAGAGAGCGGAGTGTTGCGGTGCTCCAAACCCGGGCGCTGCATTGTTATTAGTTAGACTGGAGACAGAGAGTGGAGTGTCACGGCGCTCCAAACCTAGCGGGTGGCACTACGAGTCGAGTTGAGCAATTTTCTTTCTCATTTTTTATGTTTAACTTGAAGGGTTGCATCCCTCAGTGTTAATGAAGTGTATCTCTTTTAATTATGTGAGTAGAACGGTGCAATATTGAAGGGAGACAAGGGGAGATAAAGAGCGAGAGAGAGAGAGAGAGAGAGAGAGAGAGAGAGAGAGAGAGAGAGAGAGATCTATACTATTTCTCTCAAAATTTCATAGTGAACTTCTTGGTGTAGTGTGACTCATGGTTTTTTTCCAGTTTTGTGTTTTTCCATGTTAAATCTTACTGTTCTTTCTTTTTCGCGGCATTTTCTCTTTCTTGTTTGTGTTTGCCACGTGCTTTTACTTCCCCAATAAAAACAACAAAAATACAATAAGTAACAAAAAAGCAATAACCAAGCGAAATTACAATTGCTATCTAAAAAGCAAAGCAGCAAAAAAAGCTATCCCAAATAGACCCAAGTCTTATTTTTACAAACCAATTTGTTGATATTAATTTATACAGCTTATCATCCTAAATCAATCAAGTGTGGGTGATTAATATATATAGTTGTTAGTTGGAGTTCCACACATGCTTTTTTTTTAAATGTTTTGAATAAAAAGAAGAATTAGAAAATGCATAATTTAGAAATTAGAATGAAAGTAATGTATTGATCATCAACAACTGCATATGCTGTAAAGCTTCACAGCTTACTTGATAGTTTGTAATATGGAGCATTGGTTCATTTGTTTTCCTTTTTTCTGTACTCATTTATTTAATAACCTTCTTCAGCATCCATTTCGCTCGACTTGCTGCTTTGAATTATTTTTTATTTCTTTGAAGCCACTCTCGAATGCCCTTCTCTGATTCTGAGAGTAAATCCTCACTTTTACCCTTTGAAGAGCCTTCGACGAACTCAAAGTAATCCTTGTAGTTTCGATTGTAATAGTCATCCAGCCTCTGAAAGCCAGCACAAAAAATATTAAGCAATAAAGCAGAACTGAAAAGCATTTCTCTGTCTGAAACAAAAGTAATTCATCATTGGTTCAAAGCTAACCTCTTTGTCATACTTTGCCTTGTTCTCTCTTGACCTCTTCTGATACTCTGACAATTGATAAAACTCACATATCTATGTTAGTTAAAAACAAACAATTACGTATATGCATAATACAGGGTATATGTTGGGAATTAAAAAAGATATAATTCAAATCTTTGAGAGTGCAAATAGAATAGAAGAAACATCAAAGCACAGAACATATAAATTTTTTTTTTCATTAAATTAAAGGCTACGTCATATTGCTGTCACTATAGATTTTGATATGTGATATGAACGTGAGATTAGTCGGTTGTGATAAGCAGCTGTTCTTATTCCTTTCTACATCAAGAACAGCAATCATACTCTGCAGATTATTCTCAAACTCTCATCTTTAACAACCAATTCATCTCTAACCACTGGATTGTAACTGTCTGTGCTGGCAATACAGAAATTCTCTCCCTTACCTGTATATGTTTTAGGATCCTGCACTGTACGAAGCATAAAGATGCAAGCAATGATGTACTTTCTCTAGCTTTCTCTTTATTTCAATTTCTGTATCTTCCCTTTCTCTCAGATTATCTAACGATGCAGTTCCTCGCTTCTTCATTTTATCAGAGAATAAGCTTGATAACCTCACTATGGACGATTCTGTAATGTAATGGGAGACGCCTCCATTCCTCTACCACTAAAATTCTTGATGTCAAATCTCAAACGCATAGCACACATTCAGCTCACAAGTGAAATTATTCAATCTAGAGACTTTAGATCCTCAAAATGTTCACCGCAAATGACTTTGAAAGGTTTCTCAATGGACCAACCACCTGTCCGCTAAAGCAGGTGAAATCTCTTCAAACTCTGAACACAATACCTAACAACTACTTGAGCAAACTCTTGTTGGTGCCCATTTACTCCATTATCAATGCATCCACTTTACCTGATATTCTGAATCACAATTTGAGACCTGAAAAATCCTAGAAAAATGTCTACGGCCAATGAATCGATCAAGAGTCATCCAACTAAAAAACGACATCACAATATTTCCATAAGAACCCAACATTGACATAATACTTAACTACTTATAATCCATCAAATCCCTGATTGATAATATTGCAAAACAGGATCACATATAGGCGCCACTGGAGACATTATATTCTACATCTAAATAGACTACTCCCCTCATGGCAAGCCTTCAAAACAAAAATACTCTGATAAGTTTAGATGATCTTTACTCATTGCTCGGCAGTGGGGATCGGCAGTGGGGATATTAATATAACCAATGAGTAGGCTAAGGAGTTACCCACAACAGAACCATCTCTTGCTCTATCTGCCACCAGAGGCCATGTCTTTTACTCTGAAAGAGGGCACGATCAAAGTATTTCCTTTCCCGATCGGGAAGCCACCACAATTCCAAGAGGAGGCTGCCCCTCTTCTCATCTATCATGTCAAATCGATGAAAAACAAGTATGCATGGTTATAACCTACCAGTGCCACTAGAATCTCTAATACAACTCACCGTAAACCACCACGCCTTTTGCTGCTCTCTTCACTCAGCCACAGTCTATAACCAATGATTGTGTTAGTTTCGTGTAGAATCTGATTGCATCGATCAATTGGGTTGTACTGCTGCCTTGGACATCAATTCAATCTGTCGAGCTCACCGGAGATTGCAGGGGGTCCTCCGCTGCTTGGGTTTAGATGTTTTGCATAAGAAAAAACTTTCCCATACAACCGTACAACATTGTGGCGCTGTGTACCTAAACGTTGCAATGTTATATAGTTTGCTTGGAGATAGACAAAGAGTGGAGCGCTGCGGAACTCCAAACCCCGGCCCTTAGGTGCTTTAGACCCCAACACTACAGTGCTATCAGGAAGACAGAAGATAGAGAGTTGAGCGCAGTGGCACTCCAAACCTGAGGTCACAGCACTGTGAAATAGGCTGATAGTTGTCTTACTCGTTTTCATGAAGGGTTGTATCCCTTGGTGGTTTAATTGTATATCTCTTTGTTAGTTCTAGTAATAGAACATTACAAGGGTGAAGAGAGACAAAGAGAGAGTGAGAGAGAAAAGAGATATGCACTATTTATCCTAAATTTTCTTAGTGAATTTCTTGGTGTGGTGTAGCTCCATAGTTTTTTTCCTGTTTTGAGTTTTTTCCACGTTAATCATGATGTTCTTTTTTTTGTTGCATTTTTTTCATTCTTGTTTGTTTTGCTGCGTGGTTTTGCTTCCCCAACATTTGGTATCAGAGCTACGTTCTTCAATTTGAGTAGGAGTAATGACTGATGAAACAAGATACAAGATTGATAATAATTCGAGCTTTGCATTATGGAAGATGCAAATTAAAGATTTGCTATACCATAAGAAGTTGAATTTATTGTTGGATGGAATCACCAAGAAGCTAGATTCAATGACTATGGAGGAGTGGGAGATTCTTGATTGGACAACTCTATGTTTGATTCGACTTCACTTTCCTCATATGTTGCCTTCAACATTATAAATGAGAAGACCATAATCGATCTCAGAGTTGCACTGACTAAAATGTATGAGAAACTGTTAGCCTCAAGCAGAGTGTTCTTGATGAATAAATTCAATACGAGGATGTTAGACATTACTTAAATGACAGAGCACCTGAATAATTTGAATACTGTGATGAGTCAATTTTCTTCAGTTAGCATCAAGTGTAATGATAAGGTGAGAGCGTTACTGTTGTTATCTTTATTGCCAGATAACTAAGATGGGCTGGTTAATGCTATTAGGAACTTTTCAGAAAGTTTAAAGTTGAACTTTGAGGACATTTTGGGGTTAATGCTTAATGAAGAGGATCGTAGGAAGGTGAATGGTAAATCTTCAAATTCTGCTCTTAATTGTTGAAGCCAGACGAAGGGGTTTAGATAGAAATCCTAGTAGAAGGAGATCTAAATCAAGGAGATGAAAGTCTACTTCAGGCAGAGTAAAAGTTGTGTGCTAGAACTATGAAAAGAATGGTCACTTGAAGAAAGACTGTATTATTCCAAAGAAGGCTAGTGGTGCACCTGAATAATTTATAAATGTATATGTAGAAGAATTTCAAAGTGATTGTCTGATTTTATCTCTGCATAATTTTGAATCTTGGGTTATATATTTAAGTTCTTCATTTCATGCAAGTTCTAACAAGGAGGTGTTCAAGAGCTACACAGAAAGTGATCTGGGCAAAGTGTATATGGGAGACAATAAGCCCTGCAGTATTGTAGGACGAGAAGATGTTGATATCTGAATGCCAGATGGGTCAACTTTGAGACCCAAGGATGTTAGGCATGTTCTTTGTTTGAAAAGTAATTTAATTTCTATGAACTCAAATTATGTGGCAGCATTCACAAGAGATGCATGGAAAGGTCACAAAATAGGTTATAGTTATAGCTCATAGAAGTATTGAAGGCACATTACATATTATCAATAAAAGATAAGATTTTACTGGAATAGTTGATTCGGATGTTGATAGAAGTCTATGGCATCATAGGCTTGGCCATATGAATAAGAAATATATATATATATATATATACACTTCTTACTAGAGGAAAGCTTTTTGGTTTAAGATCTATAAATCAATATTTTTGTGAAGATTGTGTATATGACAAGCAGCAGATGGTGAGTTTCTAAAAGACCGGTTCAAAGGTGAAGTCCAAGAAGTTGGAGTTAGCCAATACTGATGTATGGGATTCTTGTTCAGTTGCTTCTATAGGAGGGTGTTTGTCTTTTATCACTTTTATTGATGATCATAACAGAAAAGTATGTGTATACTTCTTAAAACACGAGTTAGATGTATTTGATATTTTCAAGAAGTGGAAGGTCATGATTGAGAATAAAATAGATTTAAAGCTCAAGTGTCTCAAATTAGATAATGATAGTAAGTATCATGACAAGAAGTTGAAGTATTATGCTTTGAATGTGATCAGACATAAGTTCATTGTTCCAAGAACAACATAGCAGAATGGTGTTTGTAGAGCGCATGAATAGAACTATTACTGAGCATGCGAGGAGCATAAGGCTACATGATGGTCCACCCAAATAGTTTTAGGCAAAGACAAAGAATATTACTATTCATCTGATCAATCATGAACCATCAGCTCATCTAAATGAGAGGTTACCTAAGGAAGCCTGGAGTGGCAATGAGGTAAATTTATCTCACCTCAAGTTTTTTGTTGTTCATCCTATATTCATGTTCTAGAATATAGGAGGAAGCTTGATCCAAAATCTATCATGTGTACATTCATTGGATATGACTCAAATGAATTTGGCTATAAATTTTGAGATTATCATAATAACAAATTCATCAAGAGCAGGGATGTCATATTCAACAAAAATGAAATATACAATAATAGAAATAAGACTCTTGAAGATTTTTCAAATATGTTGAGATAGAGGATAATGATGATGATTAAGAAGATAAATATAGAAGGTATATTCAAGCTAAAGAAGCATAGAGAGTTTTTTTAAACACCTACTACTGAAGTTAGGAGGTCTAGCAGAATCTCAAAATTAGTACAAAATTATTATCCTTCCTTATACTATCTATTGTTGACAGATAGTGGTGAACTAGAGTGTTATGATGAGACTATTCAAGTTGATAATTCAAAAAAGTGGAATCAAGCCATGGATGATGAGATGCATTCACTTAAGTTGAATTAGACTTGGAGTTGACAGAGCTAGAAAGCACTATAGAATAAGTGGATTATAGGCTGTAAAAAGAACCTGATGGTAGTAGCCACTACAAGGCCAGACCTATAGTAAAAGTTTTTAGCAAAGGGCAGGAGTGGACTACACTGAAAATTTCTCTCTAGTGGTGAACATGACATAGTTAAAGTTATGCTAAGCATAGTAGCAATAAAGGATTTACATCTAGAGTAAATGGATGTAAAGACAGAATTTCTTTATGGTGATCTTGAAGAAGAGTTGTACATGGTTCAACCTCAAGCATATGTTATCACAGGTAAAGAAGAACTGGTGTAGGCTCAAAAAGAGCCTATATGGTCTAAAGCAAGCACCAAGACAGTGATATCGGAGATTTGACAGGTTTATGTCAGATAATGTGCATACGAAATGCTAGGCAAATCATTGTTGTTTCTTCATATATTTTGATAATTGTTATACCATACTACTTCTATATATTAATGAAATGATGATTGTAGTATAAGATATGGAGAAGATAAGACGTTTGAAGGAGCCATTATCAAAGGAGATTGAAATGAATGATTTGGGTCCAACAAAGAAAATTCTCAGTATCAGAATCAACAAAGATAGAAGTGCAGGTATACTGTAATTGTCTCAATCTAGGAGTGTCAATTTATGACAACTCAAAAATTTGACCCAAACTCAACCTGGAAAATCCGATTTCTGGTCAACCCATTTAACAAACGGGTCGGGTTTGAATTTTGATTTTCAACCCTTTTAAAAAATTGGGTCGGGTCTTGGTCAACCCACTAACCCGAAAATGACTGGCTATATCCTGTCGCACTTCCTGCTCCATTGTTCACGCAATCCTGCTAGGTAGATGGACCCTCGTAAGCACCGCATGTCCAGCTCACGCCCGCACCGCGTCCTGCCCGCTACCTGCACTGCATCGCACAGCTCGCGCTCAACCTGTGCTCGCCTCGCCCCTGCGCCCAGCATCCCGCTCTACGTTAGTGCAGCTCATGCTCGACCCACACTCGTGTTGGTCAACTGTATCAAGTCGGGTCAACTGTGTCAGGTCGGGTCAACCTGAGTTTAGGGCGGCAGGTCAGGTCCGGGTTCAAATTTCTGACCCATTTGTGCAATCGGGTTAGGATTGAGTTGGATCAATTGAGAGCGGGTCCGTTTCTAGTTAGACCCAAATCTGACCCAAAAACTCATTTTGACACCCCAATCTCAAGCTGAGTATGTAGACAAGGTGCTATAGAGATTCAATATGAGTGATGCAAAGTCAGTTTGCACTCCCTTGAGTAGTCATTTTCAGCTATCTAAGGAACAATCGCCTGCATTTTAAGCAGAGAAAGAACATATGGAGAGGACTCCGTATACTTCAGCAGTTGGAAGTTTGATGTATGTTATGATATATACGAGACCAGATAGCATATGCAGCGGGAGTGATCAGCAGATTTATGAGTAACCCAAGAAAATCACATTGGGAGGAAGTTAAGTGGATTCTCAAGTACTTGAGATGATCAGTTGACAAAATTCTTTACTTTGGAGATATAGGGATTGATCTACAGGAGTATGTAGATTTTAATCTTGATGGTAGGAGTATAATTGGTTATATCTTCACTTTGGAAAAGACTGCATTGAGTTGGGTTTTCAAGTTATAGAAGATTATTGCACTTTTAACCATAAAAGCTGAGTATATTACTATCACTGAGGTTAGCAAGGACATGATATAGTTGCAAAGTTTCACAGCTGAACTTGATAATGAGCATAGGAATTAGAAATTGTATAGTGACAACATGAGTGCTATTCATCTAGCCAAGCCATACCAGGATGAAGTACATCCAGCTTCAGTATCATCTCATCATATCAGTTTTGGAAGATGATCAATTATCTTTGGAAAAGATTCACATGACCAAGGATCCTACAGACATGCTAACGAAGATAATGACAGTTGATAAACTAAAGCTATGTGTAGCTTCGGTTGGTCTTCATGAAAGATGAGAGCAGGGGTGAGCCATAATACATGTATTATGATTAGTTTAACAGATTAGGAGAAGGGTTGATCGCAATCAATTTCCAATTGAGAGATTATGTTAATTTTATATGGAATATGATTGTGTCAATCAATCAGGTTGTACTGCCGCTTGGACCTCAATTCTATTGGTTAGGCTCGCCGGAGGGTTGTACAGGGTCCTCCCTTGCTTGGGTTCGAGTGTTTTGCACCAAATTTTTTTTTCTCGTGCAACGGTACAACCCTATGGCGCTATGCATCCGAGCGCTACAGCGTTATATAGTTTGCTTAGAGATAGTCAGAGATAGACAGAGAGTGGAGTATTGAGGCACTCCAAATCCTGACAATGCGGCGCTTTAGACCCCAGTGTTGTGATGGTATCATGTAGGCAGGATACAGAGAGTTAAGTGTCACGGTGCTCCTTAAACCTGTCATCACGATTCTGCTAGATAGGCTAGCCATTTTCTTACTCATTTTCCATGAAGGGTTATGTCCCTTAATAGTTGAATTGTGTATCCCTTTGTTAGTTCTAGTAATAAAATGGTGCAAGGGTGAAGAGAGATAAGGAGAGAGTGAGAGAGAAGAGAGATCTATACTATTTCTTCCAAATTTTCTTACTGAATTTCTTGGTGTGGTGTGACTCCATGATTTTTCACGGTTTCGGATTTTTTCCACATTAGATCCTGGTGTTCTTTTTTTTTTTCCACTGCATTTTTCTTTCTTGTTTGTTTTGATGTGTGGTTTTAATTCCCCAATAGATTGGTACTTAGATAGCAGTGAAACCACTAACCTGACCATCGAACTTAATAGTCTTCAACAAACGAAGTCATACCATGGAACATAAGAGGTCTTTGTGGGGAATGGCACATATCTTCACACTCCTAATAGTGGCCAATGCATATTATCCACTCCAAATCCGAACAGTAAGCTTCTTCTTTGCAATCTTTTACTTGTCCCTGCACTCTCTCATAATATTCTCTCTAACAACAAACTCACATATGACAATAAAGGAGTTGTTTCTTTTCATGTCGTCAGATACACCATCAGGGACAATTTGATCAATCAATTCATTCTCAAGGGTCGAAGCCATAATGGACTCCACCCAGTTTCTTTCCACTAGTTTTCCTCTTCCCCATCAGCCCTTATAACACGATCACCTTCAATACAACTTTGGCACAATTATCTCTATCACCCCCATAATTTAGTCCTCTAAACTCTTGCTGCAAAAAAATAAATATTTGTGTATCTCTTTTAGCTCAGTTTTCCACAATTCATGAATTATGGGAATACCAAAAATAACTCCGAACTTTTCAAAATATTCATATTGATTTATAGGGATCTTCCCCAGTTATCTCTTTTCAAGGATATAAATACTATGTTTTTTTTTATGAATTGTCTCGCTTTGTTTGGGCCTTTTCCTATGCATAGTAAAGGTGAAATAACACAAAAGTTTATCCAATTCACTCCAATGATTGAAACTCAGTTCAACACTCACATTAAAACCCTCCACTCAAATGGAAAAGGTGAATACGCCAATGACACCCTAAATAATTTTTCTAACTAACTGAGAAATTCTTCACCAATTTAGCTCACCTACACATCAAAATAAAATAGAACTGCTAGCTCAAACACCATCATCTCATTGAAACAACCCAAACTCAACTTCAAGAAGCTTATTCACCGCTTCAAGAAGCTCATTCACCACATTACTTCTTGTTAATAGCTCTTCTCACACCTACTAATCTTTTTAAAAATCTATCTGCTTAAACCACAAAAAATGAAGTCGCCCTTCCAACTTCTATATAAAAGGTCCACTTATTCTCCTCTCAAGGTGTGAGGGTGCTTGTGTTTTGCATGGCTCCAACCACATACCTTAAATACACAATCTCCATACTCTACCCCATGCATTTTCATCAATTACTGCTCTTCACACAAAGAATATCATTGCTATAATCTAACTATGGGTAGAACTATTTTACCTCTCCATGTCATTTTTAATTAGCAAATCCCGTCGGCTCAACCATCCATAACATCTCTAGAACAAACCCCCTCTCCCTCACACTAGAGTTGAAGTCCCTAGGTGAGGGCAACGTACTACCCATCAGCCGCAGGAAACGTCCGGGCTTGTGGTCCATCTCCTCCACCATCGTCCCTCCTTTCTCCTAGCTGCCAGCCACCCTCTCTCTTCCTCCTAACCACCGGCCCAACACCCACCTTCCCTCCTCCTAGCCGCCGACCCAAAGCCTTCCCCTTCCTCCTAACTGCCGGCCTTCACCTCTCCTGCCTCCCAGCCACCTACCCAAAGCCCCTCCACTCTCCTAGCTGCCGGCCACAAGGGCCTCTACCCTCCTCATAGCTGCCGGTCCAAACCTAAACCCTAATCCCCTCCTAGCCGTCGGCCACATCTCCCCTCCTTTGCCTCCAAATTTCAAATCCCTAATTAATTACTTTCCATATGTGATGCATCTTAAATTAAGAAGGTTTTAATTTCAAATTTTAATTCAATTCGAATTTGAAATTCCTTCCTAGAATAAGAGAAGTTATATTAGGGAAGCCCTCCAATCAAGGCCTTTTAAATTCATTCTTTCTCCATTTAGATTGGCTTTGATTGGAAATCTATCTCAATCCCTTAATTCTCCCCCACATCCCCTCCCCACTCCCATAGCCGTCGGCCCCCTCTCTCTCTCCCTCTTTCCCTCTTTGCTCCCTCCAATTAATTCTCCCTCCCATCAATCCCTCCCAAATTAATTTCAGATTTTCTACTTACTGGAATTAATTTCAGATTTGTAATTGTTGTTTCCCCTACCATACATCCACAAAATCTAAAATTATATGTTATGCTTCCTCCTTCCTTTGAATGGCTGATCCGGAAATTGATCACGGCTTCGTATTCGACGATCAAGGATTAATCGACATTCTTCGATCTCTGTTCTTCGACATCGATCTTGAGAATGACAACTCCATCGAAGAATACGTGGAACAATTCCTCTTCTCCCTTACAACCGCTATTGATCAACGACAACCTTCCATTCAGTGAAAACTCTCTTCCGAATCCTGACAAAGGTGAACTTTCTCCCGAATCTTATTTCTTCCAAGTCTTTCTCAAGTGTGGCATCATTATGATTATGCAAGCTTTCTCCGCCTAACCAATTATTAAGAGTGTGAGTGAGGGATCTAAATAGTGACTATTCTAAATGTTAATTAAGGAATTTCTTTCGAAAGCCCCACATTAAGCAAAATCTGATTTGATTGTTTATTTTATGCTCTAAATCTTTATCATGTAAATTATTGATTGAACCAAATTATTGCTTTATTGTTTTCATTCATCATTTAAACCGTTGGAAGTGACTAATTGCTTTTGCTCTTTCAAAAGCGCATAATTTCAAAGGTAAAACATCAATAAACACATTTAGTCTTACATCATCTGGTATCAGAGCATGGTTGCATTTAGGTGCCTATCAGGATTTCTTTCTTACATGTTTAGCATCTAAATCGCATCCTGCACGCATTAAAAGTTACTTGTATGTTATCATATTATTTTCTTTCACATCTGCATAGTTCTGAGTCACCCTTAGATATAGGATGGACCCAGAACAAATTCATAGGACTTTAGATCTGTTGGTAGGACAAATGAACACAATTAGCCAACAACTTAGGAAAAATCAAGCCGACATAGCTGAACTCCGTCGCCACACGACTGAATGGTTTGATACACTAGATCACGTCAGGAATCACCCTATACCTTACACACCTTCTAAACCTCCTTCTATGTATAGGGACGACACCTAACCGGATGAAGGACACCCCCGTGCCCCTTATCGAGCTCCCCAGTACTATCATAACCTTAATAACGATCATGATACACCTCTGTTGAAAAACATTAAGGTCGATGCCCCAACCTTTGATAGTACTCTCGATCCCCAGCTCTTTCTAAACTGGATCAAGGGCATGGATAATTTTTTTAAATGGTATAACATTTTTTAGGCTAGAAAAGTTAGATTCGCTGAAATGAAACTCACTGGTCGAGCTAGTCAATATTGGGCTAACCTAAAAAGCCTTAGGGAATCCCACAACAAATATCCCATAACTGATTGGCCTTCAATGAAAAGCGAGCTCAAACAAAAGTATTTGTCTCCCTCGTACTTCCCTAGGCTCCTGGATAGGTGGAATAGGTTGACCCAGGGCAATAAACTGGTAAAGGAATATATTGCAGCCTTGGACGACTACCTAATTCGCTGCAAGGGGGAGACCTCTACTACCCCCACTCAAATTCTGTCCATGTTCCGTACCGGGCTGTGCGAGGACCTGTGCAACAAACTATTTGCCTGTAGCATCACTACTCTTGAAAATGCGTACAGCCTAGTCTTAGACCTTGAGGAGACCCGTCCCCAGCACCCTAGTCGACACCAAGATTCTAGACCCTCCTACAGACCATCCAGTGGATCGGCCCCTCACCATTCCATTTCCCGGCCGACTCCAGGTAACACTAACCGACCACCTTTTGGTCCTTCTACACCCCGTTCTGACTTTAGGGGCAAGCCTCCAACCCCTGATACTCATAGGTCCCACCTAGGGACCAAGTGCTTTCGATGCCAGGGGCATGGGCATATCTCTTCTCAGTATTCTAGTCCTTATAAAGTCACCATTATTGAGGAGATCACTGAAGATGAGCTTGAGCCTGAGGCTGACCAGATTCACCAAGTTGAAGATGATGGTGAATTCTTCGAGGAGGACGATGACACTACTGTCGTTCACTGTATACAGAAAGTAGACACCTCTCCCATCTGTGTGGTGAGATATGCACTGTCACAACCTATTGCCATTGATGATTGGCATAGGACTTCAATCTTTCACACCTACACCAAAATTAAAGATAAAAACTGTAAAGTCATAGTGGATAGTGGCAGTTGCATCAATGCCATCTCCTCCAACATGGTGTCTAGGCTTAGTCTGCCTGCCATTCCTCACCCTAAATCCTACAAGATAGCTTGGGTCAATGACACTGCCTTAGAGGTGAAGGAACGAAGCCTCATACCCATCTCCTTTGCTGCATATAAGGAGAATATGTGGTGTAATGTTTTGGTGATGGATTTTGGACAAATCATCCTAGGGCATCCCTGACCCTTTGATAATGATGTCCACATCTATGGGCGTTTAAACACCTGCGTATTTGAACATGCGAGTAAAAAGATCAAACTTTTGTCAACGCAGCCAAGGGTTAAGGACGATCCTAGACCTAATCCAGTCAAGCCCAAGAAGGGGTTGAACCTTGTGATAGCCAAGGTCCTGGATTCTGAAATAGCCCTTGGCGCACCCCTGTACGCCTTGGTTGGCTGTGAGACTTCCATTGAGTCTGATGAGCCTGTTCCTCAGGAGGTCCAACCCATACTGAGTGACATTGCTAATGTCTTCCCTGATGATCTCCCTGATCAACTTCCTCCATTAAAAGACATCCATCAAACTATTGATCTTATCCCCGGTGCCTCACTTCCCAACCTACCCCACTATTGCATAAACCTCACGGAACATGCTGAGCTTAAAAAGTAGGTGAATGAGTTACTGCAACGAGGCTACATCAAGGAAAGTCTCAGCCCTTGTGTTGTACCAGCTCTTCTTACACCGAAGAAGGATGGTACTTAGAGAATGTGCATTGAGAGCCGTGCCATCAATAAAATAACTGTTAAATATCATTTTTTTATCCCGAGGTTAGACGATATGCTTGACATGATGACAAGAGCCACTCTTTTCTCCAAGATTGACCTCAAGAGTGGATACCATCAGATCCAAATCTGACTCGGTGATGAGTGGAAGACTACCTTTAAGACCAAAGATGGTCTGTACGAGTGGATGGTCATGCCTTTCAGGTTGAGTAATGCCCCAAGTACTTTCATAAGAGTCATGACCCAAGTGCTGCACCCTTTCATGGGAAAGTTTGTCGTTGTCTACTTTGACGACATCCTTATCTATAGTCAATCTGTGAGTCAGCACTTAGACCACTTGAGGCAGGTCTGTGAAGCCTTAAGGAAGGAGCAGCTTTACACTAACCCTAAGAAATGAACTTTCCTTATTAACCGAGTAGTTTTTCTGGACTTTATTGTGTCTGCCTAAGGGGTCTTTGCAGACTCAGAGAAGGTGAAAGTTATTATAGAATGGTCAGTTCCTCAAAACATTCATGAAGTCCACAGCTTCCACGGCTTAGCCACTTTCAATAGGAGATTCATCAAAAACTTTAGCACCACTGCGTTTCCTATCACTAATTGTTTAAAGAAAGGGGATTTACATTGACCCCGGCTGCTACCAGAGCCTTTGAGAAGATAAATAAAAGAATGGTGGAAGCCCCAGTGATGAAACTTCCTGACTTCTCCAAGGTCTTCGAAGTAACCTACGATGCTTCGGGGGTTGGAATTGGAGGAGTGCTGTCCTAGGAAGGTCACCCTATTGCCTACTTCAGTAAAAAATTGAATGACATCCAACAACGATATTACACGTATGACAAAGAGTTCTACGCTGTGATCCAATCCCTTCAATATTGGCGACACTACTTGCTCCCGCACGAATTCATCATCTTTTCGGATCACGAGGCTCTTCGTTATATCAACTCCCAGAAAAAGTTGAATGCACGTCATGGCTGTTGGGTAGAATTCTTACAGGAGTACACTTACACCCTTAGGCATAAAGCGGGAGTTGAAAACAAAGCTGTCGTGCCCTCAATTATCGTATGATGACTACCACCAAAATGAGGGAAAAAGTCGTTGGGTTTGAACAAGTCAAAGAGGACTACTTGGAATGCCCCGACTTCAATGAGATTTACTCCCTTTTGTCCACAAGTAACACACGCCTTGTGGATGATTTTCTCATTAAAGATGGATACCTTTTCAAAGCCCATAAGCTTTGTGTCCCTAGCACTTCCCTTAGGGAATTCCTCTTTTGGGAACTTCACGCCGGAGGTCTCGCCGAATACTTCGGTTGTGATAAAACTATTGATGCTTTAGAGTACCGTTTCTTTTGGCCCAAGCTCAAGAAAGATGTGGGTAAAATGGTCAACAGATGTCACACTTATCAACTAGCAAAACAACGAAAACAGTATATAGGTCTTAACACCCCTTTGCCAGTTTCCAGTTGTCCATGGCAAGATGTCAGCATGGCCTTCGTCCTAGGTTTGCCCAAGACTTTTCGTAGGAATGATGTCATATGTGTTGTAGTTGACTGCTTCTCCAAGATGGCACATTTCCTACCCTGTTCTAAAACATCCGATGTCTCCCACATTGTTAAACTGTACTTTAATGAGGTCGTCAGATTACATGATTTACCCAAAACCATTATATCTGATAGGGATGTCAAATTCACAAGTTACTTCTGGAAAACTCTCTGAATGAAAATGGGCACCAAACTACAATTCTCCATAGCCTTTCATCCGCAGACTGATGGCTAAATTGAAGTTGTCAATAGAAGTTTAGGTAACTTGTTGAGATCCTTAGTGGGTGAGCACATTAAAGATTGGGATTCCCAACTCCCCACGGTTGAATTTTTTTATAACAATTCTGTAAACCGCTCCACTGATCTGAGTCCTGCTGAAGTTGTATATGGGTACAAGCCTAGACAACCTTTAGATCTCATACCTGTGTGTCCTAAGTATAAAATTTCTGAGTCTACATCTTCATTTGCATCGCATCTGCATGAATTACATAAAGAAATTATACGTCGAATTGAACAGAGCAATATCAATTATAAACTTCACGCTGATCTTAAACACAGATTCAAAACATTCGAAGTTGGTGATTCAGTGATGGTCCGGATTCGTCCGGAACGGTTTCTAAAAGGGGTAGTTAAGAAATTACATGCCAAAAGTGCTGGACCATTCAAAATAATCAAGAAAATCAATGATAATGTCTATGTGGTGGGTTAGCCTGCGGACTTCGATATTAATCCCTCTTTTAACAATAAAGATTTAGTAGCCTATGAAAGTCCAAAGTTTAACACACCTAATCCATTACAAACTGGGCCTTACGGTACCCCACCCTGTGAGAACCCAAGCCTTCCTCCATTTTCAAATATTTCTAAAATGCCTATCACGGAGATAGTTGACATGATTCTGAGTGATGAAATCATTTCCACAAAAGAGGGTGGACGAAGAAGGTATTTAATAAGGTGGAGAGGTAAGCCAGAGGTAGAGGACACTTGGCTAGAGCGCGAGGAGCTACATCAGATTGATCCAGATGCACTAGAGATTTATGAGAGCACTCGGGACGTGTACTCGACGGAGTCGAGCTCTTTTCCACCCTGGGAGAATGATGAGGATATTCGACCATGGAGAGTCTACTAGAGAAGGGGCTGACAATCTACGGCCACGATCGCACCACTTTATTTTTGAGCTATCATTTGTATTAGATTTATTATTATTATATGTATTTGATTTATTATCGCAGTTTTTCCATTTTTACCCTCACTTGAGGGAGTAGTTATTTGTGACCCTTAGGGGCACTTTTGTCTTTTATCTTGCTATTGTATTTTAGCTATTTAAAGCCCCCTCTTCCTTTTAGAGGATGATGAATATTATTATGAAATTTCTTGCACTTGTGTCTTGGAGAGTTGAGAGCTATTGTGAGAGTTGAAGTCCCTAGGTGAGGGCAACGTACTACCCATCAACCGCAGGAAGCGTCCGGGCTTGTGGTCCATCTCCTCCACCATCGTCTCTCCTTTCTCCTAGCGGTCGGCCACCCTCTCTCTTCCTCCTAACCGTCGGCCCAACACCCACCTACCCTCCTCCTAGCCGCCGACCCAAAGCCTTCCCCTTCCTCCTAACTGCCGGCCTCCACCTCTCCTCCCTCCTAGTCGCCGGCCCAAAGCCCCTCCACTTTCGTAACCGCTGGCCACAAGGACCCCTCCCCTCCTTATAGCCGCCGGCCCAAATCTAATCCCCTTCCTAGCCGCTAGCCCTAAACCCTAATCCCCTCCTAGCCGCTGGCCACATCTCCCCTCCATTGCCTCCAAATTTCAAATCCCTAACTGATTATTTTCCATATGTGATGCATCTTAAATTAGGAAGATTTTCATTTCAGATTTTAATTCAATTCGAATTTGAAATTCCTTCCTAAAATAAGAAAAGTTATATTAGGGAAGTCCCTCCAATCAAGGCCTTTTAAATTCAAATTTAATTTACAGAGACAATTGCATTAAAGCCTCTTTCTCCATTTAGATTGGCTTTGATTGGCAACCTATCCCAATCCCTTAATTCCCTCCCACATCCCCTCCCCACTCCCATAGCCGCCGGCCCCCTCTCTCTCCCTCTTCCCCTCTTTGCTCCCTCCAATTAATTCCCCCCCCCCCCCCCCCATCAATCCCCCCAAATTAATTTAGATTTTCTATTTGTTGGAATTAATTTCAGATTTCTAATTGTTGTTTCCCCTATCATACATCCACAAAATCTGAAATTAAATGTTATGCTTCCTCCTTCCTTTGAATGGTTGATCCGGAGATTGATCACGGCTTCGTATTCGACGATCAAGAATTAATCGACATTCTCCGATCTCCGTTCTTCGACATCGATCTTGAGAACGACAACTCCGTCGAAGAATACGTGGAACAAATCCTCTTCTTCCTTACAACCGCTATTGATCAACGACAACCTTCCGTTTAGTGGCAACTCTCTTCCGAATCCTGACAAAGGTGAACTCTCTCCCGAATCTTATTTCTTCCAAGTCTTTCTCAATTGTGGCATCATTAAGATTATGCAAGCTTTCTCTGCCTAACCAATTATTAAAAGTGTGAGTGAGGGATCTAAATAGTGACTATTCTAAATGTTAATTAAGGGATTTCTTTCGAAAGCTCCACATTAAGCAAAATCTGATTTGATTGGTTATTTTGTGCTCTAAATCTTTTTCATGTAATCTATTGCTTGAACTAAATCATTGCTTTATTGTTTTCATTCATCGTTTAAATCGTTGGAAGTGACTAATTGCTCTTGCTCTTTCAAATGCGTATAATTTCAAAGGTAAAACATCAACAAACACATTTAGTCCTACATCAAAATTCTACATCAAAGGTTCAGTAAGTCGAGAGAAATATGTTAATGAACTCTTACAAACCTGGCATGATTAATTGCAAACCAGCTTTCTCCCCCATTCCACTCAACAACCCATGGGTTTAACCTCCAATGTGCCCTTTGAGAACCCCACGTTGTTTAAGCAACTAACAAGTTTTCTACAATGCTTGACGATCACTCGACTAGACATCACCTTCAGCGTAAATTAACTATGTCAATCTAAGCTTAAGCCTCTCAAAAAACACTTTCAACTTTAAAAGAGGCTTCTCAGATATGTAAAAGTAACTACTCACCTTGGACAACCAATTAGGAAAGGCAATCTCACACTTCACTCTTACCCTAATGCAAACTGGCCGGCAACCAATTCCATTGATCACAAATCAAAAAATGGGTCGCTGCACCTTTTTTTAAATCCAATCTCGTCTCATGGAGTGTTAAGAAACAACAAACAGTAGGAAAATCATCCATTGAGGCCAAGCATAAAACATTGGCAACAGCTACAACTGAGATAACATGGCTCCACCAACTTCTTCAAGACTTCCAAATTGTGACAACACTTCAGCTATGATTCTAATTAATAATTTTCATGCCAAAATCAAACATTTCGAAATAAATTATCATTACATTTGAGAACGCATACACTCCAAAGAAATAATGGCTCTCCAAATCAGCTCTAAGGATCAACCAACAGATATTCTCTCAACATTATTGGCCATCTCTAGGTTCCAACAATTATGCGATAATATAACCATTCAACGATTGGATGATCAACTTGAGGGGATGATAAGTGATATAAAGCTGAGATGAGTAGGTTGTGATAAGTAGCAGTTCGTATTCCTTTGTGCATCAAGTGCAGCCATCATCCTCTACAGATTAATCTCAACCTCTCATTTCTAACAACCAATGCATCTCTCATCACTGGATTGTAACTGTCTATGCTGTCAATACAGAAATTGTCTCCCTTGCCTGTATGTGTATGCGGCTCCTGCACTGTATGAAGCACGAAAGATGAAAGCAATATACTTCCTGTAGCTCCCTCTGCATTTTAATTACTGCATCTTCCTCTTCTCTCAAATATCTAACAATATAGGTTTCCTACTTCTTCAGATTTCACTAAGGCTTTTATCATGAAGATTTACCGCCCTAATCCGGGAGTAATTAAAAAAACATACCAACTCAAATAGCAAAATACCTTGAAGCAGTGCATTTTTTGAGCCGCTGCCTTGCGGTCCTGCTGCTGTTGCCACAAGGAAGGAAAAGAGAGTTCTTCTTCCGCAGGGCTGATTTACCTTGAAGGGATTGAAGGGAACCAAGGAAGTTACTGAGGTGGAAGTTAACGGCCGGGTGGTAGAAGCTGTAATTCCACGAGGAAGGTAAACATTGAAACTCATCTTTATTTCTTTTGTTCCCCGGAATGGAATGGTGTTGAGGGAGTAGAGCAGCAGCAGCTGTATTCCATAGCCAAGCGTGGACCACAGCTTAGAATGAGATAACAAGGAAATGCATGTGAGTTTGTCTTAGTTGGTCAAAATATCTCAGAGCAACGGTGCCAAAAGGACTGGGGCTCACTTTTCAGTGCTACAACAATATCTCTGAGAATGATGGTTTAAGGCTGTGTTTGGGATAAGCTTTTTATTAATTCTTAAAATAATTTTTTAATATAAAAATTTTTTGAATTCAAAATTTTATACTAAAATATTATTTTAAAAAATAATAAGAAAGTTATCCTAAATAAAATCTAATTCAACTAAAAACTAAATTCTTCTGAGCTATTTCATTTAACTTTTTAGAAAGATTAAGTTAATCCTAAAATTAATTTAAACTACTATTGACATCATTATATGCAAGTTCAATTTTTTATTTAATTCTAAATATACTAAATTTAATAGATAAAACTAATTATTTGCTAAACATATTATAACCATTAATAATCTAATTTATTTTATAATTAAAATAGTATAATAATTTTTTTTCAATATGTTGAGTCCATATTCATTTATGGGCGACACTTTAACTTTGTTGATATAAGTGCCCCATATTGTTGCTTCTACTGGCACTTTTCCTCTAATGTTTCTCTTCTACCCTTTGTGCTAGTTCCATCGTCTCCCTCAGCTCCCTTGGCCTCAACACCCTGAGTTCTGCTCGTATGTCTTCCTTCAGGCCCTTCATAAAATTTTCGTCCAAACCTTCCTCCGAAATTCTTCTCAGCCTACCCAATAGCAGCTTAAATTTTTCTTGGTACTCCATGACTATCCCATCCTAGGTCAACGCATAAAATTTCTCATGGAGGTCTCCTTTTCGGATGGCTCAAAAATGTTCCAACAATCCCTCTTTAAATTATCCCCATGAATGGAGAAGGTACCTAGCCTCCCTCCTCTTAAACCAAACTAAGGCTTTGCCCTCCAACATAGCCCTACCACAATGAGCTTTTCCCCCTCCGTAAGCCCTTTGATAGCAAAGTTATGATCCACCTGATACACTCATCCTTGAGTATCTTCCCCTTTAAAAATTGACAACTTCCTCACCCTAACATCTCCACCCAAATTTTCTCTCCCAATCTTGTCCCCCTCCCCCCCATGTATCGAGAGTGAAAATCCCACCTTCTTTTGTTTGTCCCGCATAGTGGTCAGTCATCCCACCACCTCCGCCACAAAACTCTCTTCATGCAGTCTCTGCTTATGAAGATTCTATTCCACCCCTTACCAGAGCCCTAGGAGGTGGTTCTTGGTGAAAAAAACCTCCCCTAGTTAAACTCTTCATGTTCAGCTCCTTTTCCCTTAGTTGTGGTTAAGGGAGTTCCGATCGATTTTGAATTGGGGTTAGCCATTGGAATCACCGATGGAGTTTTTGTTTGCATCTTCAAGTGCCTTCTTAACATCTCCGCCCCTCTAATTTATTTTTCTATATGTTTTTTCATTGATGAAAACCTTTCTTCCATGGTGGAGAACTTCTCCTCTACTCCAGTTTTGAATTGTTCCATCTCACCTTCCAACGCATCCACCTTCTTTGTCATTATTCACGGATCTAAGTTCCAAACCACAAAAAAAAACCAGCAAAAAACACCAACTAAGGTCTTCAAATAGTAAAAAATCAACAAACTGGGAAGAGATATGCAACAGAAATTAGCGAGGAGAACTAAGATTTTAGTCCAGGACACCGCTTTAATACCAATTTGATATGCCTTTGAGACAAAATAACAAACAAATAAGGGAAACACTACATAAATATTAACATTAATGACTGATTTTGGATTATAATTTCCATTTGAAAGCAAGATACAGGTGATATATAATTCAAGAGGTAGATCAGCTCTCCCAAACCACCTAGATGCAGCTAGAAAGGCCTCAAAGAAAAAAATTACAACAAAACACAAATCAAAATTTGCATAAATCAAATAAACCCTAAACTTAGCCTTAAATAAGCTCTCCTCCTTCCATCCTAAATTAGCCCACCTTTTCTAATATATGTCCCTATTCTATTTGAAATTTAATTAAGAAAACCTTTCCTAATTGATCCTCTCCTAACATAATGAATGAATTCCTCGCTAGCCCCCCTAAATCAACCAAAATTCCCCTCCTGAATTCTGCCCATCCCTGCTGGGCTGGATCTTGCTGGATCAGCTAGTCTAGCCCTTCCCGAGTTCCCCACTTACGGGCTATAGAGGCTGCCTCTATATTAATTTGAAAGCATAACTTAAATTCTATGTGTTAAAAACCACCATTGCTCCCCTTTAGTGGGATATGCTGATGTTTAACGCTCAAAGCAAGGTCATGCAGACAAACACCAGTACTGTATCGAAACTTTTGATGGGCATAAACTCCTTTTTTATGGGACGTGCGGGGTAGTTAAGTGGTTGAGTGCAGGCGATGCCTCCCATGGCTCCTGCTCGATCCCTAAACGGCCCAAAAAAAGGAGATGTTTCTTTGTCATTGAATGTCAAAATACTCCTTTTTGCTGAATTATCTGTTGTAATGAACTTCAATGCATAATAAGATAAAGTATTTTTTTTAAAGGACTAAAAATTATCAAGCAATTGAAAATTCTATCTTACAATTGGTAAATTTTTCTAGTTAAGCTCATGTGCTAGGGTTGATTATGATGGAAGAAAATAAAAAAAAAAATATTATGAGAAATTATGAGGACTCAACCATTGTACAATTGGTTGATTAAACATTGGAGGATTGCTTTTAGTTTACTTAGGTTTCGTTTGTGATAGCTTTCTTACTATTTTTTAAAGCAGTTTTCTAATATAAATATTTGTGTACTAGAAAGCTGCTTTAGAAAAACAATAAGAAAGCTATCAAAAAAAAACCTTAATCAACAATTTTGATGAACTTAATAGCAAACTAGTTTATTAGATTAATTTCAATTTCTTATGTAGCTATTGCTTTTAGCTTGGGAGGAAAGTGTTTTCCTACTATTTTTATTTGCTAGTATGGATTTAATGAATCACAAAAGTTTTGCATCATCAAGACCAATCTGACAAGTAAATTTTATTTGAATTTTAATTAAAATTTTATGTTTTGTTAATTTAAAATTTAAAAGCAGTCTTATAAAGGCCTAGGATATTAAATTATCATGAAATTTTAACTTATAATTGGATCCCCAAACTATTGTAGCCGACAATGTTCCATTTATTATAAGTGTTAGTTCTTTGTGTACTCTGATTGTGTCGATCACTAGGACCTCAATCCTATCGGTTGAGCTCATCAAGGGGTTGTAGGGTGTCCTCCCCCTACTTGGGTTCGGGTGCTTTGTATCCTTTTCTTTTTTTGCACAACTATACAATGTTGTGTACTTAAGCATTGCGGCGGTGTACAGTCTAGTAACAAATATAAAGCAAAGGGTCGCGACGCTACACACCTTGACACTGTGGCACTACCAGTCGGGTTGAAGAAAGAGAGTACAGCGCCGAAATGCTTCAAACTTGCCGTTGCGGTGTTTTGAGTTGGATTTATATTAATGTGGGCTCCGAAAATTCACACCCTGGCCTCCCCCACTACATGAAAAGTCATTGTTACCGGCGAACAGAATCTGTCGGTAATAATGAAAATCTGCTGGAATTCGTAAATTTCCGACGGATTTATATCTGACGGTAATTCATGCGTCGGAAAAAATTATCGGTGGAATTAATCCGTCGGAAATATTACCGAAGTGTCGTCGGAGAAGGAGCAAATTCATCGTCGTCGAAGGAGCGAAGTCGTCATCGTCAAAGGAGCGAATTGAAGTCTGAACAGTGAGGGAGCATCGTCGGAGCGTCGTCGAACAGAGAGGCAAGCCGAACGGAATGAGAAACCAGGCGCGTGATGGCACGAATAGGGCCTTTACTAGCGGAATTTCTGACGGGTAAATTGTCGGTAACATTACCGGTGGATATTAGGCTGGTAATATTTCGTCGACTTTAAGTAAGCGGGCGTAAAATACACCGGTAAATCCATCGGTAATTTGTGGCGGAATATGCGTTGAAAAATAAATATTTTTCGGCGCAATTGCGGCATAATATCCGACGGCGAATCCGCCGGTAATTCTGCCGCAACATTACCGTCGAAATATCCATCGATAATTGCACCGCTAGTTTCCGGCGGGTATCATCCACCGAAAATTTCGATGGTAATAGACAGTTTTCCTGTAGTGTCCGTTGCTTTTCGGGGAGTTTTAATGGATTTAAGTTCCGGGATAAATTTTGGAAGGTAGATGAGTTTGTTGATAAGACACTTCCTCGCCCTCATTTTGTGAGGACTTTATGATCTAAGTTCTGGTTTCTTATAGGCGCAAGCCCCTATAGTTAATTACCCTCTCGATCACGGGAGAGAACTTTCGATTAAGGCTAGTCGTCAATCAAATACATAGAAATACATGTAATATGACATATAGTAGCGGCATGGGCTTATGTATTTGAAGATGTGATATTTAAAATTTGAAATTGCATCATCTTGCACTTAAAGTGGATGGTGGGAGAATGGATGATGGACCTGATCAAAATCTCATGGTTATGGACCTCCGAAAGGACACAAACACCATCGCCCCGCGAGGGGAGGCGGTATCTGGCCAATGGAAGGGCAGATTCGATCATGCATACGATTAACCATTGAGGATAGTGGCTCTCACCAGCACACCCCGATGGGTAATAATATATATGACCTTATCATCACAACAGGTTTCCCCCACTCGGTACATCAGCTCGAATAGGGTTTATTTGAGAGTGGGATTCGGTTTCCCACGGGCGCAAGCCCCCGTGGTTAATTACATCTCAAGCCGGGGCCTGAGAATACTCTTGATTAAGGATTCTACATTATTCTTTCTAAATTGGGATTATCACATAGGGCGGAGACTAGGAAATCCTACTCAAAGGAAAAGAAATGCTCAACTTGGCTTAGTCAACATGCCCAGCGCACATCAGCATCCGGAGGGACTAAGGTAGTGAGAAGAAACTGGAGAAGATAAGTAAATCATGCACTCGAAGCATGCAGGAGAGAAGGATGGAGGTGGCGTCATCCGTGTGACGCGAATATGTAGGGTTTATGGTCTCTAGAAGACAGAAGACCTACCTACTGATGAGGCGTACTACGAAACAATAGTAGCCTTGAATCCTAAATCTAGAGTGGGTTTAGTGTTCTACGCAACACTAACACCCGTGTCCTAGCTAATGCATTCTGGGCTTATATCCTGCCTGAAAAGGAAAGCCAGTTAACCACCTAATCGTATAAAATTCATGATGTCCAAGTCTTTATGAAAGATGGGTAGGTAGTTTGGTTATTGGAAGTAGGGCTGACGTCTAGAGAGTCTCCTAGATGGCCCTGGACTTATGTAGGGTGTATGCTCCTAAGACTAATGCAATTAGAATTTTAATTTAATTAGTTTCTAATGCAATGCATGCTGGTTAACGATCTCAAATCAAATATGCATAGAATTTTAAAAAAGGCTTATAAAATAGTTTTTTTTTAGAAAAGACTAGACTTCCCCAGATCCAGCACCTCATCCTCATAGGTCGGATTATCTGGACTCTACCTGCAAGCGGGGAAGTGTCTTATAGCAAGGAGGGAGAGAATGCATCACTGTGCATGCGACCCCGGACGGTTCTGACTATTCCCTAGTTCGTTAGGTTTCTATATTATTTAATTCTTAAAATTTTAGAATTTTATTACGAGTAGAAAAGATTTATTCCTAAGGAGCCTAACGAAATCAGGCCAAGCACCTGCAAGAAAGAAACCTAAAAAAAGCAGGCAATTTCTACTGCGCACACAAAATAAACAAATCAATATAAATCCACAGAGCAGAGTAAGAAAGAGTCCACAGTCCACGGAAAGTGCCGTATAAGTACAACCCAGGGTCTGCAGAAAAGTAATGGTGGCCAGGCCCCACCGACAACATCCTGGATTCTAATCCTACTGGACGACGCAAGTCTTAAAAGCCAGGCATTTCGTCTTCAAGTCTTCACCTTTAAGCCTTCACGTGGGTCGTCTCCTAGTTCTTCTATGGACTGTCCTCCAAAAGGATACCCAAATGAATAAGAAATTTCCTGTGAAGGGCTTTTCTTTTTCTCTTTGGGTACATAGTACTTGAAATGCCAGACTTTTGAAGACTTTCACAACTCAATATGAATTACAAATCACATCATGAAAAGGAAAATCTAGACCCGGACTGAACCTGCAAGGTTATCCTAATAAAAATATCGTAAGCAATTATATGTATAACAACATCCCAAGCAGTTTATATTTAAGCAGAAAAGAAAACACACTTGGCCACGCTCTTATTCATTTGGGGGCTAAGCATTTTGGAGCACCTGTAGAAAGTATTTATAATTTATGATTTATCATATTAGCCCCCGTTTATTTTTAGCGCTGCATGAGCGTGGCCTCCTGCATAAGACTGAGTCAGTATAAAATGTCCCTAGCCTAGGGGTAGATCTAATGCACAAACAACAATATCACAAATAAAATACAGTGCAGTAATAAAATAAACACTCACATCAAATCAACACAAACAGCACACGTGCCACATGCAAGAGCGATCACAACACAGAAAATAACTGAGAAAGAAAATACCGGCCTAACCTAAATTTAGAATTGGTGCCCTAACAATCAATTCTACGTGTGTGTAGAAAGTTTGTGTGGCATTGGATAGATCATATATTGGGTAGATGGTTTGAGTTGTTTTATGTTAATATTTGTTGAAGGTTTGAAAATGAGGATTTGGTTAAAGTTCAAATATTAGTAAATTAGGGTCCATTTTTAGTTAGTTTAGTTTGTGGATCTATTTTAATAGTTACAGTAGTGATCTTTAAAGTTTAAGTTATATTAGCGAGTTTTAGAAGGTCCGGGGTCTACCTATCCGCTAGGTTAAAAGGGTTCAAAAAGGTCATTATTAGAAACAGGTTGGGTCTAGGGGATTTAGTGTTTTTATTAAATACTAGACGTTACCACGAGTAATTAGACTGTTAGTTTGTTAGATTTGGAGTTTTCTAGGCAAAGTTATGATTTTAGGAGTTTCGGGCCCTAGTTATTGAACTACGGTTGACCGGAGAGTTGACTTTACAAATTAGGTTGATTTTTGGAAAGTTAATATTTTTAATGAATAGTGGGATTTAATTAGAGTTGAGTGCTTTTTAATTCACTTGATTTGGATTTTTCTATAATTAGTTATGAATTTTCAAAGTTTGGGTATTATAAGGTCTTTTAGGTTCGAGTTAGGTTCGTTTCCCAATTTTATAACTCCTAGAATTTGAGTTTATTTTGTTGAATTTTATTTAGTTAATATTTGATTAAGAGGTGATTAATGTTTTAATTATATTTTAGTTCAAATTCTGCCTCCTAGTGATTTCGTATGTTGATTGTAGTTTGATTGAAGATTAAGTGTTTTAATGCATTTATGATTTAGATTATAATTAGTTTTATTGTTTTATTAATGAATTGAGGGAAACTAACCATAGGATAACATGTCACTAAGTTTTCTATGTTCAATGTCTCTATCCTAAAGGAACATGCATCCTAAGTCTAAGTTCTCTAAGACTCAGTCCTTGATTTTTGTCCTTATGTGTTATTAGTGTTATAGGGAATGAAAAGAGGTTTCTAACCCTTTAGACATTCGCACATGTGTGATTGGGTTTAAGGATCTATACAAATAGGACAGAAAGATAACCTAATAATTGAAGTTTCTAAAGGGCCCTAAAGGTAGGAGAACGTACACACAACAAGGCTCCCTAAAGGCTGTCTAAGTTTTAAGAAAAACTCACTACACCGGGGGCTATGACCCGGTGGTATCGCCCGTAGCACCCCCACTAGAATGAATGGGGGCGACTGATGCTCGGATCCGACTGTCCAAGCTCCTTCATCTAGTGCTCCAGTTGCTCCTTGCTTTTGCCTTCCCAAGAGTACCTCGAAAAGAACAAAGAAAAGAACAAGTATTGGATGAGAGCAGAATCATGTTCAATATGCGAATAATCAAAATAAAATGCTATTAAATAAAAACATACCTTTTATTTTGTCTGGATGTTAGCTTGGCTGCTTGCTCCCCGAGACTGCTTGAGTTTTTAGGAACTCTCCTATATTGCTCCAAAAATGATATTTATTTATTATTTCTATGGAATGTTAGCATCTCATTGATAGGCATGTTTTGTCAAAGTCCAAACATGCCTTTGCCCCACCCTTATCCCCATTCAGCATTTAAGCCAAATACAAATAAGAGTAAGGGAAATTTGGAGGCTATTTGATGTTCCCACGTTTTAAAAAAGCACTCGAAAGACTTGACACAATCACCCAAATCACTTTCGTATAAAACTCAAAGCGACAGAGAAGAAAACCCAATCTTGAAACCAAAATCCGAGTAAAACTTTCAACTCACATTTCTTTTGAAACTCGCCTTTGAGACCAAAAACAAATAAGAGAGAAAATGCATCCATAAAAAGAGAACTGAAAGAGTCATCTAACATCAAGCTCCTTGAACATAAAACCATTCATAAAGCCCCCCCCCCCCCCCCCCCCAATTTCCAAAACAATCTAAAGAATCTCAAAACAAAATAACTCACAAAACTTTCAAGCAAAACAATCCATAAAACTTCCCCAATGCAAAATCCACAATAGTTTCTTTCGATGCAAAATAAATAACGAGCTTCTTTAACGTGGGGCAGATTCATGAAAAATTCTCTAACAAGAAAGTTTCATGAAGCTTTTCATTATAAAACATTCGCAAAAGAAAATACTATGGGACTTCTCAACTCAAAACAATTCGCAAAGCTTTTTGTAAAGCTCTCAACCATAAAGCAACTCATGAGATTCTCCAACGCCCATTCTCCAAAATTCATAAGAAAGCATTTTATACAACGTATAGAAGAGACAATGCAATTTTCTTTCCCAACTATTGCATGAGGCCACACACATCACTTTATATTCACTTCGTCATGACGAACCATAAATGCATATATCAAACTTTGCAAAAGACCCCCAACTCACTTTCCAAACAACTCAAAGAACAATGCTGAATACTCATCTCCCACTTCAAATTGAACCCAACTTGCAAAAGACAAGCTTCCAACTTATTCATTTATTCCAAATCAACACTTATGCCAAATGATATTTGAGAAAAGAAAAGAAAACTATTGCAACCTCATACTCATCCAACAGTTATTCAAGAAGTCTTCCCACATAGGTGCCAGACTTTCTATCTAAATTATGTAAAGATGACATTAAAGCAAATAGCACATGCATGAGAGCCTTACAAAACTAATCATGAAATAATTTGTCTATGGAATCATGTCCGACTCTCTGCAAAAATAGCAGCATGAAATGGTAAAGATAGAAGTTATGTAGGAATCAACTTACAAAGAATAGTTAATGACTCGGGCATACGTCCACCTTAATCTCTTGGTTACTTTATTAGCAAATACAAAAAACTAGACATAAATCCCACAATAACCAAAGAATTTTCATGAAACTATGCTAACAACAATGATTAAAAAATAAATCGAGAACAAACATTATTTCGAATTTCTAAATCTGCAAGACCATTAACCATCACTAATTATAATAGGGATTTTGCCAATGTTAAAATTCAGCAAGCAAGGAGATAACAACCCACACTTTGCAGTAACCCTTTTTCCAAAAACTGCTTCTCATGCTCTTAGCAAGAACTTTGCAAATAAAATCTCATGTCATAAGAATGAATCTCGCATTTGATGATAGTTCAGAAAACTATTCTTCTCAAAGAGAAATTGATGGACAAAAACATAAGAAGCCAAACACCAACCAACAATGCATTCATGCAGACTTGAAGTAATAATCTGCCATGCACTTATACAGATATTTGAATAACTCTTATGATATCAAGCCAACAGATGGAGGTCTCAATCATTGGACAAAACCTTCATATGCTTTAAAAAAAAAGAAAAAAACCATTCAAACACTAAGAGCAAAATACACTACTCTTCCCCAACACCTCTTCTCAACCAAACACTTGTATTGCTTCCAATGGGCATTCTTACAAACACTTGAAGTGCAACCTTTGCAAAGCCACATGAAACAAGCTAGCATGAAGAAGTATGATTTACACCTATGCTTGATTGAAGTCACTCAAGTAATCTACACAAGACTTCTCATGGCTCACATAATGATTATCTCAACAGGAAGACATGTATGCACATGTGTAGAGAAAAAAAATGAAAACTCAAATGAATTCCATTATCAGATTTTGTAGAGAAGAAGAAGAAGAAGAAGGAGGAGGGGGATAGATATACCTGCAAACGAAGGGAGCTATCAGCTAGAGAAGGTGTCCAGCAATCGTTGGGTTCAATCCTGGGGTGGAGTCGGACGGGAATGTCGGAGAGGGAATCGTGAACGGGAGCAGGGAGTTCCGCCTGGATGTACGAACTAGGGAGTTCCGCCTGGATGTGCGAACTAGGGAGTCCAGGGGTTTTCTGTGAACTGGGGAGGAGAGCGACGGGCTGGAGGTAGGCGGAGATGGAGTCGAATGGGAGCAAGGGGGGTCTTCCGCCTGGGACTCGCGAACGCCAGCAGCCGTGCGAATCAGGGTCCAGCTGGGACTCGCGAACTAGAGGGGATCGCCTGGGGTCAATTCCGCCTGGCTTGTGAACATCTTCGAGAGATCCCCGAGAGGGGCTTCAGGCTCCTTGTGTACTAGAGGGGCGGCTCTTTGCTTGTGGACCTAGAGAACTCCGAGAATCCATCCAAAATTCCCTTCCTCGCCTCTAGCTCATGCCTTTTGAAATATTTCCATACGTGCTTGCAGCTAACGGCGTGATTTTTGGTTGAATCATAGATCGCATTCAATTGTAACGGTCGATGTGATTTCCTGATTTAGGAACAAATATAACTTTATGGGGAAGTCAATTAATCCTTAATTGAAATTAAATTAAGCGAATTGAATTAAATTAAGTTCAAAATTAAATTTGATTCGTGTCAATTTGGGTCCGATCAGGTTTAATCCAGGCTCGATCTAATTTAATTAATGAAATTAGACAAGAACCAATGCAAATCCCAATCGAATCGAGCTCAACGAGGCTTGAATATATCAACCAAGACTAATTAAACTTCACAGAGCCTAATTCGACTCGATTCGGGCTGATGCGAGCTCGAATTGAACTCGACGAGGCCTGATCAAATCAATCAAAGGCCCCCGAGGGCACTCGAGTGAAAATCGAGGTCAACAAACGGACCCCCAACAGTGCGGCGAACCACAAGTGAACCGTACGTGTTGGCGTTGACCTTCCTATCTCTAGGAAGATGTAACCCTACGATCAATTAAAGAGACTCAAGAAACATCCAACCACACCATGCTCATGCAACCATGCATTATTCATATAATCATATAATCAAGCAATCATATGATGATCATCAAAACCAAATAAATATCACACATCTATGCACAATCAACTGATTATATAACAATAATCTAGTCACCTCAATCATACGATGAACATATGATAACATTTTAATCATATCAAATCATATAACAATGAGCAAATGATCATGCAATAGTCATACAACAATCATATAACTATGTAATGATCACACGATAATGCAACAATCATTTAATCATGCAATAAGCAATCCAAAATGCAATGATCACATCAAGATCAAACAATCATATAATGACCATGCAATCAGTCAATCAACCACTCAGTCATGCAACATTCATACAATCATGCAAGCATGGTGGGACAAAAGGAAGAGAGGAACCTAAAATTTGCCTAATCGACTCAAAACAGCGAATGAAATAGGCTCAATGCTTACCAAACCAGCTCGGAATAGTGAGGGAGAGCCAAGGAAAGAAAATCACGTATCTGCCTAACTAGGTCAAAATGGTAGAATAGGAGACAAAGAAAGGGATCTCATGCTCACATGAGCAGAATTGAAATAAAATCATCAAGAGCTAAGGAAAACTCAGCGATCATCTAGAACAAGGGTCTAAGATGATGCGAGGAGAAGGAAGATCCAACAATCACTTGATCAAATCAAAATAGTAACAGATAACAATCAAAGTAAAGCAAGGAGTACCACCAGAGAAAGGGGGTAGATCATCTATATGCCTTACCCTATAGTAAAGGCAGAATAGAGAAGAAAGTAAAGGTAAAGGGTCTCACATCCACTTGATCATATCGAAATAGTGAATGTGAACAATTCGATGTTCACATGATTATATCAAAACAGTGAAACAAAAAGTAAAAAGGTAAAGTAGACCAACTATCTGCCTAACCATATGGAAACAGCAGAACAGAAGGTAAAAAAGAGGTGGTGAGATATGCCTCCCAGGGACTCTGTCGGGCTCACTCAACCAAGTAAAATCTGATGTCTACCCGATGTATATGCCTGCAGTAGGACAATCAGGGAAAAATGAGTGGTGAGATATGCCTCCCAGGGACTCTGTCGGGCTCTCTCAACCAAGTAAAGAGTAAAGTCTGATGTCTACCCAACGCATATGCCTGCAGTAAGGCAATCAGTGAAAAGAAATGGTGAGGTATGCCTCCCAGGGACTCTGTTAGGCTCACTTAACCAAGTAAAGCCTGATGTCTACCCGGCGCATATGCCTGCAGTAGGACAATCAGGAAAAATGTGTGGTGAGATATGCCTCCCAGGGACTCTGTCGGGCTCACTCAACCAAGTAAAGAGTAAAGACTGATGTCTACCCGGCGCATATGCCTGCAGTAAGACAATCAGAGAAAAAAAGAGTGGTAAGGAATGCCTCCCAGGGACTCTGTCGGGGCTCTCTCAACCAAGTAAAAAGTAAAGACTGATGTCTACCCGGCGCATATGCCTGCAGTAAGACAATCAGGGAAAAAGGAGTGGTGAGGAATGCCCTCCCAGGGACTCTGTCGGGGCTCTCTCAACCAAGTAAAAAGTAAAGACTGATGTCTACCCGGCGCATATGCCTGTAGTAAGACAATCAGGGAAAAAGGAGTGGTGAGGAATGCCCTCCCAGGGACTCTATCGGGGCTCTCTCAACCAAGTAAAAAGTAAAGACTGATGTCTACCCGGTGTATATGCCTGCAGTAAGACAATCAGGAAAAAAAGTGTGGTGAGGAATGCCCTCCCAGGGACTCTGTCGGGGCTCTCTCAACCAAGTAAAGTCTGATGTCTACCCGGCGCATATGCCTGCAGTAAGACAATCAGGAAAAAAGGAGTGGTGAGGAATTCCCTCCCAAGGACTCTGTCGAGGCTCTCTCAACCAAGTAAAAAGTAAAGACTGATGTTTACCCGGCGCATATGCCTGCGGTAAGACAATCAGGGAAAAAGGAGTGGTGAGGAATGCCCTCCCAGGGACTCTGTCAGGGCTCTCTCAACCAAGTAAAAAGTAAAGACTGATGTCTACACGGCGTATATGCTTGCAGTAAGATAATCAGGGAAAAAAGAGTGGTGAGGAATGCCCTACCAGGGACTCTGTCGGGGCTCTCTCAACCAAGTAAAGTCTGATGTCTACCCGGCGCATATGCCTGCAGTAGGATAATCAGGGAAAAAAGAGTGGTGAGGAATGCCCTCCCAGGGACTCTGTCGGGGCTCTCTCAACCAAGTAAAATCTGATGTCTACCCGGCGCATATGCCTGCAGTAAGACAATCAGTGAAAAGTCCACCCCCGCTCGGTGTATGTGCCTGCAACGGGGTTCCTACCCGACGCATATGTCTGCAATAGGATAAAGGAAAACTCAACAATCACCCGGCGCATATGCCTGCAGTGATATGGAGAGAAAAGAGAAGGTCACCTCTGCCCGGTGTATGTGCCTGCAGTAGAGTCCCTACCCGGCGCATATGCCTGCAGTAGGATAAAGAAATAACACTCTACACAATCACTTGGCGCATATGCCTACAGCGATGTGAAGAGGAAAGAGTCACCTCAACACCAACCTAACATAGATCTGTGTAGGGATGTGAGGGAGAAAGGAAAGGTAAGTAGAAGAACTCTGAGGGAGAAGTTGTCTAAGGAACCCCGAGCTAGCGCTTTGGTTACCACGTGGTAGAGGACAAATCGTCGTAGTCACGAGTATCCGAATGCCGGCGAAATTTCTTAGGCAACATTAATATCACATGAAAAGAAAGAAAACATCAGATTGATGCCTCAAGGGACAACAGGAAGAGATACGCCCTCAGCAGAGTGGCGAGAGGGGCAATCTCATCCCAGGTGGGCAACAATTAAATCAGCGAGGGGGCACACCCGCTACAAAGAATAAAATGATATTAAGAAAAGTAATCATCAAGAAACTACAGTGGTGGACCCATACTAACTGATGGGGACCCTGTAAGAAGTGAAAACAACATCAATAGATCCACGGAACCTCTCTGGCAGCCAAGAGTCAGGTCCCGATAGGGAAGTATGTAGACAAAGAAATTAGGGCATTGATCTTCTGCTAGAAAATCAATGCTCACAAACAAGCGAAGCTAACACCTGGGACTAGGTGTACTACATCACCGTTTGGGGAAACAAGTCGAGGTAGCAAAAGGGACACACCTGCCACCGAGGATAATAAATATGAATATGATTAACAATCAACAGAAGATCACAGCGGTAGTACCAACACAAACTAGTGGGACCCTGTGAAAAGTGGGAGTGATCTCAACTCGTCCATAGAACTACTCTTCTATTTAAGAGTAGGGCATGAATGAGGAATCATGTTGGTAAAGAAGCCAAGGAGCTGACCTTCTGTAAGAAGATCAAAGCTCCTGAGAAAGTGATGCTAACATCTGTGACAAGATGTACTACATCACGACTAGGGAAATAACTCAAGGTAGCGAGGGGACACACTCGCCATCGAGGATAATGACTAAGAATAAGAATAATAATCATCAACAATTCACAGCGGTAATGCCCACACTAACTGGTGGGACCCTGTGAGAGATGAAAGAAACTTTGCTACATTCATAAGATTGCTCTAGCCGCTGAGAGTAGGATATGAATTGGAAAGTGAGCTACTAATTGAGAGTAGAAGAGGGGGCTGATCTTTCCTTATAAAAATCTAAGCCTACAAGGAAGTGATGTTAACATCCAGAACAAGATGTACCACATCACTAATGAAGATTACAAAAATCATAAAGAATCATAACAATGCAAGTGTAGGGTCATCCTTGAAGCAACCGTCGAGATGCTTCGAAGGAGGGGAAAAGAAAAGCTTGGGAAATTTGAGCTCTTGGAGAGTATTACCGGGTTCCTCCTGTGACAAGGGCAACCGGTTTTGCTCAATTGAGAGCTTCTCTCTTTTTTTTATCATCATATTTTTTGTTTTTTTTTTTGTTTTTTTTATTATATGAAAGGAAGGGAGTGTGCTCAATATGCACTACTATGAATAAAGGAAAAGAAACAGGTAAAAGAGTTGAAGTGACAACTGTCGATTCGGCCTATCAAGGCCTCCTCTCAACTGTCTTTGAACTCTGAACTGCATGTCTGGTCATATCCCTTGTCTTGCGAGAGAGTGTGAACTGCCACTCCCCCCAGAACTAAGGGGGTCTTCTGCTAACTGATATCAATCACCACACTGACTGGGGCTTGCATTCATTTGCACATTCTAAGCCACTTTGTCTTGAGGCTGCACTAAATCACTATCTTGCAGGTAAATCTTTCCACTAGCCATAAGGCTCTCCACCCTATCCTTGAATACAAAATAATCTTCAAGGACATGCCCAGTATGCCGGTGAAAGGGGCAATATAACGGGTGCTCTATCAGTCCTTCTTCATTTTTCTTCTTATTAAATGGGAATATTATGATATTATTTTTAACAAGGGATTTAAATATCTTCTGCACACTTTCCCTCTTAAAGGGATATTCCTTGTCGAGCCTCTCCTGTAAGGACAACTGACCCTCTGAAGTCCTATGGGAGGATCTAGCCTGTACTGCTGACTGCCCAGGTGTGTACGATGACTGCTGTGGTATTGAACTAACTAAGGGCTTCTTGCCCTTATCTAATGGTCTGTAGGTACTGTGTACCTCCCCTCTCCTAGGCGGAGGTGCCCCTGAAGACTCCTGCCGTTGAGGTCTACGCGAGGGTTGATTCTCAACCTTAGGAGGGACTGCATCGGGTATGCTGTCCTGCAAACTGACCACCTTTGTCAACAACTTTTGAAAGGTTCTAATATTAAAACCCTTCAAGTAAGGAGCTATAGGGCCATCTATGTTCTTCAACAAGATTTCTACTACATGCTGCTCCTGTAACTGGGGCTCACACTGTAAACTAAGGTTCCTCCATCTGACTATATAATCTGGTAGAGTCTCACGGGGACGCTGTCTGGCCACAACTAACTCTCCAACTGTGACCCGGTGCTCAGCACTAATAAATCTCTGAACAAAAAGCTGCTCTAACTCTGCAAATGTGCGAACTGAGTCGTTGGGGAGGTCGGCATACAAGGAAAATGCCACCCCAACTAAACTGTTGACAAACAATCTTAACATCAGAGCATCGTTCCCTCCTATGTTGCAACATATAGCCCGGTACTGAGCTACATGCTGCCTTGGATTTCCAAATCCATCAAAAACTCTAAACCTAGGAGGGACAAAACCAGGGGGGTAAGGCTCTTGCTCGTACTCAACTGGGTATGGTCTCCCCCTGCTGACTACCTCTCCAGACTTCCTGGAGGAAATTGCCTGCTCAACCTTCTGGGCAATCAAATCCTGAATTTGTCCTGCTAACAACTGAGCTTACTGACTCTGAACTGGGGTAGTGAAAGTAACTGCCGTAGGTGCCACTGGTACTACTCTCTGGACCCTGTCCACTCCCATAGGGTCTGGTGTTACTACAGGTGGTACTACTGGTTCATCCCTGGACGTAGTAGGAGTACCTACGCCCGCAACCTGGGGCATGACCCCCAAGGCTGTCAACTGAGCGGTTATCACTGCCATAGTTCTAGCCATCTCTATCATCTAATTCTGAAGGTTTAAAACTGTAGCTTCTGTATCAACTGACCTGGGAGATCCACCCACCTCGGGCTCTCCCTACTCATCATCATCATCTGCCTCTCTCTGCTCATCCGAGAGACCTCGTCTAGTAATTACACACACTCGGTGCACTGGTATATCTTCATCTGACTCTTCGAGTATGTCCTCCTCGGAGAAGGCCTGACAAAGCGCTTCTATATACGGATCCATAGGGGAAGAAATCCTATGAGGGCTAGGAGCTGAACTACCTCTCCCCGGGCTGGTGAACCATCGGGAGGGACTATAACATCAACATCTGCCACTGTATCGTAGACCATCGGAACTGCCTCTGATCCAGAAGGAACAACTGTCTCTAACTGCCCAACTATCTGAACTGGCTGCACTGCCTCGACAAGAGAGTCTGCCTGTCGTCGTCTCCATACCCGTCCGCTACGACGGGACCCAGTGGGAACAACTGACCGCTGAGTGGCTACCATAACTGAACTAAACTGAGGTCTAGTAAGCTCAAGCTACTGTCTTCGTCCATGACGACGTGGGGGTCGTCCAACAGCGGGAGCAACTATCTGCGGTCTAACTGAAGGAACTAAACTAACTGGCTGTCGTGGCGTCTGTCCTCTCTGCCACTGGTACCTCTGCCTCAGCAAGTGAACGGACGCCTGAGCAATCTGACGGAGTAACCTATCTCGACTGACAGGGCCTTGACCCCGCGCTAAGCGGATAATGCTTCGAATCCTCTGAGAGAGGGTTCGAGCAGCATCATCCCTAGGAGCCCTAGCGCGTGGTAAAGTAGTGGTAACAGGAGGGGCAGCCGCAATGCGAGCGACGTCCTCCTCATCACCACTATGCATCAGCGGAGAGAAGCATCCTCCCTGAACTGTTGCTATCTTAGGAGCGACTACAACCTCTGGAATGGGTACAACTAAAACTGGTTGTGGTGCCCGCTGCTCGGGGACCACTCTCCTCTGAACAGGCTCCTGGTAAGCCAACGAATCTACCATCCGCTGTCTATCTGCCTCGGATGCAGCTAACCGGAGTCTACGGTTTCTATTCCTCCTGACCCTTCTCCCCAGGCCGGAGACAAAAGATGAAGCAACATCTGAACCCACTGCCTGAACGATAGGGGGAACAGGGACTACAGGAAGTGTCGGGGTCTGCTCGAGGGTCTCTGGGTGAGACAGTCGAGCGAAAGCTGAAACCCGAAGAGAGGAAGGCGAAGGAGCCTCGGTCTGGGCACCCCTCTTCCTGGAGGAAGAAGGGGGAACCCGGACACAAGTCGCCTATGCCGGAACAATAACAGGGGTAACTACTGCCTGCTGGCACTGAGGGGCCAGGGCAGTCTGAACAACAGGTAGAACATGAGTAGGACGAGCATGTGCCTGGGCTGTCCGCCGAGCAACTGGACGTCCAAAAGGTCACATGGCTGCGCGAGCTCTCCTCTGGGGAGGAGAGTAGGCAGCAGCCTCAGCAGGGGTCGGCCCGCTAAGAGTGGCGAAGGCCGAGTCGGTGAAGGAACCAAAAGTGATTCCTCCAGCAGGAGGACTGGCCAGCAGGGACTCAAGAAGTGTCACCTGGGCGTCAGTACCAAAGCGGAAGGTAACAGAAGGCACGAAAGAAGCCATGGTACTGTCTGTTAAGAAGAACAAAAGAGATTTCAAATGATTAGTAAAAATAATGAGAAGAGGAATGATAGATAGGGAACGGAATGACCTAGAAGGTCAGAAGGAAAGAAATTTAGGTAGGGGGGAACCCTAACTAAGAAGGAGGAACGATCCTAACTAAGGAAGGACCCTAACTAAGAGTAGGACGGACCTAATCTAAGGAGTACTAATCCCGGAGTACACACAAGAAAGAATAATATAGAATCCAAAGATGGAGAGAGAAACCTGTCCCACCGTGGTCGCCAAAAACCTGTGGACCTCTGAAAGGACACAAACACCATCGGGCTGATGCGAGCTCGAATTGAACTCGACGAGGACTGATCAAATCAATCAAAGGCCCCCGAGGGCACTCGAGTGAAAATCGAGGTCAACAATGGTTTCATCATCCCGGGCCAACGTGGTCCCTAGTCTACTTAGTCAGAGGAGGTAGTCGACCCAACTTGATAGAAGGATCCTTGTTGGTTGCCATGGGTTGCTTCGTCCAAGGGTACCTTATAGATTTTGGATTGATATTTATCTAAGGGGATAAATTTGAATCGACCTTAGCTAACGGAGAGCTTTATGCCCTATCAATCATATCTTATTGATTTATATCTCAAAGATTTGATGCCACTTAGAAACGTATTGGCTCTGGCCATAACCGTAATTTAGTGGTGCCATTTAGTGGCAAAACTATTCGGTTCAGAGGGCCCCAGGTCATAATCGTTTATCCTGCAGTGTCATTTGGTGACAAAACTACCGGTCAGAGGACACATACCACATCCTTACTGGCAGGAGATTATTTGAGAATGGATCCTACTGATATTTTCAACTAGGTATTAGTCCTATGTGAGATGAAATAAATTTTAATTTTTCCACCCGATAAACTATTACTGAGGAAATAGATTTTGATTTAAGTGTTTTGGATGGTTAATTTTGATTTTAAATATTCCTGGATTTGGGATTTTTGGATTTTGGACTTTTTGGAAGTTTTGAGCTTTCGTTGGTATTTGGGTAGAATTTTAGATATTTGGAATTAACACCTTCAGCTGAGATCTTCTGTCAACACAGCCATCATTAGGGTAATTGGGGTCATTTGAAAATACTTGTACTTTGTTGAAGTTTAGAGGCATTTGAAAGAGTGGAGTCCCGTCTGGTTGATATAAACATTCAACACGGCCATCATCTGAGTGAATGGGGTCATTTGGAAATTTCATTGACTGAACCTTGTCGACTCTATCAACTTGCCGATAGAGGATCAGGTTCATTATTAAGGACCTTCAAGGCATAACATGAACTATAAAACAAATATTTTGGCTGATAATGTGACTGCAAATTTGTTTGATGGTTCGAGCCATGTCAGCTTCTATCTACCTACATAGAAGAATCGGGCTCGAATTTGAGTTTATTTCTCAACCCGCACAGCATCCTATACGTCACATGTGTACTAATAACATGCTCGCTGGGGCCCATGCTAATTTTATGATTATACTTCCCCTTTTTTGTTCCTATGTGCATACATATTACAGTGTACGTGTGGGGGGCATTTTTGGGACATTTGACAGGTCTTCTACGGCAGCTCGCAGAAGCTCAAGTCTGTTGTAGCACTTCTGCATTTATTCGTAAGTAACATGTCAAGTACATGAAGAGTCTTCAACAGCGACCTGTAAAAGCTCGTATTTGTCGTAGTCTTTTAACATTTGCTTGTGGATAATGCATTAATCACTCCATCTTTGAAAAAATGATAACTTGATCTGACTTTCTCTTCCTTGAAATCATATGAGAATCAATAAGCAGCTCTTTAATTATGCCATCATCATCATTACCTATTTTTGGTTTGAAAAAATAATCCATCATTTCAACCCCTGGATGATTTGGCCTTGCTTATGTCCTACACGTCAAAATCAATGGTTACTACCTCGAGTGGACATTGTGGTGATTGAAGGTACAACAGATCGTATAGGAGAAATATATGAAACATTCATTCCTAAAATGATTGTTTCATCCCTTGATGTAGTTGGGATAATGGGTGCATCTTCTACCAGTAATTATAAATTTAAGCCACCCAACTTCGCATTAATCTTTAACATCACATTTTTCAAACATTGATCATTAATTCTAGTGGGTGTAATGCATTGTGTGTTGACGTTTACTTGAATGCATCTAGGTGTATCAAATCGTTATATCCACTACATGTCAAATCCTTTTGGTTGCAAGAACTCGATGCTTTCAACTGATATTGAATGGTTGCTGATAATGGGAAAGTTTAGCATACACTATATATTGTTCATCTTTGTTGACCTCATTTTTATCTCGATTTGCTCTCGATCATGTTCAATCATGTTGATTGGGCCTCGTCGAGGTCGAATCGACTCGGATTGAGTCTAATTGGACTCGATCGTATTCAATTAAGCCCGAGTAGTTTGTTTTGACTGTGTCGAGTTCAACCCAACCCAAATCAATTGCAATTCAAATTTAAATTTTATTTAATTAAACCCAATTACACCTAAATTGATTTAGTTTGAGCCAGGTTTAGCCCAAATCAGTTTGGTTTGATTTCTATTCAGATCCATTTAACTTTCTTAATAATTTGAATACGGTTTCTAAATCAAGAAATGTAACCAATGGCTCCGATTGCATTAGAAATTTGATTTTTTGTTGTCGTAGTCCTCAGTCGCGTGACTCCTGGTTTCAGTATTTTCTCAGATTACCTTTAGCATGAGCCCAGACGGACAGGAGCAGGGACCTCATGCGATCTCTCTCCTTTTCTCTCTGGAATTCGCCCCTCTTTGGTTCGGATCTCCTTTCAGTTCGCGAGGCATCCGAGCGCCCCCCTCATTTTCCCTTGCGCTGCTCTCTCGCATGACCTAGCCCGAGGCCTCCCAAGTCTACCCCTTGCTATCTGCGAACCCCAGGCGAAGCCGCCTCTGCCTCCTCCTCTCTCTCGCGTGCGTAGCCGACCCGGACGGAACCACCCCGTCCGGACAACCCCCAGCCAGGCCGAACCTCCTTCGACGACCTTGCTCCCGTCTCCTTGTTCGTGAAGGACCGAACACCAACAGCTCCCATCGCCAGTACTGAAGCCCGAGCTACTCTATTCGACGTCAAAGCTCCTCCTACAGCAGGCCGAAGCTCCTCCGTCGACCCCTTGCCCTAGCTGAGCTTGACGCCGGATTTCTCTCCTCCCCTGCAGGTAGCTTCTACTCCTTTCGTCTCCTTCTTCCTTAGCATCTCATCCCTTCTTCTTCTTCTTCTTCTTCTTCTTCTTCTTCTCCTTCTTCTTCCTTTCTTTTCCCCCTCTTCCCTCCTTTCTTCTCCTTATTTAGCTAGGATGTCTTCGTCAATGTGTAGTTAGAATGGTTTGATTTCTGTTAGAATTAGTTTGACAAAGTATTCACTGCCATTTCTTGTTGTTTAGTTTGGCTATATTTATTTGGTCATCAAATGAGGCTTTAAATGTCTTTGGAAGATGGAGATTTTTGTTGCTAGACATAGATAGCTTTGTATGTTCAAAGGTGAACAACTAAGATGTGAAATTTATGTTTGATTTATGCCATGTCATCTAAGGTTTTAGGTGTGAATGTAGAGAAGCATGAGAGATCATGTTGATCTTTTATCAAACCCTACATATGAGATGTTTGTGATAATGCCCTTGAAGGTAGGTTGTGGTGCTTGGTTGGTTATGACCCATGAAGCTTAGGCTCACATGTGAAAATTTCTTCACCAAATGTCTTGTGAATATATTTAGTGCAGTAATCTTACATCATTTTCCTTCTATGTGTTGGTGGAAGGCTAAGCATGATTATGGTTGCTAGATTCCGCCATGATTGCTTTCATGTGATATGTTTAATATTCCTTGTGATTATGATAATTGAGGTTGTAAATAATAACTTATGATGCATTGAGCCAATGGCCTCTTTCTCATTTAGTCTTCTTTGAGCAAATGATTTCTTACTAATTGAAGACTTATCACTAATGACAAGCGAGAATAATTGTGATAGTTTCATACATATGCATACATATACTTGCTTGTTTGCGTCACAACTTAGGAAGAAGAAAAATGTCATCAAAATTTGCCTAGATTGTGATAGGGAAATGCTTGAATTCAAAAAAAAAAAAAAAAAAAAAACAATTTCGGGTATAATGATGTGTTCAGTTGTAACCTTGAATCTTGGTAGCATAACTTTATTTTAGTGATCCACCTATGGTGTAGTATTATTAAACATCTCTATGTTGTTACTTTTACTAATGTGGTTGTTACTATGAGAGCTTGCTCCCATCCAATTGCTCACTTACAGGTTTCGTTCCCGCTAAATATTTTGTGACAAGGTGAATTAAAGATGCTTGGCTGCAGTAAGTTTGTGAGCTTTTTATTATCGTTCATTCATTTCGAAGGCTTTGAAAGTTTCTTTTTCTATGCATATTATGTTGAAATTTATTTGGAATGTTGGATTATAGTCATAGTCCCCACCTTGCTCGAAAAATATGCTCCTCTTTAGAAATATGAGAGAAGAGATTAATATTTGTGTGGGCTTTCAAGAATATTTCTTTTGACCCTTCTTGTTTTCTCTCCTCAGATGTGGTTTTGATGGCGAAAAGATTACGGACTGTTTTGGGCCTCCCCGCCCCCCACAAATTTTGATATTATCGGTGTCTCTTTATACTTATGGCATTAAAAAAAATACTCTTTTCTATATTTCATTGACCGTTCCATGTAATGAAACATTGATTCGTAATATTATGTGTGAGTCACAAGAGCATGTTTACAAAGTTAAAGTTCCTTCTAAAACTTTTGGTGGCCTGTAGCCTGGAGATGGAAGGTGTGTGGGAGAATATATATGGTTTTGTAGACTCCAAATTATGTTGTTTGTATTATTGAAGGCATGTCTAGCTATAAGGCATTAGCGGATTTAAAGTCCTTTCATGTTTGTTTGAATTTTGTTTCTTCTCTACTTGTTCGAATCTCATAAAAAAGAGTAGTATTTATAATTACGTTGGAAAGCTTCCATGGTGCCTTGTGTTTCAAGTAGGAAATTTGTTGGAGATCAATTAAATATTGTGTTAAAATGACTTCTAATTTCTCAAGCTTTGAAAAGAACAAAATAGTGTTGGAATTACCTTGCTACTTTGGGATTTCATTTGGATGATATTATTAAGTTGGAACATGAGTATATTTAGATCTCTCTTTGTTCATTGGAACTTTACTTGAAAGGCATGTGGGCAATCACATTGGAAATGTCTCTTAGACTTGGGGTAATAAATTGGCATCAAAACCCTTCTTTTCTTATTCGCATTTAGTTCAAATTGGATTGAAATGAGATGATGGGATTTCTTTATGCTTTCTTGGATTTGTTTGGGCTCCATGTAAAAATCATATTGACAATTGGGGTAGAATACTTCTTGAACATCGAAGAACAAATTTGGCATCAAATGATCTTTCTTTTAGTAACATGAGATTGACTTTGAACTGTTGGCAAAATGATGAATATTCAAGCACAAAGCGAGTTTATGAATTAGGATTAAAAGTCTTTCTTGAACACCTGATGGCATATAGTATGGAAATTAGAAATTTGTTGAGAAGCGATCATATGTCTTATGTTTCAAATGTGAACTTTTATATAGAATCGATTCGATGTTGTGTTGTAATGTTGGGGTGCTTTACTTGAACTTTAATGAAGAGTCTTATGTAATGTTGTTGGAATATTCTCTTGAATTGTGGAGAACAAGTTAGCATCAAATATTCTTTCTTATGGTTACATTTTAGTCGAGTCTCAACATTAAATGATTTGCTTGTTTGAGAGATTGATGGCTTATTTTATGTTGGAGGGTTTTATGAGTTGTATTTGTTGGAAAAGCTTTGTGAATTATTTTGCTTCGAAAAATTCTATTATATGCTTTGTGAATGTTTTATAACGGAAGGCCTCATGAAACCTTCTTGTTAGAAGATTTTCATGGATTTAATCCCACGTCAAAAATATTTGTTTCGCGTTGAAAAGAGGTCATCGTAGATTTCTTATAGGAGGTTTTATGTGTTGCTTTGTTTGAAAGGTTCTATGATTTGTTGTGGGGATTGGGAGTTTTATGAATGGCTTTACATTTAGAAAAACTTGATTTTAGAAAGCTCTTTAAATCTCCTTAAAGTGAAATAGATTTTTATGGATGAATTTTCTTTCTCTTATTCGCATTTGATTCTAAAGATGAGTTATAAATTGTGGGTTGAAGGCATGTCTGGGTTTAGAGTAGAAGAGCTTGTTTGAGTTTTGGTTCAAGACTTGTTTTCTTCTTTGATACTTTGAGTTTTATATGGAAAGTAACATGGGTATTCGTGTCAAATATTTTGAGCGCTTTCTTAAAACATGGAAAAAATAAATAGCATCAGAACTCCCTTCCTCTTATTTATGTTTGGCTTAAATGTTGAATTAGAGCGAAGGATGTGTCGAAGGCATGTTTGGCTTTGAAACAACATGTCTGACAACGAGATGCTTACATGCCATTTCTCAGAATTTGTTTCTTTTTTTTTATTTGTTGGAGCTTTACATGAAAAGTATGTGGACACCTAAGCTATATTAGTGAGCTTTCATATGTGACATGTATAACTTTTGTTAGACATTCTACAATCTCAAAGCTGTATGTTTTACGTTAATAAATCTTCCTAGAATTTGTATGTAGTTTTCTCTTACATTCCATGACGATACACTTTCAAATATTCCATGTATAATTATAATAGTGAATTTGCACGTCATGTTGGTAAACTTTATATGCTTTATATGTAGTGTTATGCAATGTCTTGGGTTGTTAATTTTTCATGTGATTCGCATATAGTTTGTATTGTATTCTATCTTAAGAAACCTTTTACATTACTGTGGGCTCCGAAAATTCAGCCTTGGCCTCCGCCCGCTCTTTTGCTTTTTTGAGGGGGAGTTTTAACGAATTTATGTTCCGGGGTAAATTTTGGAAGGCAGATGAGATAGTAGATAAGACACTACCCAGAGATTTCGCCCTCATTTTGTGAGGACTTTATGATCTGAGTTTTGGTTTCCTATAGGCGCAAGCCCCTATAGTTAATTACCCCTCCCACTAAGGAGAGAGAACTTTCGATTAAGGCTACTCATCCATCAGATACGTAGAGATACGGATACGTAGTATCTGGCACATAGTAGCAGCAATAGATATTTGAAACATTGAAAGTGTTGGAGAATTTGATATTTAAAATACAAATTTGCACCATCTTGCACTTAAAGCGGATGGTGGGGGAATGGATGATGGACCCGATCAAGATCCCATGGTTCCGTCGTCCCGGGCCATCGTGGTCCCTGGTCTACTTAGTCAGAGGAGGTAGTCGACCCAACCTGACAGAAGGATCCTTGTCGGCAGCCATGGGTTGCTTCGTCCAAGGGGACCTTGTAGACTTGGGGTGGGTATTTGCCTAAGGGGACAAATTTGAATCCACCTTAGCTAACAGAGGGCTTTGTGCCCTATCGATCATATCCTATTGATTCATATCTCAAGGATTTGATGCCATTGGGGAGCATACGGGCTCTGGCCATAACCATAATATAATGGTGCCATTTGGCGGCGACCACCTGGTTTAGAGGGCCCCGAGTCATAACCGTTTATCCTGCAGTGCCATTTGGCGGCAAAACTGCCGGTTAGAGGACTCGTACCACGTCCTTACTGGCAGGAGATTGTTTGAGAATGGATCCTAGTGATATTTTCGACCAGGCATTAGCTCTTTGTGAGCTGAAGTATTCTTCAATTTATCCACCTCGGCAAACTATTGCGGAGGGTGGATGGATTTTACGTTTTGGGTGTTTGATGGTTTGATTTCAGTTTTAAATATTTTTGGATTTTGGGATTGTCTGGGAATTTGGAGTTTTGGAATTTGGGAGGCATTTGAAAATGTTTATGAATGGACCCCTCCGGTTGAGATTTGCATTCAACACGGCCATCATCAGGGTATATGGGGTCATTTATATTTTATTGATTGGACCCTGTCGACTCTATCTACTGGTCGATAGAGGATCGGGTTTCGCAGGCCTTATGCCTTTGTTAGTGAATTCTCTTGATTATAGGCCTTGAAGGCCTAATATGAACGTATAAAATAAATATCTCGGTCGACCTCGTGACCGTGTATTTATTTAATAGTTCGAGCCATGTCGACTCCTATCTACCTGTATAGGAGGATCGGGCTCGAACTTGAATTCACTTATTGACCCACGCAGCAACCCTAGACGTCACGTGTGTACCAATAACACGCTCGTCGGGGCCCATGCGGGTGTTTGGGGGCATTTTATAAATATTTATTGAACCTTGTCAACTCCTATTTACTTGCTTTAGGAGGATCAGGTTCAAATTTATTGACCCGTGCAGCATCCCTAGATGTCACGTGTGTACCAATAACACGCTCGCCAGGGCCCATACGGGTGTTTGGGGGCATTTTATAGTTATTTGTTGAACCTTATCGACTCCTATTTACTTGCTTTAGGAGGATCGGATTCAAATTTATTGACCTGCGTAGCATCCCTAGACGTCACGTGTATTCTTACTACACGCTCGCCGGGGCCCATGCAGGTTTACGATTATATTTTTCCCTTTTAGTGTACATATGTGTATACAAATTAAAGTGCACATGTGCGGGGGTATTCTTGGAATATTTGTAAACGCCTTCTGTCTGCTTGCACGGATGTTGCAGATCCAGTGGCGTGGCGTTGTAACTTGTAGACGCCTTCTGTCTGCTTGTATGAGTGTTGCAGATCTGGTGGCGTGGCGTTGTAACTCGGGGATTGAGCTGTTCGCTGCCTTGTACAGGCAGACTGTCGTGCACTAGTTGCTTATTGCAGGGAGATTGTAGTGCACTAACGAGCCTCCTGCCTTTTTTCCTAAGAGCTTGGATTTGTTGTGGAGTTTCCGTATTTTCTTCATATCCACCTTTCACCAATTTCAGGTGGTTTGATGTACTTGTTTGCAAGGACGAATCTTCCACTATCAATTAACAGTGTTGCCATCTCCGTCTATAGGCACCATTGCTTGATTTGGGGATTTCATTAGTACATATAGAAGACACATATGCCTTCTACAGTAGACCGTAGACACTTGCACTTGTAGAAGACAGATGCATCTATTTGCCACTGCCTCATTATATGCAGTATAAGTATCTTAACACTTGTGGCAGACTCTTTGCCTCCTTCTCGTAAATGACATGCCGTGTGTAGAGCGGGTCTTCTGCGAATGTTGTAGACTTTTGCATTTTGTTATACGTCGTCTGCCTCTAGTTGTGAACATCTCATGTTGCATATTGATCGCTATGACTTGTTAGTGTTCCTTGCATTTGTTTGACATTGGATTGCTACTGCTTGTGGGAATGTCGCTTAATAGTCATTGCATTTGTTTGACTCTTTGACATTCATTGAAGATTTCATGCCATAACTTACATGTAGGAACTTTTATTCATTTCCCTTTTGTAAGTAAGTTGTACTTAGAGTTCCTTGTTCAACACAAATTCAATTCGAGTCTCTCGTATTTGTTCATCTTGAATTCAAATTGAGCTCTCTCCTTTATATTCGTTATTCAAACTTATTGCTCTTTGATTGTTCCTTGATATATGCATCTCCATCTTGGTTGCTACTTATAGATGAGACGTAGCAGGGGCCCTCCTTGTCCGCTATACGCCTTTATCTGCTCATTTGTATCTGCTTGAATGATCAAGATATACTTATTGAGCCTTTCCATTTTGATTTCTCACTTTTTGGATCAAGGTCTTATTTCAAATGCTTTAAGTCTTTTAGCATTCAGTTGAGTTCTTTTTGATTCACTTTCTATCATTTGCATAATTGCAAATAATTGGATTTAAGGTCCAATTCCTTGTAACTGCTAATTCTGTTGCATATTCAAGTTGTTCAAATAAACTCAAAGTCCTTTGAGTTCAATCCGAGTTTGCTTGAGTTCAGGTCTTGTTCACTTGATGTTATAGTCAAGTCAAAGCCCTCTGTTCTGTTATTCAAACTGAAATCTAAATCAGAGCCCCCTGTTGCTTTTGTGAGTTCAATCAAGTCCAAGCTCAACTTGAGTTTGAGTTTCATGCTCAATTCAAGTTTATTTTACTCAAACTTGAATCAATGTTCACTTTAAGTTCAAATCATTTAATATTCATTTCAAGTTAGCTTTGAATCTCATTCATTTGTTCTTTTGAGTTCAAATAAAGTCCTCCATTGTTGCTCGGTTGAGTTCAATCCGAATTCCATGTGCAAGTTCAAGTTCATAAGCTTTGCTTGAGTCCAAATCAAGTCCACTGTCAAGTTCTATGTACCGTTTGGTTCAACTCAAGTCTTCGCTCAAGTTCAAATGTTCAAGTTCAACTTTTGGTTCATTCAACTCCCTCGTATCCATTCATGAGTTCAAATCAAAGTCCCGTTCTAGTTCGAGTCCCCTGTTTGCTTGTTGACTTGAGTTCAAATCCTTATTGTTTGGTTCAAGTTAAAGTCCAGATTTGAGTCTCGCTATCCAACATTATCTGATTTTGAACTTAATTTGATTTCTTCTCAAGTTATATTAAAGTTCACTTAAGTTCTAGTTCGAATATTGTTCAAGTCAGGTCTTCTGTTCACCCGAAATTTCGGCAGCATTCCGGCATCTCCCCCGTTTAGGGGAAATTACAGAAAACTGGGCCTTTCCCACCACGCTAAGAAAAGCGTGTATGGTAGGTGCCCTCTTTCGAGGACACCGCGGCCGTGTAAAGTCTTCAATCCCCCACCACGCTACGAAAAGCGTGTATGGGTCTTGGACAGCACCTGTTTGAAAAATATAGTTATTTCCCCACGAGCGGGTACTTATGAATATCCCCTTCTCGCCATAGGCGCCGCACCGGCTTTCCATCCCACCACGCTACGAAAAGCGTGTATAGGCAGTATGCCGGTGCGCCGCGAATGCCAAAAAAGAGATTTTAAGTGATCACCCACCTCGTCGTAGGGACCGCACCGGATGCCCTTCCACCACGCTACGAAAAGCGTGTATGGATGGTTTGCTGGTGCGCCGCGAACGACGAAATGAGCTCTCAAAGCTTTGCAGAATTCTTTCTTTCCTTTTTCTTTTCTTTTCTTTTTTTTTTCTTCTTTTTTTTTGAATCCTTTTTTTTTTCTTTTTTTTTGTGTATAAATCTCTTTCTTTTTTTTTTTTTTTGGAATATCTTTCTCTTTTTTTTCTTTTTTTTTCTCTTTTTTTTGTAATATATATACATTTATTTCTAATAACAATAAAGCCAACATTCTTCCCTGGGAGTTCATGAACTTTAGAACAGAAGATCTGCAATGAAATGAAATTAAAATTTCTCCTTGCAATAGTCTACCATGGCCAAGCTTCAGAACTAGCTATCAATGGCTATCCATTAAGACCACCTGAAGCAATTTGCTTGGATGCAATCTTGCAAGCCTTCTCCAATAAGAAATCTATGTAGTCATGATAGGCTTCCATTTGAATCTTGATATGCTTCTGAACCTCGACCTGCTCATGTGGTCTTCTTCGCACTCCCATCTGTGCTCTCAAAGCCTCTTTAACTTCCTGATCCTCACTAATATCAGAAGCAGACACTCTTGGAGATAAAGAACTGCCACCATCTCTAGGTTGCTATGTCATTTCTTTGCCAGGTTGCTTTCCCAATCTGTATTTCTCCTTGTTGTAAAAAGCCATCAAAATATTATCATTTCTTTGCACTGCATATCTCAACCCTATCTGAAGGTGAATTATAGATCCCAAGGAATGGCCAATACCAAATATTGGGAGTATTTTTCTGCTTCGTTGAAAGTTTGAAAGAATCTACCACATTTGAACTGTACTTCATCTTGGAAGATATGGAAGCCATTTGTCCAACATACCATAACAGTAGATGCTCGTAATGTTCAACTCTTCTAATTCTTTGTAGTTACCACCAATGAGAAGCAAACTTTGGTCCGAGATACTCTTGCATCCACCAAGATTTAGATAAGATATATATTTTTAATGCTTCACAAGGTATTTTATGCTCATGTTCGTCACCCTAACATTCCACTAAATAGAAAATATCCTAAGTTTAGGACAAGCAATTGTTACAACTTCAATTCCTTTATCAGAAATTTTCTGACAGTCATTGAGATTTAGAGATTCTAGGTGCCGAACATGCTCCATTACCTTTCTTTGAAATTTCCACCTACCCTCTCACATAGTTTCAGTTGCATCTCTTGAACCAGCTCACCAAAAATGTATAAGACTCATTTGCAGTGATGACATCTCCCGGATGCAGCAAATCTGAACTTGTATTCGTGTAGGAGGAGCCAACGCCTATAGGAGGCTCCACAAACAGCAAATTTGCTTCTTCATTTTGATGAAGTTAAAGCCGGCATAATAGATAGCCTGTGATCCGATTTGGAGATCCAATATGGAGATGAATATCGGCTTGCTGCTATGGGTTTCGGTTTATGTACGGTAGCAAGTTTGGAGTTCTGAGAGCCAGGTGACTCTTCTACATGAGTTGGGGCGGCAGCCTAAGCTTTCACGTGAGAAGCAATAGCGGGAGACCTGTTCTTGATTTTGGTTAGGAGAGCTCGGCTGCTATGAGAGAACTCGAACAGTTGAGGTGGAGTTTGATTCGTAGAAACAAAGGGGAGAGAGAGAGTCGATTTCATTGGAGCAGAGAAAGATTAAGCGGGTAGGGTCTGAAGCTCACCATAGTGGAAGAGGAGAACACTTCATTTCAACTTCAATTTTTAAAGTTGAAAAGCGAAGGCTTCGAAGCTGCTACGATGAGCAGATTTCTATCGTTGAATTCGCAGGATTTTGACAGCCATCGACGGATTTTACGGGATCTTAGCAGAGATTTGCTCGGTCTCTCGACATATACGAGGTAATCGCATTGAATTAGATTGGATTGTATTTGTTTGACTTGCTATTTCAGTTAAGTTGATCTGCAATGTTAATAATAGCATGCCATATTTAGTATTAGCATTAATTGAGGATGGCAGTGATGTATTGGTCATTGAAACTGCTTCGACTTGTGTGTCGTTTCTTAATTTTTATGCACTTTCTCTTCGCAATACGTGTCAAGCTTGTCGAAAATTAGAATTAGACAAATCAATAGTGGATTTAGGGTACTTTCGATGTTTCGGCTGCAATGCCGCAGTCCGTTTTGCAATCGGACGTCATTTGGTCGACGCCGAGTGTTAATTTCCTCGAAATACGCATTATCGTATTAGAACCCTCGTCGGTCACGACATAATTTTAGTTTGGACAAATTGACAGTCAATTTAGAGTATTGACAATGTTTCGGACGCAATGGCACAGTCCGTTCGTCGATCTGAGATCATTTGGTCAACGCCGAGGGCTAAATTCCTTAGCATGCGCATCATTACCTTGTGATTTGTGCTTTTGCCTCACAATTCATGTCAACCTTCTCATACGTCATTTAATTCAATCAAATTAAAGTCATTCTTAAGTATTTGGGATGTTTCGGACGCAGTGGCGAAGTCTGTTTGTTGATTGGAGATCATTAGGTTGACGACGAGGCTGATTTTCTTGAACTGCGCACTACCGCATTTGAATCACTCCGGTCGCGCCGCCAATCTGAATGCTTTGAATTGAATAAATAAAATATAGTTTTTTAAAGGTTGAAAGCATTCCGGACACGGTGGCGAAGTCCGTTCGTCGATCGGAGATAATTTGGTTGATGACGAGGCAACGTTTCCTTGAAATGCACGTTATTGCATCGCATTAGGATTGCTTTGATTTGCGTGCCACCACCCCGATTGATCCAAATTAATTAAATAAAATATAGATCTTTGATGTTAACGACATTCCGGACACAACGACGTAATCCGTTTTGAGATCGGGGATCATGCCGTCTTCGAAGAGGAAAATTTCCCCGATATGCGCGTCCTTACATTTGAATTATCTCGGGATTCATGCCACCAATTCAAATGCTTCAAATTCAATAAACAAAATGTAGTTTTTAGAGGTTGATAGCATTCCAGATGCGGTGGCGAAGTCCGTTTCGCAATCGGACATCATTTGGGTGACGACGAGGCCACTTTTCTTGAAATGCGCGTAATTGTATTTGAATCGCCTCGGTTGCACCGCCAATCCGAATGCTTCAAATTAAATAAAAAAATATATAGTTTTTAAAGGTTGAGAGTATTTCGGACGTGATGGCAAAGTCCGTTTCACAATCGGATGTCATTTGGGTGACGACGAGGCTAATTTTCCTTGAAATGCGCGTTATCATATCGCATTAGGATTATTTTAATTTGCATGCCACCACCCCGATTGATCCAAATTAATTAAACAAAATGTAGATCTTTGATATTGACGATGTTCCGGACGCAGCGATGAAGTCTGTTTGTCAATCCGACATCATTTGATTAGCGCCGCACTTTAGTTTTGGGTGTCGGTCATCTCTTTTGACCGATCTCATCTGATTGAACTGCGAGCGGCCTCGACCTTGTAGAATTCGACGTCCTGATCGTAATGGCGCCATCCGTTTGACAATTGGAGGTCGTTTGATCCTTTGAGTGAAGCGTAGCGCCAATGCTCGTGTTGCTTATTTCGCCATCTTTTACCTCCTTTCGTATGGTTTTAAATATAGGGGTCAACAATTACTTTATGTTTTAACAAATGATATGCATGTGTTTGGTAGATATGAATATCGAATTGCTTACTAGTTAAATTTTTATTTACTTGTATTCCTTTTTTGAATGGCATCTACGCTCACCCTATGTTTGCTCTTGCTTTATTAATTACGAGGTATAATATATCATGCATGGGCGGATCAATGGAATCATTTGCTTGGGATCTCTTGAGAGGGCACGCCAAGGGCAGGTATAATCTCTGCTGCTTATTAAAAAATCTCTAATTATATGTCGAAATTATTACACATCACACACACTTTATTAACTCTTTTAGTTTAATATATATATTCTAGCATGTTTAGTTAGTTGGTCATAGGTTAGTGCACTAACGAAGTCTTGGCCTTGTGGGTCAAGGCTTGCCCCCTTCTGTGAGCCCTAGAGACCCTTATGGTCATCTTAGGCCTGTAGTGTAGGCCCACCTACTTGTGCCATGTGCATCGTAGTTTTCCCATACGAAGTGGGCATCGTTAGGATGTTCCTTTTTTATGTTTTGGGTGTGATACCCCCCACTTTCTGTGAGCCCTAGAGACCATCAGGGTCATTTTAGGCCTGTAGTGTAGGCCACCTACTTGTGCTATGTGCATCGCTGCTTTCCCACATGAAGTGGGCACAGTTATGATGATTTACTATTTTTATGTGATGTAGGTACCTTGCATGGAGGGTATCCTTGATGTATTTATTTATTTTTTGTACTCTGGATATTATGCATGCATCTTTATACACTCTACTTCACAGTGCACCATGTCTACATACATGCATTACATCATTATTGCTCAAATGAAAATATCAAAGTAGAATGTACCTAGGCTGCTTGTAAAAAAAGAAAAGATGTCAAAGTAGAATGTATTTAGGATGCTTGTAAAAGAAGATTCAAAGTACAATGTACCTAGGTGCAAATGTATGTGTAAAAAGTCAAATATAAATATAAGGTGCCAAGAGTTGTAGAGATTTGAAAATATTTGCTTGTACATATACACATAGGGCTCCAAAAGACAATCTTCTCTCTTGGGGGCGTTCTCTTTTGGAATCCTATAGAGGACTAGATTCAAAAGATGATAAGCAAATACATTCAAATTTATATTTCATAGGTGTAGAAATTCAAGTATGTCGTTGTGGAACTTGACCACCTTACCTTTTCAGCAGACCTAAAATATTTTATTTATGCATTTATTTCATGCATCATATATGACGCTAGATAGATTTATTTACATATTACAGAGTCCCTGATTTAAACCTCTGAACTAAAAATTCTTGATTCCTTAGGATAGAGCCTCCTTATCTTGCATACACATAGGGTGATTGATTGTGTTTAGGATGTTAGCCTACAGCTCACTTCAGGCAAGCATTAGTCCAGATTGTACACCCTCAGTGTGTCTCTTTTCACTTCTGATGGATTTTGAATCTGTTAATTTCTCCTAGGTTAGCGAATTCCATCTTTGATCTTTTAAACTCAAAATTTTAATCACATCTTTATACATTTGAAAATATTTAATCATCACTAAGGATAAAGAGAAGAGTTTATCACCTTTGGAATAGAACTCAGGAATTTTCTCTATACACTGAATTAAGAAGAGAATAATACATCATCCTTAATCGAGAGTTTTCTTAGGCCGAGGCCTAAGATGTAATTAACCACCGGGGCTTGCGCCCATGGGAAATTGATCCCCACATCAAATAAATCACATTCGAGCTGATGTATCGAATTGGGGAAATCTCGTGACATTTTGGGTCATATATATCATTATCCATTGAGGTGTGTAGGTGAAAGCCACTATCCTCCATAGCTAATCGTTTGTATGATCCCATCTGCCCTCCCATTGGTCTGCTTGTATAGAGTGTAAAGGTCTATGATCATTTTGTCTTATGGGATAGTGCGATCGTACCCTTTACATTTTGTTCCCCATAGGTAGAATCCTTTCAGAGACCCACAATCATCACCCTTGATTGGACTTCTATATGAATGAGGCCTCTCCTACATCTGTTTGTAGATGTCATTGCTTATATGTAATGGGTTATCTACAGTATCATTGAATCTTTCTATTTATGGGGGATTAATATGTCTTTTCTTGGGATTGAATCATTATTGCCCACAAGTAGGAGGTACTAGTCATACACTAGTTGTATCCAATGCATTCCTAATTATGTTTAGGATGCATTAGATGAGGTTTTAAGTTTTGATTTGATTGGGCCATGTTGAGGTTTGGAGAAAACTTTATTTTTCCCCTTAAAGGGTATTTTGTCATTTGGACACCTGGTCAACTCTAGTCAATTAAGGTCCATAAAAATGCAATTTTATGCTCAACATGTCATAATAAGGGTCATGGACATGGTCAAAGGTTTTTGGGAAGGTTCTAATGTCAAATTCCACAAGGTGGAAGATCTAGTGGCATAGGCTATAAATATTTGAAAGTTTTGCAGCCTTCGAATTTCATTCAAATTTTTGAGATTAGAGATCTCAAATTTGTCTCACAATTAGAGGATTGATCCTAGGGAAATGCTTAATCAATATTTAAAAAATAAATCATGAATTGGGACTCATTTGACTGGGTTTTGAGGTGATTGAAAAATCACCCAAAAAGGGTTATAGGACATGGACCTTTAACCTTGAATTCTGAATTTGAACTTGATTTTGGATTTGATTAATTGAATTTGAATTATCCAAATCAATAGCAATCAATGAGATGATTGTTGATGATTGGATAGAGGAAATCAATTAGTGGTCACTAGGTGACAATGCACTGAGTTGGGTAGTGTACTGCATCAACATGGTTGAAACTTTAAGTGATCATAAATTGATGTAAACTAGTTGATTGAAGTTTGATTGGTGTTTGATTGAAGACTAGATTGAAATTTTGATTGAATACTGGGTAGTTGCATATAGATGCAGGCTGGAGTTTAAAGTGTAGGTTAAGCTCTAAATTATTAACAGCTGGATGATTGTCAACTATCAGATTAACAGGCAGGAGACTGGATGGATCCTGATGACCTCATACAAAAATGCGGTCAACATGCATGCGAATCAACACGAGTTTCGAGACTATTGCATGCAGATCCATGAAGTGCATACAAATCAAGGTGTTTCAGATGGTTTCCTTGATTCAACTATTTCAAAATATTATTATAATAATAATATTTATTTTATTATTATTTTTATGAAAATGATCAATCAATCAAAAAAATTTCATCAAATCAAAAAATTTAATTACCTCAAACGTCGAATCCTACTAAATCCCCTAAATTCTGACAGAAACTCCGCATCTTAATCGTAGCTCATCTCGAGCAAATGCCCCTCTCGTTCTTAAAATGAAAGAGAGTGAATGCTTAGACATTTTCCTTGACAAAAATGAAAGCTGCTACTGTGCCTTTAGCCTCGATAGCCCTCTCCTGTTTACACCTCACACCGACTTCCCCTCATAGTTCAAATCCCGATTTGATCCTTCTTCACAGTTGAAACTCACTCACCAGCATATCCAAGCCTTCTGATCCAACTCCATACTCCCAGATTTCCGTAATCCAATCTGGTTGAGAATATTACTAAGATTTATCTTAATTAGTCTCTTGCTACTAAGGATATGGGATGTGTCCTCTAACTGATTTGGATGCCAAATGGAACCGCATGTAAATGGTTATGACTAGGGCCCTCTAAATTGGGTGGTTTGCTGCCAAATGACACCACTAAATTATGATCCTGGATAGAGCTCGCATGTTCCCCAATGGAACTAAATCTTTGAGATATTAATCAATAGGATATAATTGATAGGGCATAAATCCCTCTGTCAGCTAAGGTGTATTCAAATTTATCTCCTTAGATAAGTATCCACCTCAGGTCTACAAGGTACCCTTGGACAAAGCAACCCAGGGCTGCCAATAAGGATCCTTCTATCAGGTTGGGTCAACTACCTCCTTTGACTAAGTAGACCAGGAAACATTTAGACCAGGAACCATAATGGCCCAGGATGACAGAATCATGAGATCTTGATCGGGTTCATCACTATTCCCCCACCATCCGCTTTAAGTACAAAATGGTGAAATTTTTAATTTTAAATATTAAATTTCTAAATACCAAATCATGCTTCTATTATATGCCAGCTACAAGCTACGTATTTGATTGACGACTTGCCTTAATCAAAAGTTCACTCTCATTACCATGAGGGGTAATTAACTATAGGGGCTTGCGCCTATTGGAAACCAGAACTCAAATTTAATGTCCTCGCAAAATGAGGGTGAAATCTCTAGGTAGTGCATAATTTCAAACCCAATCTGCCTTTTGAAAATTTACCTCAGAACTTAATTTGTTAAAGCTCTCCTGAAAGAGGGGAGGCTGGTGCGTGAATTTTCGGAGCCCACCACCACCATCAATATATGTCCAAGAACTTCTTCAATAATTCACTGACTTCTTTCCAAAATCCTTACCTTCGAAACAACCTCCAATGTAAGAAATTCAGCACGCCATCAATCTTATTGTGAGATCAGTCATTTCAAATCGTCCTGCATATCGGATGGCCCTTAAAGAATATGGAGAACTTCAGCGAGTTGAAGAAATAAGTAAACTATATGCTCAGGTACAATACCACATCAACAAACAAAATCTCAAATATCAAGCCTTATATAAAGATCCCACAAACATTTAGATAAAATAAGTTCACAGAAGAGTCACCATAATTTTAATATAAAAAATTTATTAAGATAAAGATCGCATGGCCTATTAAGATTAGGGCTATCAAAATGGAGTTTTGGGTCGGGCTCAGCTCTAACTCAATTCTGAACCACTACTATTTGACACAACTCAAACCTGACCCATTCTTGCAAATGGGTCAGAAATTTTAACCAGGACCCGACCCGTCGGGTTTCAGTATTGACCCAACCCAACACGAAACCATAGCAAAAAATGGTTACCTTAGCAACGAGTGAGGTCGTCATCGTTACTTCCGATCAAACCAAAGAATGGTGAGATGTCTGTCGTGACTTCCGACCCGACAGAAGGAACATCGTCAAAGGAGGAGAAGAAATCTTTTATCAAACCTATTGGCCGCTGAACAAGCACGCGAATGGGAGAAAATGGTTACCTTCACAATGAGACATCCCTCTCGCCGTCATCGTTCCCTTCGATCTAACGATCCCTTCGGTCGTCATCGTTCTGAATGATGAGGTGTCGTAAGTTCTGAGTTTTGACCTGACAGAGGGAACAACATCAAAGGCGATGAGGCAAGCTGTCCTAACTTTCGACCTAACATAAGGAAAGGTGTCAAAGGAGGTGACTCACAGTTTGGAAGTCGATATTTGTATTACCTCAGGCGAGCTGTCGTGACTTCCGACCTGATAGAAGAAACAATGAACTGTCGTGCTTCCTACCTCGCGGCACAGTGCAGGATGGGAACTAGGTCGGTTCCAGGTTGAAGTCAGGTTTTCTGGTTGACCCGAACCCAACCCAAATTTATAATCAGGTCAGGATTTTAAACCCAAACATGGCCCGTTTCTCAAATGGGTTAACCCTAACCCAAAATTTTTGGATTAGGTTTTCTGGTCATGTCAAATATTGACACTCCTAATTAAAATGACTACTTTGTAAGTAAGATTATGAAAGTATGTTTTTCTCTTAATTGAAGAGAAAAATTATAAAGTGGTGAACACTAATTTTTCATCCTATGATTGATGTAGATATTATTAGAGAAGTAGCATAGGGTGGTGACAGTCAAATAAAAATAGCTTAATGATAATGGTTAAGTAATGTTGGTCAGTCAATGATGGTCGAGCAACATTGATCACGCAATGACAATTGAGTATCGATAGTCAAACATGATGGCCAGACAATAGCAATTAGATGACAATGGCTGAGGGATGACGTTTGCTAGTTGTGGTCGTTAGCATTAATAGTCATATAAACTCTTGAATTTCTTAGATCTCTAATCTATCTCCAAATTCAAGTTAAGATCTCAACTCTCCTTCATGTAGAGAATATGAATCTATTTATAATTTTTTGGAGTAACATTTTGATAATTTTAATCAAAATTTCAAAAACATAATTAGGTGGCCTATGATGATTCATCTAGCATTTAAGTTCTTAATGACATTAGATTTCAGTTATATTAGGCTTGTTAGATTAATTATAAATCCTGAATTTAAATTTGAAAGTTTCTAATTAAAAATGTCTTTATATTATACAATTTTGCTTGTGTAAATATATATATATATATATATATAATATATATATATATAATATATATATATATATATATATATATATATATATATATATATATATTTCATAAAAAATATTTAATTTGTGCCCCTTAAAATTTAGAGTTTATGGTTATACTATCAATTAAAAAATAATGAAACAAATTTATGTCGCCACTGAGGAAATCTTTTGAGTATGCCACTGGCTATAGGTTATATCATTTTTGCAATGAATTAATACAAAATAGTATTAGTTGAAAATAGTAGAAATAGAAAATTTTGAATTCGGATAATATTATATATAATCATTTATATACACACACACACACACACACACACACACACACACAGAGAGAAAGAGAGAGAGAGAGAGAGAGAGAGAGAGAGAGAGAGAGAGAGAGAGAGAGAGAGAGAGAGAGATTTATAATGTGAAATTTTGGAGTAGATCTCCCTTGAAATATATTTCAGAGAGGCTTCTTTGAACTCCACCTATCGAACATGGCGAAACATTGCTGAGGCATGAACTCTGGCGCAGTGTGTCCGGCCCCCTGTAAAACAGACATACAAGGAATTTAAACCATTTATAACTAAAGATTAAACATATATGAATTAAATAAAATAGCAATTTGATTACCTTCACCGTCGCAAAAGTTAAATCGTTTGAATACATAACAGTATACCTAACAATTAATTAGATAAATATTAGGAAATGTCATTATATATTAAATATCTTGCATCAAATTAATCATATTTAGTTAGCGGAGATCTAACCCTGCAACTTGGTTATCAACACTCCATGATCTCCATGGATCCACAACCGTTAAATTTAAGGATTTAATCCACAGCTTGGTTCCCACAAATGGGAACATCATGTCATGGTCACCGCTGTTTCAGAAAAAAAAAATAAAATGTCTTACTAATTATAAAGTGTAATTTCTTGTAATTAATTCAGAGCTATCATTAATTTAACCTGTAAACTAGAGCTCTGTAACCTCTTTTTAATAGATTCAGCTGATAAGGTACACTGCTTGGGATGTCATTCAGGTAATCGAAGTTGTTGCACCTCTGCCATTCACTGACAGTTCCCTGTTCGATCAAGCATGAAAACTATTTATTTAGTATACATACGATCGATCTTTTTGGATTAAATATATGCTAATCTGAGTCAAGGAAAAAAAAAATCGAACATCATCAGAGTATATAGTCCCGATTCGAAGTGAAATAGGGACTATACATAGGTTTTGAATTAGTAATTAGAGAAACTTAGGTTCGATTAAACCTTCTTGATTTGAAGGACCTCTCTGGTGACATTTTTGTTTGCCCAGAAATAACCAAGGTAATAAGCATAGCTCTGCAGTAATGCATTAGATTACACAACATGAAAGCGATAAGAGTAAAACAGAGAAGAAGCTGTGATAGTTAATTATATAAACTTTGCAGCGGAGTTCAGGAGTCTCCGGTGGATGGAAGAGCTGGCCAAAGCTATCCTCTTTCAGTGACCTCTTAGAATACTCTCCAGCGCTGTATTAAGCCTTGGGTTGTCCGACGGACATTTGGGATCCAATATGTTTGCCGCCGACTGCTCCAGAATGTACTGCATATGTATAGATATAGATAATATATGACCTATATGATTTAAGCCATAGATCTCTCCCTCCCTCCCTCTCTATTTCTCTCTTTATATATATCTTTATGCATATGTATAGCTTTTCTTACTTTTAAAAAGGTTTTGAGGCGAGCAGCACACTCTGCAGTTTTTGGATTTTCATGATCTTGTCCAGCACAATCCTTTTCAACGAGCTGAGACATTAAAATTAAAAGTATCTAATAATATTCTTACTGTTAATTAAGAATATTAACCATTAGGCATTGTTTTTAAAAACAATCATGCATATTAGTTTCACTTGCAGTATATATTTGCATATGAATTAATTAGTGATAAGTAAGAGATTATAACCTCAGCAAATTCATCAGAGATGATGCCCATTCCAAGGGCAAATGGAACCTCGGGCTTTAATATCAATCTTTTCACCTGTTCTTGGATTTCCAATAATATAACCCTGAAATATGTCATAAATTTTCTCAGTACGTGGTAATATATATATCAACTAGCACTATAGATTTTCTCGATTATATGTTATGATTAGTAATCCTCATGTTCATGCTAAACATTATCCTTTCGAGATGAGCAAATACCTGAAGATAATGAAGGGTTGTTCTTTCACATCATTTCCTGTGATTAACAAATTGTAAGATAAGCAAAATAGAATTATAATGCACTTATAGATATTAACTGATTACTGAATCAAATAGCTTGTCCTGATAATAATAATTAACCATCTGCAATCAATTGAGCAACGATGGGGACTATCATGCCGCCATAAGAATCTCCAGCCACATAAAAGACGTTTGAGCGAAAACGAGGGTGCTCAACTAACCACTGCAATATGCGAGATGTATATACACGAGATTGGAAATAAAATTAAAAAAGTATTGATCTTCTAATATATTGATATTTGTAAGAAGAGAGACAGGGCAAGCAGCATCAACCTTTTTTAGAACTCATAAACTTGATTAGAAGAAGAAGAGTCCCCTGTCTTATAGGTTTGAGATATAGCTGGGGCTGAGAATCCAGTCCCAGCCGGGTAATCCAGAAAGATAATGCTAGATACCTAATCACACAAAAATAACATATATATGCTAGTAATTGAATAAAAAAATCTTACTTATGGAAAAAGAAGTTATTTATTTAGAGATCCTATCGCCTAATTATTTACCTTGGTCCAAGAGTAAGGATTATAAAGAAGAGTTGGCACACTTCCATCATAAGTAGCTATTTGAAATTTTAGAGGACCTGCATAAACACAAATGTATTGAATCTTCTTCATTTGTTTATTTGTAAAAAAAATATAATAAGGATTATTTGTAATCTGCCCCCTTCTAAATTTTATTTTTTGCCCCCTACCGATTTTTTTTTTCACGCAATTTTCTCCTCCAAAAATTGAAAAGCCTTTTAGCCTCCCGCTATTTTCATCCTATTATGTTAAACTTTTCTAACACGAACAAACAAATCTGCCTGTACCTTTATATTTTTCTAATGTTTTTATAAGTTTTTCACTTCTGTTTACGGGGAGTGTTTTTTCACTCCTATATGTATCCTAATTATCATATATGATTCAAGTTTGGAGTTAATTATCTAATTATAAATTTAAATCAAATCATCACTTGAAATTATTATATATGATTTAAATTTGGAGTTAATTATCTATTTATAAATTTAAGAAAGTTTAAAATTGGGAAAATAAGGTAAAAAAAAAAAGAAATAAGGTGATTGTACCCACTATTTTTTAAGACTTTATTTTGACTTCGTTCTGACAATAATAATAATAATAATAATTAAAGAGAAGAACATAACTTGGCTATCTTATTGAGGGATAAAAAAAGAAGTTATTTTTCATAAAAATTATTCTAATATTTATATAAAATATCTTTGTACTAGAAATAAAAAAACTCCTCACCAGTTTCGAAGAAGAGAGCCGAGAAGCTTGAACAACCGGGCCTCCACTAAGCCAGAGGAGGAGTGGGTCCTCGCTGGCGTTTCTCTCCGACTCAAAAAAGTAGTAGATCAACTCCACACCATTAACTTCATCCACCGTCAAATACCTACACGACTATAATGCTTTCATATATATGCCTTGTCCTCCAACTTATTCTCAATTTTCTATTATTAATTACAAAGCAACCAAATTAATGAGGTAGCCACTCTCAATTCTAATTTTATTGATCACTTTGTTTGGGAGAATCAAACGAATAAAGTTGTAAGTTGGTCACTGCAGATAAGAAAAACTTTTTTATAAATATGTAGATGGATGAACTCTTTCAGATTCTGCTGTAATTCGGTTCGATGAAACTAGAAATCAGTATGATATTTAAATCAGAAAGCTCTTTTCACTTATATAATTAATATGTAGCTCACCCAGTTTCATTTGGAAGGGAAGCTGCCCTTTGAAGCCTGGTAGTTGCTGTACATGAGTTGGAGTTGAAGAGAGAGATAAAGGTAATATCATGAGAAAACTAAGTAGTAGTAGTACAGGACTCCTACGAGTCCATCGCCTGTATGCCTAACTCAAGCACACAAAGAGAGAGAGAGAGAGAGGGAGAGAGAGAGAAAGGGAGATGGGGAGAGGGGGGAGCAGAGGGAGAGGATGGGAGATGGTTTTATTTATAAATCTATAAATTTTATATTGCACGGTCCTGCTCTCACGATGACCGTAAGACTGTTGGAAACGGCCAATCACACTTTAGAAGTGGGCCCTTACCTTCACTTATGGAGATAGTATATGCGGACCCTCCGCATTGTTTTTGCTTGAGGATGCATCAATGGAACATTAATTAACCCAACGGTCTTTGCTCTATTGGCCGCTTTTGTTTTGTTCCAAGTTTGATTTATTGCCTTCTAAGCGTAATAGAATTTTTGTGTTGGGAGGTGGTAATTTTTTTTTAGATTTTTGAGCAAATTAAACGAATGAAAAATCAGGTACTGATGAAAGAATCAAGTACAATGATATTAGATTGCATTTTATGAGGGATGTTCTAGCTCAAGACTTGGTGGAACTTGAGAAAGAGCATATAGATGAACATGCTCACCAAGATAGTGTTTGGAACCAAATTTCAGAACTGCCTCACTCTTCTTCAGGTAGGTAGGGCTTCGGGTTAAGGAGGCTTTGAGAGAAAGAGGTTGCTTGGCTTGTCTACTATTTGATTCAAAGTGGATATTATAAATTAATTTGTCAAATTAATTACTGAATCAAATATTAGTTCAGTATATTAATTTGCGCATAGGTTTAATCTTTCCTCTCTTGTATAACCTCTATTATATAGCCTTATATGTGGCTTGGTTTCTTGTTTCATTCATTTAAGCAGGTGGGACCTTTTGGCTTTAAGTGACGGACAAACAGCATACGGGAGAAGATATCGAGCAAGCAAATCGTGACTAGGAGTGAACCGAGAGCTGAAGCGGGCCTGAGATCGAGCTAGAGCAATTGCTAAGCAGAAGAAGAGAGATCGAGCTTCTTCTTCTTCTTGTAATTCCAAGCAAGTACTAGAAGGAGAAGGATTGGAAGGGCTTGAACCAGCTGATAGAAACAAAATCAAAGCATAGAGCATCAATTTTGGTCAGCTATTTCAAGTGCATCCTCTTCTTCGTTTGGAAATGTTTTGATCAGATTTTGATAAGGTGATATTATTCTATTCTCATTTCTTTAAAGAATTTGAATGTTCTTTTACAATCCTTGTTAGGTTTTACAAATTACTTGTGCAAGGTAATAAAAGAAGGTAGCTCTCATTCTCCCCGTGGATGTAGGCACCCCATGCCGAATCACATATATACTTGTGATCTTTATAGTTATTGGCTGATTTTTTAATTCTTGAGTAAAGATTATCGTAGATTGAATTTTCGGTGGCTATTTTTATATCTCTTGCATATATCTTGTTTATAACCCTTTACAAGATAGTTTAAATGCTTAATATGAACATGTTGATTCTTGATTAGCTTATTGTTTTGGCAAAGAGAGTTTATTCTTTATATATTTAGCAAGCAAATATTGTGATATTGTTTACAAAAGTTTGAGAAGAAGCATTTGGTTAAAAGCAAGAACTTTTAGTCATTTTATTGTGCAAAGTTTAGTGATGAATTATTTCTAATTTATTGTTAAATTAATTAGTAACTTGTTGTTTTATAATTCTTTAATTAGAATTCACTAGATTTAGAGAAAAAAATAAAAGTCGTTCTAATCCAAATGAAGTTTTCTAAAGTGTTAGAAGGAGAGAGAAATTTGTCGAGTTCTAATATCTAAATGAGAGGGAAGATATCATGGAGTTAGCGCATAGTAAGCTTGTGTTGCACTTGAGTGACAAGTTACTTCTTGAGGTTGATAAGAAACTTTTAAATGTACATGATTAAGTATTTATATAGTAGGATCCATTATAAGGAAAAAATATTTGGATTTAGAATGTTTGAGGCGAAAATTCTTGAGGATAATATGGATGATTTCAATAAAATTTTCATTGATTTAGAAAATCTTGGAGTTATGGTGGATGATGAGGATCAGGCAATAATCATCCTAAATTCACTTCCTGAATTGTATGTTCACTCTGTTGAAACTATAAAATATGCTTGGGAGACTTTGTCATTAGAAGAGGTTCAAAACTGTTTTGAAATATAAACAGATAGAAACCAAAATTGAAAATAAATAAGAAGGAGCCCTAAGTTTGAATGCTAGAGGAAGGCTAGAGAAGAAATAAAAGAATAAGTATAGAAACAAGTCAATGTCCAAGTCAAAGACCAAATTCAAGTGTTTTCGCTGTCATAAGGAAGGACATTATTAGAAGAATTGTCCATATCTGGAAAAGAAAGATAAAGAAAATTCAGTTGAATTTGGGGATGCATCAGTAGCATGAGATAGATTTGAAGATTCAGAGGTTTTGGCAGTTATTGTAGATTCTAACAAGGAAGATTGGATAATGAATTTAGGAGTTCATTTCATATGACTCCTAACATGCACTACACTAGTTTGATTCGTTCAAAGAAGTCAGTGGAGGGAAGCTCATTATGGGAAATGACACATAATGTAGAGTCATTGGGATTGGAACTAATCAGGGCTCTTACAAAGGTGAGGTATGTGCTAGATCTAAAAAGAAAGTTGTTGTCTCTTGGTACTCTCGATGCACTTGATTGCACGTTCAAAGCAGAAAGTGGTGTGTTTAAAGCTATCAGAGGTTCGATTATGATTATGAAGGGCAAGAGGCAAAATGGATTGTATTCTTTATTGGGAAAAATAATGGTTGATTATATAGGAACTTCTAATGTTACAAAAACATATCAAAAAAGCTTTAGCATCTTCGGCTTGGTCATATATATTAGTTAGAAGTATTTAAATGTTTTGCACAACTAAGGAGTTTTTGGCAACGACAATATGGATAAGATTGAGTTCTGTGAAAATTGTATCTTCGGAAAGTAAACTCGGGTAAAGTTTGTTACAGGACAACAGATTACTAAAGGGACTGTCGATTATATTCTTTCAAATATTTGGAGACCTGCTCCTTTTTCTACCTTGGGTGGAGGTACAAATTTTATTTTTTTCATTGATGATTTTTTCATAAAAGTCTGTATATATATTTTAAAACATAAAAATGAAGCATTTAAGATATTTTAGTAATATAAAATGTTTGTTAAAAATTAGACTATGAAGAAAATTAAGAGGTTTAGAACTAAATTTTGATAATGGGTTGGAATATTTGAATAATGAGTTTACTGGATTTTGCGAAGAATATGGAATTGCCTGATATAAGACTATAAGAATGACTCTGCAATGGAATTGTAGTGCTAAGAGGATAAACAAGACTTTGCTATAAAAGGTTATATGTATGCTATCGTTTACAAAAATGGATAAGTGTTTCTGGAAAGAAAAAGTTAATATTGCTTGCAACTTCGTGAATAGAAGTCCATCTACAACTCTTGAACTCAAAACTCCTGAAGAAGTCTGGACAAGGAAATAGACAGATTACAAGAACCCAAGAATTTTTGGAGTCTAGTGTATATTAATATGAATCCGAAAAATTAGAACCAAGATTTAAGAATGGTATATTTAGGATATCCAGAGGGAGTGAAAGGGTACAAATGTTGGCTTTTAAAAGAATCCAACTGTATTATTAGCAGAGATGTCATCTTCAATGACCAGAAAATAATGATTGGTCATATTATTGAAAGAGATCAGGAGATCACAGTGGACATTGATGTTGTAGAAAATAATGAAACAGATCAGTTGCAAGTGGAGTTGATGTCAATAAATATCAGTGGTCAGGATCATCAGGAAGATGTTACTACTAAGCAAGATCAGAACAGTTTGGAGTATTACAATTTAGCCAGAGATCGAATAAGAAGGAACATAAGAGCACCAAATCATTTAGGTTATTCCTATTTAACTACATATGATCTCAAAATTCTAAAAATGATAATTTTCATAGATATGTCAGTTAAATCAGATCAGGCTTTCTATGTCACAGTCTCCAACAATAGAGGAAAATCAAAGATATATATGGTTAATTCTGGAAAAGAACACTAGAGGGTTATTAAGTGGTTATTAAAAAATCTCATAGGATCAGATGGTTTGAGTTACATAAATGAAAATTAGGGCAGATAGAAGATTTTAGGTTTTGTGGATTCAGATTATACAAGAGATATGGGCAAGCATAGATCTTTGATCGGGTATGTCTTTCAAGTCAAAGATAACACAGTCAGTTGCAAATCCAATCTTCAGTTAGTTATAGCTTTATCAACAGTAGAGGAAGAATATATGACTGCTTCAAAGGCAATAAACAAATGCATCTTGTTGAAAGGGTTTCTTAAAAGTTTAAGTACACATAATTAAAATCAATTATCTGGTATGATAATCAGAGTGCTATTCAGTAGAAGAAAAATTAGGCAATTTATGAAAGAACAAAGTACATTGAAATCACATTGCATTTTATCAGGGATTTTCTAGCTCAATGCTTGGTGGAAGTTCATAAAGTGCATACAGAAGAGAATCCACCAACATGCTCACCAAGGTAGTGTTTGGAACCAAATTCCAAAACTCCCTTACTCTACTTCAGGTAGGTAGGCCTCCAGGTTAAGGAGGCTTTGGGATAAAGAGGTTGCTTTGATTGTCTAATATTTGATTCAAGGTGGAGATTATTAATTAAATTATCAAATTAAGTATTGAATCAAATATTAGTTCAATTTATTAATTTGCACTTAGATTTAATTTTTCCTCACTTGTGTAGCCTTATGAGTAGCTTCTATTATATAGCTTTTATGTGGCTTGGTTTCTTATTTCATTCTTTTAAGTAGGTGAGACCTTTTGGCTTTAAGTGATGGAAAAGCAACATACATGTGAAGGAATCGACCAAGCAAAGCATGACTAGGAGTGAACTTAGAACAAAAGCAGGGCCAAGATCGAGCTAGAGCGAGTGCAGGGCAGAAGAAACGAGATCAGGCTTCTTCTTCAATTCTTGCAATTCCAAGTAAGTGTTAGATGTAGAAGGATTAGAAGGGCTTTAACCAGCCGATAGAAGGAAAATCAAAGCCTAGGCATCAATTTTGGTCAGTTATTTCAAGAACATCCTCTTCATCATTTGAAAAGTTTTTGATCAGATTTTGATGAGGTGATCTCTTTCTATTCTCATTTCTTTAAAGAATTTATATGTTCATTTACAAAGATTTATATAGATACAATCCTCATTAGGTTTTTAAATTGCTTGTGCAAGGTAATAAAAGAAGCTAGCTCTCTTTCTCTCCATGGATGTAGGCACTTGGTGGTGAATCACGTATATACTTGTGATCTTTATGTTGCAAATCTGGTTTTGATGATGACAAACATGTTTCCAGTGTGTTTGCTTGGCTAATCTGTTTCAGGCACAAAAGACCGCGAGCCACTCAAGCCAACTCAAGAT